>JAZDUH010000323.1:7807500-8400000 GCA_036419115.1 Scarus forsteni | reverse complement strand
CAGGTGTGTGAGAGCAGGAAAGCTCCTTCATCCCTGTTGATGGTGTCCGTGCCCTGTTTTCTGATCTCTATTGACTCCTTTATCCACCTCTTGTATTTGTTGCTTTCTGATCCCATTAAAGTTGATTTATCCCAGTCCATTATATGATTCTCGCGCTTGCAGTGATCTGGTATTGCTGATTTTAAGTTTTCCTGGTTTGCCTTTTCCTTTTCTGCCCGGTCGAGATGTGTTGCTGTCTGTTTCTCGCACTCCTTCTGATGTTCTTTTCTTCTGATGCTGAAGGTTCTCCCCGTCTCCCCAATGTATGATTTATTGCATGTTTTGCATGGTATGTTGTAGATGACGTTGCATTTATTGTTCGGGTGTATTCTGTCCTTGGGGTGTATGAGTAGCTGTCGTAGTTTTGTGTGAGGTTTGATGATTGTTCCAATGTTCTGTTTCTTTATTGCCGGTTGTATTGGTTCTGTGATTCCCCTAATGTACGGCACTGTGATGATGTCCTTGTATTGATTGTCCTTTTTTGTTTGTTTTCTTTTCCGTGTCTCTTTTTTCTGTTTGTTTTTAACCTGCTGCTTACCCTTCTCTATTGCCCATCTTGGGTATAGGCAATTTTTCAGTGCTGTTTTTATGTGATTTTCCTCCCTCCTTTTGTCTTCCTGGTCCGTGATCATATTTAACCGTTCATACAAAGTTCTGACAACTGAAAGCTTATGTGCAGTGGGGTGTTCTGAGGTCCAAAGTAAGTATTGATCTGTATGAGTGGGTTTCCTGTATACTGTCACATGTCACAGCAGTCAGCATGACAGTTTCTGAAGAATATGGCAGAGTAACGTCGAAACATGTCAAGGTAACCATACCTTTTTTGTCTTAATAAAAGAACAGTAAAAACACTTAACCACAGTGATGTGGCTGGTAAAGTTAGGTTCAAAAGCTGCGTTAACACCGAATGCGACTCTGTGATCAAAATCGTGTTGCCCACTGAAGTGACTGTCGCCCATCGCCGTGGCTCGGTGACGTCATGTTCGCTCGAGCTTTACCGCGATTATACCATATATCATATAATAGGATCTATAAGCTGATATTATTCCAACTGTATACTTTTCACTCACCTATCAAACACAAAACACAGCAGCTGATGCCCTACAGGAGCATCCTCTGAGTTTTCTGCAGTCCATCAAGGCGGAACTAATGTCCTCACTGACTAATGTTTCCCACAGGGACATGGATTGTGACTCTGCAGTCTGTCATGGGTACTGTCACACATTCACACACCGCTGATTGGCTGTTGCATCACAGCCACACGAGACATCGCCTTAAAAGTTCTACTTTTTCTACTTTGGCAACACGCAACGAGCCAGTTCTCACCTTGAAGGCGGAAGTCGAATGTTAGCCCCGCCCCATCACAGCTGCACACTGACTTTGCATGTTGCGTTCGGTGTGTAGACACCTTAAGTCCATTACTGCACCACCATCTCTTGCTAGACTTGAAGGTTTTAGTATCACTGAGTTGAGGTAGACACTTACTTTATGTCTTTTATCCTTGGGGCTAAAGACAAGGATTTCAGTTGTGTTTTCTTATCTAACTTAGGAAATTGTGGCACAAGATATTCAGGCCAAGACAAATCAATCAAACTTTATTTGTAGAGCACTTTTCATACAGTGTCTTGTAGCACAAAGTACTTTACATAAAAACAATAAAAAACATGAAAATAAATAAATAAAAACACAGAACATTGAATACAATAAAAAAATACAAAAGTCAACTACCCATGCAATCCACATAAAGCAAACACACTCACTTACACACAGACACACACACACACAACTAAGGAAACTCAATCTTGAATTAAAAATGAGAAAACAGAGGAGCTAAAACCAAAATAAAAACCAAATATCATGATCAAAAAAAATATAAAAAATACAATCGGAAGGTAAATGGAATAAAATGTAAATAATGAAATGGTAAATGAAATTACCGAACACCATATACGTAAATAAAATCTACTGAATGGGATAGTGGAAAAGAAATTGACGAACAGAGAATAAAATTTTCAACAATAAATCTGAGCTAAAAATGGGAATTAAAACGGATTGAGAGAACAAAAATAAGTTGAAAAAAAAAAAGATTAAAAACAAAATATCAATAATGGTGAATTATATTTGCTCCAAGAAATACTGTTACAAAAATTCAGGGCTGTTGGCCAAATCAAGGGTGAGTCTTATAGGAAAAACATTCACAGCTGGAGTCTTTCAGTCAAAACGTTTTTTCAGAAGATGAGCTGGTTTTGGATAAACTGTGACTCCCTGCAACCCCTAAATGGGTAGATGGTAGAATGATTGGATGCTAACAAAATGGTGTTGAAGTTTATTCAACATATATTCAGCTGGTTTTCTGCTATCATTTACCCCTTTTTTTATTAAGAATGCATTCACCAAGACTGATTATAAAGGTATATACAAAAGGAAAAAATGAGGCGACCACTGGTGATCTGGTTGTATTAGCGGAGATGAAGTCATCCACATGGTCTCAGTTGCAGTACCGTTTTTAAGCACTAGAGGGCAGTGTGGTTATTCCCTACAGTCTGATCCTTGCTCGTCTGTTTTTGAACTATTGAAAAGGCTCACTGTGTGCTCCCTATAACATCATGTGGTTCTATCTGTCTCCCTCTCTCACACCACTGCAAAATCTTTTATTTACATAAGAAGGAGGAGTGTGAATGTGTGTGTTTCCTCACATGTGTGTGTGAGTGTGAGAAGTCACAGTATTGGTTCGCCTTGCTTCTACTGGCCAATGGTGGCACGGCACAACATCTGCTGCAACGCACAAAACATCTCTGAGTGCCACCAGCTCTGCCCCCTCTCTACCTTCCTCTCGCTCTCTGTATTTGTCTTGTTCCTCTCATATCTGGCATCACTGTGAAGGTGACACAATCAAACAGGCTTTTCACTGATGACAGTTTTCAAAGGCGGGTAGCAGTTTTATCTTTACAGTGATGCTTTGAATAGCTGACTACCAATACTGCTGCAGTCATGCATACTGTTAATTCATATGTGGCAGCTGCTACTACTGCCATTTTTGCTTAACCTACTGATATTTCTTTTTCTATATCAATGTTGCCTGTGGGTCCTCCCACAAAAATCTGTGACTGCTGTGACTCCAACCCTGCAGCCTCTCACTCTGCTGAACTATTGAGTAAAAGTAGACTATAGTAGCTCCTCTCCCTGCTGTTCTACCATAGTAAGTTTGTCTTCATTTTATTTTTGACTGAGCTACTACTTTGCCTCCTGTAACTTTTAAGTCTGTCACTTCATTTCTTCTGTCACCACCTCTTAATTGGCTTGTTTGGGTGTTTTGAAGTGGAGTTGCCTCGAGGTCCATAGCCCAACTAGTGTATGATTACCAATAAAGGAACTTGCAATTTTTCTTTTTTACTGAGGGAAGGTATCTGGGTGCTGACTCAAGCTGATACATTGCAGTGCATGAGGCCAGAAGCCTTGTTCTACTATGGTACATTTAGATTTATTTTACAATCCTTTACTTTACAATAATTTGTAATTAACAGGACAGAGCCTCTGTGTTTAGAACTATTTTTTGATGTGTAGAGTGACATATCTCATTAGATTTTCAAGTCAGATTGCTGCAGTGTGGCCAAGTAGTGGTTACTGGAGCACAAATAAAGGGTCAATCCCAACTGTACCCCTAAGACCTTCCCCTGAGACTTACCCCTTTGTCTACCCCTTCAAAAACAGAGGACCAAGGGGAAGGGATGAAAACTCGCTCCAAAGAAACCCAACGTCACTCAATTCCTGCTACGTAATCACCCAGAGCCGGTGGCTGGGTGTCGTAGGCAGATGCAACACTGGCTGTAGCTACAGCTGCGAAAGCTAGCTCATTATAATGAGACATTTTAAAATGCTGATTTAATAGTTACTTATAATTATGCACTTCTTTGGTCTCCACTCTGCCTTCTTGTCAGCAGGCACAGTGCATTATCAGAAGTTCTCATAATTTTTCTAATTTTTCCTTTCAAATGAGGTTCCAGACTGTCTTTGTTTCAAGGGCTGTGTAGCCCTTTGTCTTTACCCTTCCCCTTAGCCCTACGGAGAATCGGGACACCCCTTCACTAGACTTGAACGTGCAAAACCAAGGGCCAAGGCATAGGACAAGGGCTAAGGGGTACAACTGGGATTCACTCTGAATCTAACTCCATGCGTATTACAGAGATGGTGTGCCCTGAATTCACTGTATCCTAAATACCTAAAAAGCCAAAAGAAATGGCCAAAATTCTGGTTTTAGTGTATCAATTTGTGTGAAGTGGGCCTTTGCCAATCTTGGTTTGCTGTTTTGAATTTGACTATCCACACTCACCCCACTGCAACAACAGAACCTAATGATCCACACCACCACGATCTACACAATTGGCATGGGAATGTCGTTGGGACTAGAGAAGTGTGGCTGAACGGTGACAAAAAGAGGGAAGGTAGTTCATACAGAGGGCATAACAGTGCCAGAGGGCAGAATAGGAGATGTGGAGGAGAGCTACAAATACCTTGGCATACCACAGGCAAATGGCAACCACCAAGAGACCACTAGGAAAGCAGCAATGGCCAAGTACCTGAAACGAGTAAGGCAAGTCCTAAAGAGTCAGCTCAATGGCAGAAACAAGGTTTGGGCAATTAACAGCTATGCCCTGCCAGTGATCAGATACCCTGCTGGGATAATAAGCTGGCCAAAGAAGGAAATTCAGACTACGTTAAAACTTGGAAGTTGCTCACCATGCACGGGGGATTCCACCCCAAGTCCAGTATCCAGAGACTATACACTAAGCGCAGAGATGGAGGCAGAGGGTTAGTGAGCATCAGAGCCACTCTCCAAGATAAAACATCCAAGCTCCATGACTATGTCAGGAAGATGGCCCCAAGAGATGAAGCGCTTAGTGAGTGTCTCAGACAGTGGAAACTGACAGGGAAGGAGGAACCAGAGGAACCAACATGGGAGGACAGACCCCTGCATGGGATGTACCATCAACAGATAGCTGAAGTGGCTGATATGAATAAATCCTACTCATGGCTGGAGAAGGCTGGACTGAAGGACAGCACAGAGGCACTAATCATGGTGGCACAGGAACAGGCCTTGAGCACCAGAGCAATAGAGGCCCAGATCTACCACACCAGGCAAGATCCAAGGTGCAGACTGTGTAAAGAGGACCCTGAAACAGTACAGCACCTAATAGCAGGGTGTAAGATGCTGGCAGGAAAAGCTTACATGGAACGCCATAACCAAGTAGCTGGTATAGTGTACAGGAACATCTGTGCAGAGTACAAACTGGAGACCCCGAGGTCAAAATGGGAAGCACCTCCCAAGGTGATGGAGAATGACTGAACCAAGATCCTGTGGGACTTCTAAAAAGAATAGTAATGGCCAACCAACCGGACATTGTGATCATAGATAAGCAGCAGAGGAAAGCCGTTGGGATAGGTGTAGCCATCCCAAATGATCGCAGCATCAAGAAAAAGGAACACGTGTGTGTGTGTGTGTGTGTGTGTGTGTGTGTGTGTGTGTATATATATATATATATATATATATATATATTTTTCATGCCTCCTCTTAGCATATGGATTATAACTGCAACATAGACAGTAAAACTGCAAACTAGGTGTTTGTCTCTCAGGCACAAATGTCTTGTGCATGCCAAAGATAGGTGTTTTCCATGTCTGCACCTGATCACAACTCAGAAAGTAAAATACACCTCTGGACTTATATGGTCATTTGCTTTTGAAACGCACTTGGTGACTATGTCAAGTGGAAAATAGAAAAGACACCAATGCTGCATCTCAAAATGTGTTTGCAAAAATTAGCAGGCTGGAAAAGAATGTGCTAAGGTGATGTTGTAACTCAGTTTTATGATATTTTGGCCTATTGATATGTTTGGCCCTTGTTAAAATTATTCTATTGAAGCTATGAGTTTTACAAAAAAAAAAAAAAAGGTTTTAAATTTGATTTGGTCTCTTGAGTGTTTTCTCTAACCACATTTTATGGCTTTAATCAGCACCCCATATTCAGCCAGCGTTGAAAACAAAAACAAGTGAGTTGACCGCACCCTTGGTAAAATGCTCCAGGACCTTGATCTGTGCCAAAATGCCTTTTAAAATTCAGCTTGAGAAAATGTGAGTTCAAGAGTCGGTCCTGATTTAGCACAGACAGGTTAATGTGTTTGGTACAAAATTCCTTCTCTGTGCTTCTGCAAGAAGGTGATGTATCTTTGCCAAGTTATGGTGGAGGAAGACCCACTGAAACTAAAATGTTTGTTATTATGGGACAGCACAAACTCGGGACTTTTCCTGCTGTTCTATCAACACCGGTGTTTGGGAGGTCTGGCAGAAACTTGGCTCAATAAGTCTCTTGTAATAGTCTGATTCAATGCATGTTATTCAGAGCAATCAAATCATTAACTGACAAGCCGACCAGCCGAGGAGAAGTCAATAGTGCAGCCAGCTCTGATGCTGAAGGAAAAGTACTGTTCGAGAAATTAAACTGATTTAATTAAGATCAAAGTCTATTCTGTCTTTTTAGATGGCAAGATGTACAGATAGACGCTGTGCTCATGTAAAGATTTTTCATGGAGCGGCCCAGTTTGCAGAGTTAGTTACAGAGGGGTTACGTCATGAGGCTGATATATCAGCAGTTTGGAAAGCAAACTGAGGAGCTACTGATGTGGATGGACTGATAACTGTGAAGACTTATTTTTAGGAGAACAGGGTAACCACAGTCTGCCTTTTGATGATCATTTTGCCTGAAAACAATCAATGCTAGGGAGTACTTAACCTTTGCTTTAACATTTAACAGCAAGGACTAGCAGGAGAGATTGACTGACTAAAAATGTCAAAGACGAGCTCCAAATTTGACATATACATATTTCCTCACAATAATTAACATAACATTAGGTGATGTCTCGTCATTTCAGGAACCACTTGATGAGGGTATAAGACATATTTGCACATGCTTCAGAGAAAGCAAGTATCACAGATATCTTTGTTTTCATAATGAGACACAGAATTAAAAATCCTGTGCTGTAGCTCCATTTAATGATCAAAAGTGTCACTTTCCTGAGTTTTTCCTTACCCCTCAGGCCTCTGAATCGTTTAAATGACTGACAGCTCTAAGTCTCTGTACTTTATTTCTCTTTTTTTTGCAGGATAAAGTATGCACTGTGTGTGTATTGAGATGACAGCTGCAGACAGCACTGATGTTAGAGGACAAAAGAGAGAAGTGTGACATCAACCTACTTATCTCAGTAAGCACTGTCACCTTGCACTGTCCATTTGATGGAAACAAAACAAACATTTCGAAAGACATTTTAATGTACATATCTTATACTGTTATAGACCTCTTCATATAAAAAGTATTTATGGTTACATAAGTCTTTTTCAGGCACAAAAATCTGGACCATTATTTGTGATAAACAGCCTTAGATGTGCTGGGAGTAGCCCTCCTTCTGTTAAATCTACAGTAACACTCCCAAAACACAAGAGAGGAATGATCTTTATGGAGTTTTGACCTATGTGTTTACACTGCCCTCTATTTCTGCTTATCTTTAACAATGGATTTGTTTTGAATGCTTGTTTTGCATTTCTGCCCTGTCATGAAAGGTGTTTCATTTCTGAAATCCCATCATTTGCAGGGATAAAGAAATTAAATTCTTGCTTATCTCTGATTAATTTAACCAAAAGTCTGCAACACAGAAATAATACCCTGGAAGACTGAGATCCAGTGTCAGAAATTTAATTTGTGTTGTAGCTGATATGTTTGGATTTGGTGTTGCCTGAAACATCAGTTGTCAGCTTTAATTGGAAAAGCTTTATGTAAAACTCCTGTTTTAAATTATGCAAACACCGAACCTGTGCATCATCCGTTTGTTTGAGTAACTGATAATTGGTTAGTGTGGACTGCTGTGGGAAAGCCTTGATTTTCAAATGTGCTTCACAAGTGTAGTCTGCTCATTAATCTGAATAGCATAAGCACTGCACTCATCAACAGTATGCCTTCTTCCTTAAAGGGATAATTCAAGTTTATTAAAGTTATGTTGCTCAAGGTCTATGACACCATTAAATATAATTGCCAAGAAAGCAACTTGCCAGTTTACCCCCTTGAAGCAAGTTAGCTATGGACACTAATATGCGTGTTAGCTAGCACATAGTCAAATTGTGCCATCAAACGCATCATAATAACAGTTTTACCACGTTTTTACCATTAAAAAAAACAAATATGTCTCAACTAGATGCAACAAGACAAAACAAAACCCCAGTGTTTGGAACTATTAAGTGATGCAGATTGCATCACAAGATACCCCCTTTAACCTGACCTTCAGTCAGACCTCCAGCTTAGTTGCATTATTCTGATCAAGTTGATAAAAATACTAGTTGGTATTTTTCCTAATTATTTCCTGTTCACACTGCAGTGTTGAAGAGTTTGCCAGGGTGCAAATGTAAAGGCAGAGCTATCCTTGTGTCATGAAGTCACAGCTTTCTCTTCCTACTGTGCAAGTAAGTGTTGTCAGGACTGCTGGTCACACACTGCATGATGGGAAGGTAGTTCATGAGCTAAGCTAACAGCTAAATGAATGAGGTCCAAGGCCAGAGATAAAGTTGCTGGAAAATACTCCATTAAAGATGCAGATGATTCATGGCTGCATCACTCTAACTTGGTTCAGAAATAATATGAAATGCAAGCTGTGTTCACAAGAAAGGTATGATAATCATACACCATTCACACCCTCTTACTCTTAAATTCACTTACTGGTGGTTTAGAACTAAGGTGTAAGTAAGTCTTCAGTATTTGCTTACACATACACACCCTTTCATGTCCATTTTAATGCCACTGATGTAGCAGCTGTTCCTCAATTCCTCCAATCCCTCAAAACCAGTGGCAGTTTGTCAACAGGGGGCGCTGCCCCCTCCTAAATTCCACAGAAGAGTCTGTTAAACGCAACATAATTTGTCATAAAATTATAAAAAGCATGTATTTTTACCACACAGTAATGTTCTGTCAGCAGCATCTATCACCATTCAATTAGGGGTTTCATTTTTTTACGTAGTAACTATGTTGTGAATACACATTTTACGTACGGTGGGGCGCCGGCCAAACAACTGTGTTAGTACGTACTTTTTCTTTTGCCCGTCACGTGCCTGAGGCGCCTCTAGGACTGCCCACTTCAGCTTTTCCTGTTGGGCGCAGAGAAGTGTCCCACTTTGACTGGCAGCAAATTAGCATTGTTTTAGTGTTTCTTTTCCTCATGTTACTGGACAACGAGCGCTGTCAATCATTCCAACACGTCACCGCAGCAGTGTTGGATGTATTCATGCGAAAATACGGCGCGTGAGATGAACCAAAGCTGCTGCACCAAAGAGGCTCCAGGTACTCATTCCAGAGAACTATCAGAGGATCACAGAGGAGGTGAGATTGCATTGGAAAAAAAATCAGTAAGAAGATGTGTCTTATCGAGTAGTCATAACATAACTCGGGGGTAAAGTTTTCCATTTTATGTCATACATGGCACTAAACTGTAGATTAGGAGCCACAAACTGAGTTTGCAGAGGATATAAATTCTTTGTCCAGTAGAACATTATCCTTTTGCAGACTGAAGTTCTAAAATATCTCTTTAGTTTTTTAATTCTTGCATATTTTTACAAAATATCACAATTTTAGAAGGAATTGGAGCTTTTAATGGGTGGCTAAGTTTATTTTTTACCCCACTAGAAATTCGTTTTCAATTTAAATGACAAAATTGGTACAATATTTTGTTGAAGATATTATATAAAGGGACCTATGATAATATATTTTTCAAAATCATGGCAAAGCAGGAACAATGCACACTAATGAAGAGTAAAAATAGACACACACAAAGTCTGAAGGTCATAGAAACATACTACAGATATGACAAACTGTAATTTGAATATTGTACACATGTGCATGCAGAAATATCAGATATTTACTGCACTGCTCATTAAATATTACTGTTACATTGTGTGCAAGGCTTTAAAAATAATTAAAAGAAGAATTGATAATGCTATCAAGGTATGTGTTACAGTTTACAGGTTAAAAAATGTTTGTCCCAAAAGTGTTTACAACACATTATTTACCTCTTAAGTGTTTCGCAGAGCTAATAACCCCACCCAAAATTTCTTACAACTTACAGATTTCATTGGTATATAAGGTTCTTTTGTGTTTTAAATCTTGAGCCATGAAACATAAGACATGAATAAAATAAGACACTGTTCAGTTGACACATTTAATGTTCTTAAAATGGTGAAAATAACATAAATTACAGCTTTATTTTCTGGAAGCGGGTTAAACTTTGGCTGTTTTATTTTTTTTTCAGTAAACACTGATACTAACTTATGATGTATTTTTTTTATTTCTCTTCTGTAGCTCTACAGCTCCATACTGAGGGAACGATTCTCTTTCACTGACCATCTCATAAGAGCCACTTTGCTGCAGGGTCACAGGTTCACACAGTACCACGCCATGTTTCCTAAAGATTTCCTTGAAGGTCTACCCAATGCTCGACAGAAGCAGCTGAAGCAAGGAGGAGTTCAAGGCCTGCTGTGGTGCTGTGGACCTTATCCAGATGTTGATGGAAAATATTCTTCAGAGGTATTTTCCAAAACTGTCTCTCTGCTAAAGATCCTCATCACCACACCCATGACCACTGCAGAAGCTGAGGAGCTGCTCAAACATAAAAAGAATCAAAACTTTCCTGAGGAACACCAAGAACCAGGACAGGCTGAATGCACTGGCCATGCTGTCAATGGAAGAGAGACTGGAGATGGAGATGATGGACTTCAGTCAGAGGATCCCTGAGAAATTTGCAGCCCAGAAGGAAAGGAGGGAAATTTTCTGTTCAAATAGTGCACTGTTTAAAGTAGGTTGCATTGTGAGTATGTTTAGTTGTTTTTTTTCAGTGTAGTATGGAGTGCGTCTTTGGTTTGTTTCCTCCAAAGCTGTGCCCCCTCTTAAAATTTTCTACACCACTGCTCAAAACATGAACTAACAACAAAGTGTTACACATATAAGCCCCAACATCCCCTCAACCTGCAGGCTGCTTTTTGAAAAACTTACTTTGGCTCTAGCAAATGCCAAAATGTGAGATAAATAACATTACCATACACAACATTAAAATGTGCCATTAAGCATTTAACACAGAGAAAGCCCAAAACAACTTTAAAAGCTTGATGCAGGATCTTGTCTTTAATAACAACACATGAAACACATTTAAAACCTGTCCACAGAAGTTAAAAATCAAATAATTGATCATTAAGACATTTTTAATGGTTTAACATGTAAAAAGTCCTATTCTGTTGCAGTATTTTTGAGCAGGGCAGTCTCATAAGAGAAACTATAAATGATTTGAGTTAACCCCACTCCCCTCCATAACTTGCATATTATTTATTTTAAAGGAGCGAAACTTGAAGTAAAAAGAGTATTTTTTTTCATAATTTTAACTGTCAAGATGCAGAAACTTGGCTCAAAGAAGTTTTCCAAACACGATGTTCTTTCTCCTCAGTCCACTGCCAATAAAGATCTAAGTGAAGAAAAATAAGATGAAAAATAGGATGTTTTCTCCTGCAGGTTGTCCTTGGTTTGTTGAGCATCCACCTACTCTTCAGCAAACGGCAGTCAGACAGAGTTAGACAAGGACTAGGGAACAGTGTGAGGCATTTAGCTACATAAAGGCAAAATATCTGTTTTGAAATCTTCACTTCTGGAACAGAAAAGGGATATTTGTCAGCTGGCCAGAAACAGGACTTAATAACTTTATAAGTCACTTTGTTACTGCTCTCAAGTTTACAACTTGTTCCTGCTTTCCCTGTGTGGCCAAAGAAAATCAGTCACAGTGGGTATAAGCATACTATGTTTCTTTGTAAATTGTGCACAAGATATTGATTAATGTATTTCACTCATGTGAAGGCTCTACAAAGTCTGTCTTTAAATCCCTCTTTAACATATGATCAAAGCAGGATGTTAATTTGAAGAAAGTCATGTATCCGCTAATGTCTCATAGGGGCTAACCAAGGTGGTGATGCTGCTTACAGGTCTCCTCAGTCCACTGTGCATTAACTAAGTTATTTTCTGAGATGCTGCTTACTTCTTTGGGTTGGTAAGAACACAATGTTAAAAGATGAAGTTTGTGCAATGTTTGATGGATGTCTTTCCATTTTTAAAGGTATGCATTAGGTGAAATGTTTATTTGTAATTTTGGAGCAGCCATGTTTCAGTGGCAGTCAGTTGTGTCAAAAGGTTAAAACTTTTTTTCCCCCCAGTGATTTGATTACGCTGAACTTTCCAAACATAGAGAATGTGATGAGTTGTTCAGGTGGCATACCTGCCCCCATGTGTCATTCAAGATTATTACCATCGCATATTCCATACAAAAAAGAAAAAAAAAATATGTGGGCCGACCTCCTGCTGGGAGGGACCAGCAGAAGATGAATAAGCTGTGGTCATTAGAGGATGAACATGGGAGACAACAGTGCCCAGGTAGGCTGGGATATTTAAATGATCAGTTGGTACTAAAAGGTCAAAAATCTGCCAAGAAAATTTCCCCTACAGCATGACACTTGATGGATCATGCTTTCATGTTGTTTAATATTATAACCATCATTATTAATATTTTCAAGTTTTAAGTTCCTGGGAATAAACACAAAAGAGAACCTGTCTTGGACTTCACATGCCTCTACCCTGGTTAAAAATCCCCAGAAATTGCTGTATTTTTCAAGGAAAGTTAAGAAAAACAAAATTCCTGTGCCAGGTTCTTTCCAACTTTTACAAAGGGGCAATTGACAGCAGCCTGACTGGACACATCACAAACTGGCATGAGATGTGCATGGCCCAGGACAGGAAGAAAGAGTGATTATAACTGCCCAAAACATCACTGACTATGTTTTGCATTCAGTCAATATTAGGTCAATACTCTGGTTTCTCAAACATTCGGAATAACCCATTTACATTCTTTAGCAAACAGGGTTATTCCTGTATGCGTGGTATCCTGATCAAAAATCATTGCACAGACAACATCTTGACACATGGCGAACATCAATACCCGTCATTTCCGCTTCCTCTTCCTGTATAAAATAGCAACAACTACAACAGCAGCAGCACAGTGGATAATGAACATCCCAGAGCAGATAGCAGTCACCTTCATTTGTGCTTTGGTGCTGGAACTGACCCATCAACCACCAGTACTTAACACTATTTTTGTCAATTTCTTCATTAATGGAAGGTGAGAACATGAAGAAAGAAGAAATTGAGCTGAAGATGTGCCAATTTAACAACAAGTCCTACTAGTACTTGAAAGACCAAGATTCCTTGTTTTTTAAAAGGGTTATTGGTGTTTACATGGCTGTGTGCAACCGGGTTATTGCTCATATTTTGGTTATGAAAGGGTTAATGACTCCATGCAAATGTAGTCATTGATACCCATCTTCTGAGCATCAGTGATATTGGGGAGGTTAGGTGCCTTTTGCAGAACCAAGAGTATACTGAAAGACAACACCAGCCTCAGCCATAGCCTGTTCACCCTGCTGCCATCAGGCAAAAGTTACAGAAGTATCTGCTGCTGTACCACCAGACAGCACACCTTATTTTTCCCTCAATTTACAATGTTTTGTTGTCCCACAGTGGTGAACCAATTTAAATTAAAGGTGCAGTCAGCGATGTGGGAGAAAATGGGTGGAGAGATTGTTTATAAACAAATTTAGACCCGCCTCTCCCTTCATACCTCACCCCTGGCTCCACCCCCAAAAGCTGATGGACGTGCATCGTCATGGAAATGGCCGTAGAAATTGCATAGCTGACCAATGTATCTAAGGTAACCCTGACTCATCAGACAATTCGACTGACAATATTGATAATATCACGACAACAGTACATTTTGGCAAATTAGACGATAAGCTGAATGCCCGACGGCTGTTACTGTTATGTGAAGCATCACAAAGCTAATGTTGCTGACCTATCCAGCAGAAAGACGGCGACATCCACGTCCGTTTTCAGATCTTTCAATTGGCGGAGTTCCCTCCACCGTCGGAAAGCAACACCAATGTTGACCCGGGTCTTCGCTCTTTCATGGTCATATCCCTTCTTTTTCACTTTTCACTCCTCTGACCTTTTTCTTTTGGGCTGTTTTTCAGCCATTGTTACTGCACATATTGTATCTCTCTCTTACACTAACTGCGCACGCTACGCAACCTACAACTCCCCCTCCCCCCTCTGTCTGATCTGCGCATGAGTATGATCGCCCCCTGGATGTGGGGGTGTGTACCCTGTTTTGGTAACTCGGCCCGAGCCACAGTACTTACCTGCTGAAATTCAGAGGCAAGGCTGTGTACTGAAACCAGACTTTTTTTTCAACATGCTGTCAGTGGGGACATCTTGTGGATGGAGAGGAGAAATACGGTGAGTTTGACAAATACTACATTAGATTAGAAGATTAGAATTCAGATGAAATTTACAACTTTAAACTAAAACATAAAGCAGAGTAAAACATCTTCAAATAAAAGTGCTTATTCTTAACCCTTTAAGGCCAAGACCGTAGATGATAGCCAGAAAATTCAATTTTTTGGAGATTAAATTTTTATTTCACTTTCTGGTAAAATCCTACAAAAATCAGAAAATCCATAAAATTCTACATATAGATTTTTCGTATCTCATTTGATACATTAGGTGTTTGTGGCAACTGATAATCCATTTGAGGACATTTTTATCATTTATCTGATTGTATTCAGATTTTTTTGTCATTTGATGATTAAATTGTGTAGATAGAGGTATTATAAAAGTATGTATCAAATATGGTACAATTGGCTTTATAGAGTTAAAGTGTTTTACTGAACTGAAATATAATATTTCAAACTCAAACATCTCAAGTTAAATAAAATATTTCAGGATAATAAAAGCTAATGTTTAAGGTGCTACACTGTGCTGAAAAATGAAATAAATATCCAGATTTTAACAACCAACAACATAACATAACAGCTATAAATATTGCTACGACTTTTGTACCAACATTTGCTCACAGAGCACCAACAACACCAGCTACGGCAACAACAGCAACAAGGTCTCACGCAGAGATGAAGCATGTTACGCGTGCATGAGCACTTGTTGACGTGGAATCCACCTCGGAGCAGAACTGTGATGTTACGAGTGTAGTAACCCAAAGAACTACATTACCCAGCATGCAGTATCGGTTGGGAGCATGCGTTGGAACCCATAGGTACGTCCCGGCGTGGATTTTGCGTTCTCAAGTAAATGCACAAGCCTATGCACAATACGATGTGTAAACAGCGATACATGTTTTGATGCCGACGCCAAGACAATACGGGGCCATCCTCGTGTGAGGAGGGCCTAAGACAATTCAGCGGAGCTTCGCTGTGTTATCGCTTCCTGCTGCAGCCTGACACCGCAGAGTCTGGGCTCCTCTGCATACTGACAGCTGATTGGATGATTCCTGAGGGCTGTGTGTGTGCATGCGTACGTGCGTGCCTGCGTGTGTGTGCAGGACCTGCTGATGAACGGAGAGGCAGAGAGACAGAGAGAGACTGCAGGCGCGGTGTTTTGTCTGGTTTTAGCGGATTATCTGCGACCGCCGTTACCTTTGTTTTATGATCGCCCCCTGGATGCGGGGGTGTGTACCCTGTTTTGGTAACTCGGCCCGAGCCACAGTACTTACCTGCTGAAATTCAGAGCCAAGGCTGTGTACTGAAACCAGACTTTTTTTTTCAACATGCTGTCAGTGGGGACATCTTGTGGATGGAGAGGAGAAATACGGTGAGTTTGACAAATACTACATTAGAATAGAAGATTAGAAGATTGCTGACTACACCTTTAAGATTGATCTCCACCAAGCAGTCTGGTTCAGTTTTGCCCTGTGCAGCATGCAATTACTAGTGTTTCCATGGTCAAATGAAAGAATAGATGCCAAACACTTAACCTGTCCTTTTCCACTATTCCCACCTCGAAAGGGTGCCTTCCATACTGCTGTTTGATCACAAAAATCATCAATTCTCCAGTGACACCAGCCTTAAGCGAAAATGCATACCTCAAATGTTCAGAGTGATTTGTCCTGAATGTCCACACGAAACAATGCTACATAGATTACTGGAGTTGTGAAAGTCCTCCCTTGTTTCTCTTTAACAATCTCGACCTCCCTCAGACTGATTCACTGTGTCATGCTGCAATGACATCACGTATTGACGAAGCTAACTTGACCCTCTCTTTCTGGTTCACATCCTGGGCCTGAAGTGAAGGTATAGCTGGAAGTAGAAACACAAATAAGATCAGAGTTAACTGCCCCAAACTATACAACCTTTAATGAACCTAACCATACCCCTCTGTGGAAACGGGGCATTATGAGGTGACAGAAGTGGCCCCTTGTGTGGTCCTCTGCTGCTGTAGTCCATCTGCACCTATTAAATATTCAGAGATGAGTTTTGCATTCCCTCATTGTGACAAGTGGTCATCTGAGTTACTGTTGCCTTTCTTTGGTCATTCTCCTGTACCCTCTTGTGACGTCTCTGCAACTTTCTGTGGAGTTTTGAGACCCCTGTTGCTCAAGCCTTGTGTGTATTGTGTGTGGTTCTCTCTCAGAGAGAGGGTGTGTCTTTCAGATGCAGAGGTATCCTGCATTCTCATACCTTATCCTAATCCCGGCAATCACATGCACTATTTAGGTGCTGCTCTGACTCATCTCCACTGCCAGATGAGTCCTGCATCTTAAACGTGGTATTGCTGGCCAACTCGTGTTCTCCAGTGTTCAATTGTTTTTTGGATGAAGTCTGTATTTTGTGTTCCTAGCCTTTGTGACTTATTGTGGATCTACTCCCTCTATTCCAGTGCCTCCACAGCCCCATCACATCATGTGCCTTAAAGCTAGGGTTGGTAATCTGATTTAGATACACTTTTCGTAATTCTGGTTAAAATGATCTTTATGACCTGATGGCAATCAATTCATAATGTGTTCTTAACCCTTTAAGGCCCAAGACCATAGATTATAGCCGGAAAATTCTAATTTTTTGGAGCTGAAATGTTTGTTTTACTTTCTGCTAAAATCCATAAAAATCAAAATATCCATTAAAATTCAACACATATAGATTTTTCATATCTCATTTGATACATTAGGTGTTTTTGGCAACTGATAATCCATTTGAGGACATTTTTATCATTTATCTGATTGTATTCAGATGTTTTTTTTGTAATTTTTTGATCATATTGAATAGACAGAGGTATTATAAAAGTATGTATCAAATATGATACAATTGGCTTTATAGGGTTAAAACAGAGCAAAAAATATCTGCTACCTACAGCAGGAGTAAAACAGGGAAAACACCAACCGATAAACATGTCGTGTCACCAATTTTTAAACCAATCAAATCCCGTCGCTGCATTTTGGAGGAAGGGTGGGAGGGGCTAGACAGAGTCCTGAGGAGATGCTACAATCAAATTCATGCAAGTTTTCCAAATTACCCACCCCAGCTTTACTACTACTAATAATAATAGTATCTTGCATTTGTATAGCGCCTTCAAGAACCCCAAGGACACTTTACAGGGACACACCGGGCTCTAATTCAGTAGACCAGGTGCAGGTGCTGCACCAACAGGGTGTGTCCAGCGCAGCGAGGCGCACCCATGCCTCTATCCCTGCCCCATGCATAAGTGCTGGAGAGGAAGGAGAAAAGCTGTGAGTGGGTTTAACACAGCTGTTGAGTGTTGTCTGACCAATCAAATGAATGCCTCTCTGTGCCTTTAAATGCAATGCAGGCGAGGCGCAGGGACTGATTGGTTTGACTGATCCCAGCCATCATGGCCACTGTGTGCTGGAAAGACCTGGTGTAGGAGACAATCACTTTTACAGCAACTGGGAGAGTGGAGGGGCCATCAGCAACGCACATCAGAGGCCACGATGTGCATCACCATGTGGACCACCTCGTTGGACAGATGTAATCTGTTCTTTTGTCATGAATAGGAGTACAAAATTAAATGATCATTACATTTAAACACAGCAGCAGGCTAATCCATTCATCATATTTGTGATCCACCTGCATTCCTGGTCTGTCTTGGCCAAATAGCAGAACCTTTGGTGATATATTCTCTCCCAGTATCTCATCCTCCTTGCAATATTGTACTCCATCTTTTTAGATCACGTTAAGAATAAATCTTAAAACAGAGAAATATGGGCAAATACAGGTAAATTCATTTAGACACCAAGTGACTTACATTTATTCAGCGAGCCTCTCTTTGTCTTTTTCTTTTCTTTTGAATTTCATGAGATGAGAGAAGCCGAAAATATACTCCGTATCAGATGATGAGGCTGTTTTTTGTTTGCTTGTGAGATGTTCATCAAACTTCCAGCTGCTGTCAGTGTAAATTGCCATTATGACAAACATCTTTGATCTGTCATCAGATGCGACAGAAAAATTAATATAGATACAAATGTATATGCTGGTTCAGACGGTTACATCAAATATTGGTTGCTGTGATTGTTTATTGCTTTAAAATGTGCCTGACACTCTGGATATCTGCCAATGAGGGTTTGGTGACGTGTGCGCACTGTGTGCCGGTCAGCCAAATTACCACTGTGGAGGGTGAGCTTTGCCTGTGCTAAGAATAGACCAGGTTGTAGCAGGCGAGCTTTCAGTGCACATTCTGCAAAGTTTCTTGGAACAAAATTGTCACTGCGCCAACCTGAAACTGTCAGCACCTCCCCCTAGAGTGCCATCACACCCATCTCGGCGCAGCCTGCCTACCAAATTGGCAAATCAGCGGTGCGCTGGACGAAATTACCACTGCGCGGGGTGCGCCGGGCACTGCCACCCTGCGCCATCCACCGCTGCGTCAGGAAATTAGGGCCCATAGCCTTACCCCAAAATCCCTGACAAACTCTCTGGACTTCCCACCCCCTTCAGCCCTCACTCTCCTTGGATTCTCCCTCATTCCTTGGACCCCTTCTTCCCCCAGATTCCCCTCAATAAATTTTTTTTTACACCTTTATATTGACTCCATTTCTGCTTTTGGGTCCTTCCTACACAACCAGGAAGCAATTCCCTAACACCTCTGGCACAAACAAGGCATCCTTTCCTCAAAGAACTGCTGCTAACCGGATATTTTCTTTTGGACTATTTCCTCCAAACCCCAGAGATAGTAATGTGAGGAAATCCCAGTAGCTCGGCATATTTTGAAATACTCAGATCAACCTATTTTGTAACAACAAACACTCTGATACTGGGTTCAAATATCAAGCGGTTGTCTAAATACCTAATTCTATTGGGGCATAACTGAGCAAGTTAACAAAGGAGTGGAGCAGGTGTACTTGATAAAGTGCTGGTGGATGTTTCTCTGAGAAACTCTGTAACTCATATGAAATGATATTTTATTACAAGTTATTGAAGTGCAAAACTAACGTGGAATTCTAAACAGGAAAATCTCATCTGATTACACAATGCAGGAGTCACCAACTTTTTGAGCCTGAGAGCTACCATACAGTTGAGGAGTAGCGTGTGAGGCTACTTGCATTATTAAATGTTCTTAAATCATTTAATTTTGTAATTTACCCTAAAATAAAAGATGTATTTGATGGGCTACAAATGACACTGTATATTCCCCTTTTTTACTCTTAATGATTCCAGACAACAATTATTACCAGAAATTATAAATTATGGGAGGTTATTATACTTACATGCACAATGGATTATTTATCCCTCTGTTTAACATCACTGTGATGTACAACAGTCACAGTTTTGAGTGCGTTTTTTTTAAAACAAGTATAATTTAAGGGGTTCTGGCTTATAACAGTGGTGATAGAGATGCGGCATCAGCATCACTGTATACTTCGCCCGAAGCAGGCAAAAATTAGTAAAAAACAGGTGTTTTTAAAATTTGATGAGAGTGTTTTATTATTTTTGTATTATTTTGTATTTAATGTGGTATATAATGAAAAACATTAAATTGAAATTAAAATTAAAGTTTTCTGGTGGTTGCTTGTATCATCAGGTTCTACAAGGGCACCAAGTTGGGTACCCCTGCTCTAATGGATTATTGTGTCATCCAGATGCTGCTGATTAAAACAAATTAAAGGATTTTACAGATCCATCCATTAAAAAAACACACCATGAGGATATGTCAGTAGCAGCCAAATAAAACATTGTTTCAAAGCTCACAACTTCTATGTGAATGCCTGGGTGGAGGCCTGTTTCATTTGTGGATGGTGAAACACTGATGTTAGTTTTAGGAGATGGAAACAGTTTGGAGAGGAGAAAGTGATCGCCTCACCTCAGCTCAACTCTCCTGCGTGGGCACCATAAAGAAATTCCTTGTCACAGCTATTAGGTATTATACCAAATGTGACCAAACCACCGCTTCATACTGCCGAGCCATTTTCACCACTTGATCTTTTTGTTTTGCTCTGCTTCCTCCAAACTCTTAAATCGCTTAAGAGAGAGAGGCAAGAGAGAAATTGGCGTGGAGCTATAATACACATGAGCGGCTCTTGGTTTTCCCAGCAGGAAGGAAAGGATAACAACAGTTACCCAACATGATCGCCCAAAGACAGCTGGATCCTCAGGGATAGAAGTAGCAGAGAAAGTGGCAGAAAAACACCACATACCACACAACTAGGACTCAGATTAAAGAGGATAATAAGAAAAACATTTTCAGGCGAAGAGAAATCCCAAACTTTTGCCCATTTCTGACATATCATCACAAAATGGCCACAGAATGTGAATTCCTCTGTTAAATTGGCAAAAAAATGAGGCCAGACGACGTGACTCCTAATTAACTTTACAAGATTTTAGTAATGGGAATTCAGGCCCTTTGTAGTCGGCCAGATCATTTGGCTCAGCAGAGCTATATGAGCTGGCTCTTCCTGCTCTAAGACAGCTTTTCATTTAGCACCACTTTTTGCCTTTAAAATGCAGCCAAACTCTGCAGTGTTTTGACCTATGATTAGAAGACCATCCTCAAGCTTAAGAGAATGATGAAGCAGACATTTCTGAGGTTTTCGGAGCTCCAGCCTTCTTAATTAAAACTACAAGAAAGGATCCATATGCAGTTTTTAATCTGGATACTTAAATTTTAAGCCAGCTCGGAGTTCAAAGATCTACCATCTGATTCCAGTTCTGTAATTCAAATATTTTTTACAAGTTTTGTGAGCACCAATAGATAGTAGAAAGAAACAAGAAAACACAGAACAGGGCTTCATTTCATAACAGACTGTCAGGCTTTGTTCAAACAGGTGCTTCGAGAACAAGATATTCCTAAGATAAGATGCTGAAAATGTGGCAAAAATTCACAAATCCCCAAAACAGGAGAGTTGAAAATACAAATTCAGGAAAGTCATGATACTGTGTAAAGACAAAAGGTATGCACTATAAAATGTCCTCATTATGTACACTCACTTGCCTCATTGTAACGTGTCCCATTCAACAGCTTGTTAATACTCATTGCTTATCAGTCAATCACAAGGCATCAACTGAGTGCATTTAGTCATGTAGACCTGGTCAAGACAACCTGTGGAATTCCAGCCAAGCACCAGGATGTGCACGAAAGGGGATTTAAGTGACTCCAAATGTGGTTTGGTCTTGGCTGAGTATTTCAGAAACTGCTGTCCGACTTGGACTTTTACACAAAAACATCTTTAGTTCAAAGAAAGTGGTCAGAAAAAATAAAACATCCTGTGAGTGGTGAGTAATGCCGTGTTTATGCCAAAGGTGGCAGAGTGGTTTATGATGATAGAAAGGTAATGGTAACAACTTGTTACAACAAAGGTATGCAGACAACCACACTGTATCTTCAAATAGATGGTCCTCAGCGTATGAAGACCATATTGGGTGCCACCCCTGTCAGCTAAGAACAGGAAACTGAGGTCACAGTTCAGACAGGCTTACTAAAACTGGGCAATAGAAGATTAAAAAAAAGAAAACACCCCTTGATTTGATGAGTCTTGATCTCACAAAATAGCATGGACCCATCCTGCCTTGTATCAGTGGTTCAGGCTGACAGCTGAGGTGTAAAGCTGTGGGCCCCTAGAACCAGTTGAATGTTTTTAGAAGCCACAGCCTGCTTAAATACAGTTTCTGATCATATCTATTCCTTTATGACCACAGTGTGTCCATAGTCTGATGGCTGCTGTCAATAGGATAATGGACCATGTCACAAAAATCAGTAAATCTCCAACTGGTGTCTTGAACATGACAGTTAGCTCACGGTAATCCAGTAGTCAACAGATGCCATTAAAACAGAGCACCTTTTGGATGTGGTGGGACAGAAGATTCACACATAGATGTGCTTCCAACAAGTCTAAAGTCACTGTGTGATCCCATTTTGTCAATATGAACTAAAATATCCAAGGAATGTTTCCAGCACCCTGTTAAAACTATGCCAAGATGAATTAAGGTCATTCTGAGAGTAAAAGGAGGTTCAACATTTACCATCATTAATTTATGTTGGTGGGTAAAATATTTTCCAAGGAGGTCACATGACTGATCAGCACAACACAAAGCCCGCAGAACAAATACTCAAGGGCTTGTTTCCTCTTCTCCGTATTTTAAGAGAAAAAGCTCAGCGTCTTTGTCAGTAGAACTGAATGTATTTGGGCTAACATCAACCCCCCTGTCTCTACTGTGGGATTCTGTTGCACCTGAATCCTGTCTAAATTATGTTAAGTTGCTTCAGGCTAAAATCACTGCACGCTCTTATGAATATTGAGCTGCACAGGAGACCCTCATCCAGTCCCCTTGACATTATCCCCACAGGACTGTCCAGAGAGATAATAGGGGCCATACGCTCTAATGTGCTCTCCATTATTAATGGCTCTGTCTTTTGGATGTGTACCAGATCATTTTAAGACATTCAGTGTTCAACTGCTGCTCAGGGAACTGGCCTGCAAATCACACACCGACGTCAAATGAAAACTTTAAGACATTAACCTTCATAGTCTGCATGCAGGAGATCCTCCAGTGGATAACTGCAAAGCCAACAAAGAAGGATTCCTTATGTCATTCTCTAATATCTCACATGAGAACAATTACATATATTTTCTTTGAATAAGATGATTGTAATGATTGTACAATGAGTGTATAGTAGGGGACTATATTGTGCTTAAGTTTCAGGGATGTGCAAAAAATGCTCCAAAGTCATAATTCCTTAAGTAATAGTGGTAATGGTTTATTCTTATACATTAAAAAGGCAAAGAAAAGAACAAAATCTCAAGCAAATATTTGGGGCGATCACTGCTTGCATTCAGACATCTTAGAGAACCAAACACATGTCTGTCAGGACTGCTTTGTCAAGAACATGCACAAAATTATCTGAATTAACATAATGTGCATTTATTAGAATATTCCAGATTTTGCTGTATGGCTCTGATGGTGGCTATTCCTGCCTTTTAACATGGTGATAATGGAAAACCACAAATTCCTGCCCTCCTCTTTCAAAAATGAAAGAGCAGGCAACAATGTCACCAGAAACTGATCAGTCTAAGAACAGTATGAAGGAGAAGTTGGATGGAGGAGGGTTGCAAAGCAGTTTGCAGCAGAAGCAGTGGAGAGTAGGCAAGTCCAAGTGCATTTAGCAAATGGCAGCATGGTGGCAATCAGCTGGCTGTCAGCAGTTGTGAGTTAGCTCTGGATTAGCCTGTCGGTACAGCTGATAGCTGCATACAGCTTTCTGGTGCATGATGTGACACACACACACACACATACTCCCTTACTTTTGGTCTAATCAGTTTAACAGAACTTACAATTGGCCCAGTGGTGTAGTCTGGTTTATTCAACAGAATATACTCTGACATAATCTGATGGATGTTTATATGACCTTCATACACTGGAGACATTTTTGACACATTCTCCTGATTTGTACACCACCCACTGTAAACAGCTCTGAGACCCACTTATGGGCCTCCACTACACTGCTGTATTTGAAGCTTGATCCTTCAAAGACTGACTATAAAATCACACAAAGTGATGGGCTATGGGTTATGTCGAACCTTTCAGACACACTCAATTATGCTAAGATCAGTATGTTTCATTAGTCCATCCGCAAAGGAGCCCATAGGAATTATTTGTGAATGGGTGGAACCTTAAAAAGCCTATCTGGCAGGTGACTGGACGATCGTTCCGTTAAACAGATTCATTATGGGCTAAGCAGATAACATAATAGGCTGGCACCCCTTTGCAGAACAAACTCTCTCTAAAGCATGTCGCAAATAGAGCGAAAATACCCCTTCTACAGAGAAGTTTGTAGTATTGATATTTGTTTTTCATTTAATAAGGAAATGCAGTTAAGATTTGATAAATGCTGATAAAAGCTGCTGTAGCTGTTAGCATCTGTGCTAAACTCTGTACAGACGGTCACTTCCTGCTGTCATCGTGCTTGTATCTCCCACCTCTTTTTTAGTTGTGTAGATTGGATCTTGGCAGGCTGATCCATCTGTGCTGAAAGGTTAAGAGACCTTACTGATGAATTATAACAACCATGTTAATTGTTGCTGTATTTAGACTTTTGTATGACCTGTGACAATGACACTGTTTTTTCTTCACCTTGTTAGCAGAATTTGGCTGTTCCTTACCCTGTTTTAAGACTCACACTGCTGTTTCTGTTTCAGTTAACAACTTTTTTACCTTTGTATGAAAATGATCATTAGCACCTGTGGTGTACATGATCTGTCATACTCATGTCTATAATTCTACAAATCTACTGATTTGGTGCAAGTGTAGCTCTAATAATTGAGTCTTGCTTAAAGGAAAAGGGTAGCTGGATCAAATATTAATTTGTTTTAGTTTCTTTTCCTCTTCACTGTTAGAATTGAGATTTTGAAACCATTCTTTCTTTCCTGCATTTTTTAACTGCCTACAACTTTTACTCAGGGCTGTTTGTTAGGCAGAAATAGATAGACCTGGTCCTTTGCCATTTGGCCCATTTGTGCTTCCCTTGGGCTGCTGTCCTTATCAAACACCCACATACAGCAGGACTCCTACAGCTGTGTTGTGTGCCACAGGTTTCTCTGTCTCACATTGAATAAAGGTCTAACTCAGAGCAGCATTACTATCCTTACTGGCCTGAGGTTTCCCCTGAGCTTCCTGTGCGTACCTGCTCCATTTGTAAGAGCCGGCACCGGGTCTCCCTGGGGCTTCTTTATGCCTTTCACCAGGTTTGAAAGTATTTAAGAGCAGCATGCTGAAAAGCCCAAGCAACAAGCCCTCATGTTCTATTTCTGACTCCTCCAAGCCATTTATAGAGGGGTCTTTAATTAATCAGAGCTAAACACTGGAACATTCTCGCTCTGACAGAAAAATGACGGAGGATTATTGTCTTACAGGACTGAACCCCAGTATTTGCTTTGTCCCTTAATCCATAAAAGCCCTGCAGATGTCAAACATGCAAGAGGAAAATAGAAAAGAGGCCACTGATCTGTCTACAGTAATAGCACCAAAACCATGACAAACTGCTCAAGCTTTCCAAATTGCTGAGAAAAAAACTATATCTTTATCCTTTACAAGCTGGAATCTAGATGGGATCCAGTTTGTTCTTTTCTGCCATCTGACTTGGTTTAGCTCTCTTTAAATCAAAATCCAATTATTTATTTTAGCTACTTTTTAAAACCCAAATTTCCCTCTAAGGAATCATATGATGCTTATTTAAATCATGCTGAGTAAATGTAATTAGTGTAGTTAAGCTTCACAATATTTCCCATTTGGTTGAGTGTGTCATTATTTCAGGCACTTGTCCATCTGCAGGGGACATTTTGAAAGTCCTAATTGCCTTTAAGCTATTTTTGGATGGCTGAACAGGTATTTAACTTCATATATTTCACTAGTTCATCTTATCAAGAGGCCATAGAAAGTGTTAAGAGAGGTCAGCTCCTTTTAACAGCATATCCAACAGGAGATCTTTCTATACATTCAGTATCGGCCAATCACATGTTGCAGTACTTGGGCGCTACTCTTTGTAGAACAAACTCTCATCAAAAGTGGAAATATGAAATATACAATTTGCCATTCATCCTTCAGTATTACTTGTCTGTAATTTCATAAGGAAATGTAGTCCATTTTGGTTTTATCCATCATTAACAGCATTCTGGTCTAAGATACTTGACTAGTGTTCAAAAATCTGATAACAGACCTTTCAAACCAGAATGTGGTCTTCGGCTACTCTCACTCAACTACTGGACTTCCAACACCCCTGAAACAGGCACTTACTTTGGGAATGATTGCAGCTAAGAGACTCATTCTTGGTGATTTGAAATCCCTATGTCCCCCTCTTCTTCATAAATGGGTTTCATTTATATTTTCAGTCATACAGATAGACTCAATTTCAACTTTTTTTTGTTTTAGGTCTGACTCGGTTAAAACTTTCTGTGCTTTTGGGATCCATTTCTTGCCCACTTGGACAAAAAACAGTGTGGGATGATTATGGTCTACATGCAAACATGTTTTATCTATACATGTTTATTTTCAGTTATACATTTTCCTTTTACTCTCTGCCTCAAAATTTGATACACAGCATTTGGAGTCACTCTATATGATTGGTAGCATTGCACATTGTTATCCTTTTTGGTCACTGATTTGTCTGAGCCCTGTTGTTAGTCTTTCTCTCTCTCTTTTGTTGTTGTTTCTTGTTGAAGTTAAAAAAAATATAAATGAAATATTAAAAAAACAACATACAGTTCGAATCTGACAAAGCTGCTCCTGAATCTGTTAACATATCCCAGGGGTCCTCATGGATCTTTGCAAGATGGATCTCATACACAATGAATCAGGTGGATCCAGCTGCACTGCAAGAAACACAAATGTTAACCTCATTTAAAGATCCTCAATGTGCTTGTCACTTTTTTCCACGCTGCCAAACAGGGAATGTGAAATTGCACAACAGTGTTTTTAGATGGGATGTTTTTGTGTTCTGAACACATGTTGCATTTTTATTGAAATCAGAGATTTTATTTTTAATTAAGAAACAAACAAAAAAATAATGCAGTCTATAAAATGCAGGGTTCAACTCATCATTGTCTGGTAATGTATCATTTGTGGGCCTGTTTCAGCCCATGGTTAGTTAAGTGCTTTGACATTTTTACGAATTAATTTCTATTTCAGGCAGGTCAAAGAAGACATCCTCACTCCTGTTAAAATACCTTAAGTATTGTTGGAAGGGAGGCATGGTCACATGCCAGGGGGGCGTCACTTGTTTGGGAAGGAGCATGACCAAATTCTGGCTGGAATTTTGACTTACCACCCAAAATGCTTATCCAAAACAATGTACCATGATTAGCTATTTACTGTCTCCGAAGTGGGATATATGTGAAAATCTGTGTGAGCTGTATGACAACAGGTATCATATAGAAATATAAATGTGAAAAATGTTATTTTGGTAGAACTTTAAATTGTGTTTCTGGCTTTAGATGTTCTGAGTCTACAAATGAATAACTATACATCAGTTACCACAAGGATGGGTTTAGAATTTAGATGGTCATTCACGGGCGGATATAAAAAGAGCAAACAAATACTTTTTGGTGTTAACACACCAATAATCAATTGAGATATTAGTCTCCAAATGACTGGATGTATTCAGAAAAATCTTAACTTGCCCTCTGAGTGACTTTGTGGTATGTGGGTAAGCAAGGGACCAAAATATTTATCTTGAAAGGGGACAATGTGTTTTTGAGCACTACTGTCCCAGTTCCACAAAGTACATTATAACTCTTATCATCTGTCACTGTACAGATGTACAGTTGATGTTGCAGCGAGTCGGTGCAGGGCATCAGAATTGTGAAAAACTCCCTTCATCACTATGTGATGTTGCCAATGCTTTATGAACACTAATGCTAACACTAACTAGATGATGCATTAGCAAATAGCAATGCTAATACTTTTTAGACATGACATTGTTATAAAGTTACAGGCTTAAATGCTCTGTCCAATATGCACTTTTTTGTGTTTACATGTCCACTCCACGTGACAAAGTATTTCAATGCATAACACAAAAGTCTGCAGTATCTTGACTTTTTCCTCTCCTCCTAACAGTGACTACCTTAAAGGGCTTATTGCCCCTGAATAGACCTACTAGTGTAATGTTCTACCATTGTTGCATCAGTTATTTAAGGGATCTGGCCCACAGCGGTAAGCCCAGTGCAAATCATAGAATGGAAGAAGAATGCAGACACTGAAGACATAGTGTTGACACAGAAAACAACACTGAAAATGTGACCAGCATTGTGTCAAAGAAAACAAATAAATTATGTTTGAGAATGAACAGGAGGTAGGTATAAGGTTAGATGTAGTGTGTAGATGTGACATTTACAGATTGCTTCACTCACTGTATGCTGAGGATTTTAGTTACCATGTTATGGAGTTCTTCGAGGGTCTTTTGCAGAAAGAATCTAATAGAATTGAAGTACCACAAATAACTCAAATAAACAAAAACAGATGCAAGGGAAAAGGGGAAAGACGAGACACTGGTGGAGAACCACACTTGTATTTTAGATTTATAAAAAGATTGCTTGTATGTGCCCTGTTATAAGTACAGTAGATTAAGAGGCAGACTGACAAAAAAATGTGTTTTTATCATTAAAAAGATAATCACAGTAAAAAAAGTTGATTTGTAGTAGTCAGCATATTATTACAGTTATTACAGTTTTATTTCACCCCAGATTATTTGTGTCTGATTCCCTTTTGTGTGTGTTAGTCTTTGTTTAAGCAGCTCAGAGCTCTCCTCACTCTGTTGAGACATGCTGCTATGTCAAGTGTTTCATTTTGTCTCATAAATCTGCAGAGTTCGACTGTCATCACGGACACTCTGACACACGCCGTTTTATGAGCAAACTGCCTCAGTCCATTATAATAAACTGTATTTCATGAGCAGTGTAATGTGTCCTGACCACTTTGGAGCCAGAGCCATAAACAGGAAAACTGCACTTCTGATCCAGCCTGTCTTGCATCAACAGTTTACGCTGGTGGTAAAGCTGTTAAGATGCTGGGGGATATTTTCCGCGCACACTTTGTGACCTGCCACACCAGATAGGCACTTCAGTATTTACGGAATGGAATATACTTCACCTGCTAATTGAAAATGTTTGGGGAGTGCAGAACATTTAATAAACACATCCAGCAGGTGACTGGATGATCATTCTGTCAATTACACTCATAAAGGGTCAACTCAACTGATACCGTTGATTGGACAAGCCAACAGGTATGCAAACTCTTGTTAAAACAGATGAGCAAAAAATTATTTTCCTTTGAGGGTGCTGCAACCCCCCCCCCCGCTGGCTTGCATTCATACTTGAAACATTGAACTGTGCCCGGGCCCACTTGCGTATTTACTCAGTTTGAAACAGCAGGGGGCGATATGCACGTAACTGGTTACCAAACCTGCTACGGGGGAGAATGAAAAAGAGGCTACCATGGTAACCATTTCCCACACCATACAACCAATGTTTACGTCTTGCTCCCTTCCTTTTTTTTTCTTCTAATGTGTTATTTTGTATTGTGTTTGAGACGAAGGCGTTCTTGCATTCACATCTGAACTGAACCATGACCGAGTCCTCTTCAATTGCGCTGGAGACCACCTCCCCAAGTGGGCCTGGGCCCGGTGCCCGAGTGTGGTTTGTTTGCGTTCACACCACTAAGAAGAACCAGACTTTGGGCTCAATCACACCCAGATCCGGGTCAGGGCCCCGAGTGGGAAAGAACCCTGATAAATACTTGGTGTTTTTCTTTTCTCTTTCTTACTGCCGTCAAGGAGGTTATGTTTTGGCCTTGTATGTTTGTTTGTCTGTTTTTTTTGTCTGTTTGTCTATGAGTAAGATTACACAAAAACTACTTGACAGATTTGTTGAAATATCCAGAACATGTTGGTAATGGCCCATTTAAGAATAATTTGATGGGGCGGACATTAGCTCAGTTGGTAGAGCGTCCTCCCCATGTACGGGGGCTGCCAACCCCCAGCAGTGGGTGTAGGTTAGAATCCCGGCCTCAGCCCTGTGCTGCATGTCATTCCCCCTCTCTTCACCCGCTTTCCTGTCACAACTTCAGCTGTCCTATCGAATAAAGGCCATAAAAAGGCCAGAAAAATAACTTTAAAAAAAGATTTGATTTTGGTGATGATTGAGATAGAGACAATCGTTGTTTTTCCTCAATAATTAAAAATTCTATTAACTAGTATTTATGAAAAACTATATCAACATGATTCTGAGTGCTACGTGTGTTTTCAGAGTCAAGGAACCATACTATGATGGCAACTTCATCATGAAACCTTTGCTTATAGATGTAACAAAATGTAGCAAAATGTGAGCTGCCTTGGTGGTGGTTTGCACTCTCTAAGTGCTTTCTAGTTTAATGGAGATATTGTTGCAGTCAAGCACAAACCTGCATTTCTCCAAAATCACTGCTTTCAGGAAATGTAAAAGTACCCTACTATTAAAGAAATACACTCTTTCCTAGATCACAAATTAGTTTTTTGTACTGTCATTTGGGTCAGAGTTTACAGACGTACATCATGCTATGTAGCTTCCTCCACCTCGTCCTTAAAGGATGCTGACTGGGTAGTGCCTCTGCAGATCAAGCCCAATTGTTCAAGCCTGGAGCTTTGAAAGATGATCTGCCTCATTACTGAAAATAAATCAGACAGATCCAGCTGTACTGCAACACTTAGTGCCAACTGGGCACCACTGAAACAACAGCCTACCTGAGCATTGCTGCTGATTATGTCCATCCCTCTTTGTCTCCATGTGCTGTACATCCGCTGGTGTACTTTAGTGGACTCCACAGCCTCAGTATCTCAATCCTGTTCCAGAGACTTATTTTTAGTCATCATACTTCTGAAGGCAAAAGGGGCTCCAGCACATGCAAGGTATGCCTACTTAGGTGATAAGTAACTGTAAGCATAGCCCCACAGCTTAACACCATGAAAAAATGAAATGGGTGAAATGTAAGACAACTTATGAGGGAGGTTCTTTGTTAGTAAGATTCCTGTTAAGGGAGAAAGAAAATGAAAGAGTAAAATGATCACCAGATGGAATATCACCGTGGTAAGATTATTTATACAACAGAACTGATGGTGAATACCAACAAATTAAGCCTCCAAATGCTTCATCACTCTTCAGGCAGGTTGAAAGCCTCTTTGGTGAATAATTGAGGATTAACGTCTTCAAGACTCTCTGGTGTTGGCAGTTGAGACTGGATTTATTTTCTAACTCCTACATACTTCTCCCTATCATCTATCTATCTATCTATCTATCTATCTATCTATCTATCTATCTATCTATCTATCTATCTATCTATCTATCTATACATACATACATACATACATACATACATACATACATACATACATACATACATACATAGATCAGATCAGGACTTTTCAGCACCATGCTTGGACCCTGATGTGATGCACAGAGGAGCTGATCATGCAATGAGGTGAGGGGCCAAACTTCTGTGGAGTTGGACCTGGACACTGATGAGATGCCTGGAGGTGAAGGAGAGTTTCTGATATCATAAAGTTCAACGCCATGACACTGACTGTGAAGGGGCAAAGACACTGTTTAAAAATATGACAGCAGCGGGATAACTGACCACACAGGCCTTTGCAGAACCTGGTTGGCTCACTGCTTAAGTGTGTGTGTGTGTGTGTGTGTGTGTGTGTGTGAGAGAGGTGTGTTTGATTAGATGTGCCCACCCCTGCTTCCTATTGCATTGAGATTGTTGTGCTGTCATCTGCAACATGCTCTGGAGGAGGAAAGGTCCCATTTGAGCAGGTCTCTCACCAAACACAGCAGGGAACCCCCAGCTCGGCCAACTGGCCACGTCAGCATTTGCCTTCACGGTGTGTGATTTGTGTTTAACTCATTTGCTGTGGGAAGTAGGGGTGAGTCAGTCGCCCCGAGATAAAGTGGGTTTCCTTGTAGTTGTAAAAAGTTAAATTATAAAAATTCATACCAGGCGAACTGATTCACCAGTTTAATCTTTGAAGATTGACTCCATCGGCTGCTTTGGTTTCGGGGCTGTTTTTGTTGTGTCTTAGCCACCCTTGGACTGAACATAACAAATAAAAAAATAAAAAAAAATTGATATTTGCTACATACAAAATGTTTGAACAATGCAATCCGGCATTTTTTTGCATTTTTTAAATGGAGGAGGAAAACCTGAACTTTTAAAAATCTATGCTGAATGAATGAATACTCAGGTGTTCCTGCTCAAACCTTCACTGTAGCTTTAGTTCAGTAAAAACCTCTCTAAAGCATCAACATTTCTATTTCTTCTTACCAGTAGACAAGAGAAAACCAGCTTATGGCTTCAAAGACAAAAACAGGATCAGTCCACAACAAATTACGGTACGTAAGGTGACTTGACTCAAAAGAAAACATGTGAAGCATCAAAAAGGCTGTCCAGTCCACACTTCTTCATCTGAAGGGGCAAAATGTTTCAGTTTTAGCTTGGTGATATTCGTTCCCTCTCCCCCTCCCTCTGTCCCCCTCTAGTCCTCAATTTAGAGCTGAGCTCCCGCCTCTCCTTTTCCATCAGAATCACAAAAAGCAAAAGAAATCTAAATCACTTCAGTTGGAAAAACAACGGGTTGTGAAAAACACACAAAGAGGCTGTTTGTGCACAAACTGATTGAAAGCAAAGTTAATGAATAAAACATTTTCCCTGTCACCATTTGTTTTATTTTCTATGCATACAGAATTCTGATGACTGACAGCCAATATTCATCATCAGTATCAACCCCATTATCATTGCTGTGATAATCTGTTTACTTTTTATGTACATTAAGTTAAAAAAAATCATTGTATAATACTTAGAGTTTCTCCAAGGTTTATAATTGGGGCACCACCAAACAATGGCCTTGGAAAAGATTAATGTGATCTCTTAATAGATCTGTTATTAATTATGAGCCTTCATGTTTGTGAAAGCTAACATTTTAAATTGAATCAATCTCATAAACCTGAGTGAAAGTTTTCTTTACAGGGATGTCAAACCTTTTGAACAGACCCCAACAGACACAACTTGAAATTTAAGAAGAGTTTATCAAGGCTTTACGTGACAAAACTTAAGAAAGAACAAATGGTAAAGCTGTAATGATGCTTGAATCATGGAAGAAGTTATGAACAGATATATGTATATTAAGTCAACACTGAGGATTAACTATATTGGCTCTAATTTCATAGACCAGGTGCAGGTGCAGCCCTGCGCCAACGGGGTGTGTCCAGTGCACTTTGCAAGTTCCTTGCCGACCCACTGCCCCTTCGCACAAGTGCCAGAGAGGGAGGAGAAAAAGTGTGAGTGGGTTTAACACAGCGGAGTGTTGTCTTCAATCAAATGAACACCTCTCCTTGCCTTTGAATGCGCAGCGGGCGAGGTGCAGCGACTGATTGGTCAGACTGATCCCCACCACCATGGCCACAGTGTGCTGGAAAGACCAGGTGGCGGAGATGGTCAGAGCAGCCGTCACTGTTGTTGCAGCAACTTAGAGAGCGGAGGGGCAATCAGCGTGAGCATTGGAGGCCACCGTGTGAACCACCTTGCAGGACAGATGTAATCTGTTCCTGTGTCATGAATAAGAGTACAAAATTAAGTGACAGTTATGTTTAAACACAGTAGCATGCTTATCCATTCATCATGCTTGCATTCCTGGTTTGTCATTGCCAAATAGCAGAAACTTTGGCGATATACTGTATACTTTCCTGCTATCACATCCTCATCCTCCTCGCAATGATGTAGCCTACTCAATCTTTTTAGATCATGCTAAGAATAAAGACAAAAACAGAAAAGTATGGACAACCACAGGTAAATCCTTAAGACACCGGGCAACTTCCCCTTATTTTCTCACTTTTTTCTCTGTATTTTTCTCCCTATTTTCTTCTGAATTTCATGAAATGAGAGAAGCCAGATATATACTCTGTTTTGGATGATAAGGCTGGTTGTTGTTGGCTTGTGAGATGTGCATCAAACTTCCAGTTTCCGTCAGGTTAAGTTTCCATTATGACAAACAGACTTAAATCCGACATCAGATGTGATGGGACAATTAATACAGAAACAAATGTATATGCTGGTTCAGACTGTTACATTAAATAGTGATTGCCTCTGAAAACCTGCCTCTGAGGGTATGGGGATGTGTGCACACATGCACCTGTCATCAAATTCAGAGGGTGCACTTCGAAAAAACCAGGATGGAGCTGGCGAGCTTTCAGCGCATCTTCTGCACAGTTATTTTGGCACTAACTTGCCACTGCACCAACCTGAATTGCTTTGCACTTCCCCCTGGTGGGCTGTCACACCCATGTCGGTGCAATCAGTCTACCAAATTGGCTGCACATGGCGATGTGCCAGACGAATTTACCACTGCGCCAGGCTCTGCCACCCTGCGCTGTGTCACAAAATTAGGGCCCAATGAATTAGGCTGATTTTGGAATGAGGAGCTTTTAATTAATCAAGATTAAACCCAGACACTCAAAACTCATCTGAAGAATTTAGAACCGAGTCCTTCTGTGACGTAGAGTTTGAATCAGGTTCCTTTTGGTTCTGGGCTGCTGGGTCTGGCGGACTTCTGGTCCAGTGTGGTTTCAAAAGGATGGACGAGCCCAAATTCATCACAGTGCCATGGATCCAGAGAGGACAGGTCCCATAGTTTAGCAGTAGATGTGATGTCATAGGACTTTTGCAGGTGTGGTCATCGGATGAACTGGAGTTTGGAGGTCTTGATCAGCAGGATAAAAAAGATAATACAAGAAGGGATGATTCTTTCATCTATCTCAAAATTAGGCTAATTAATTATGATAAATTAGGCTAGTAAATAAACTAGAATCCTGATTTGCTGTAAGGTAAGGCCTTGTGAGAGTTGCAGTTTGCTGTCATATGAGGAAAACTTACAGGTGCATTAGAAAACCTTATTAAACAAGGAAAAGACACAAAGAGGGAGAGGAGATGTAGAGACGAGACAACACTAAAGACAGAACAAGACTAAACCAGTTATTCCACATGGGGGCACTGTGGTCCATGAAAAGATGAAGCATTAAAATAGTTGCAAGTTGGCTTCGGGCAAGAGGTCTGCAGGTCAACCTGGGAGACTGGTTTGAGGAGATTAGTGGCTGTAGTACTTCCTCCCTTTAATGACTTAATGGAAGATCTTTGGCAAATAATTCCTGATTTTAACCAAGGCAGTTCTGTTTTAGGGTCCTTCTACAGAATCAAGGTCTTAAAGAATGACCTTTGTCCCGGACTCTCCCTGTCTCTGGTCCAAATGGACTGTAGTGGAAGAGGAAGTCTGCAGACAGTCCTCCCAGAGTGGTGAAGAGGCCAGATGGTCAGGAAAAGGTTAAGACTGGGATGCAAGATCTCAGTCCTTGAAGAGTTAAAAAGTTATTTCACAACATCATCCATGTTGTGATTCTCACACAGCAGTAAGGAGACGTCCCAAAGCGGTATGTTTCATATTGATGACAACAAACATGAAAAACAGCGTCAGCTCTCCACCGTGGTGGTCTTTGATGGCAGCCACAGTATTCCCACCATGATTACAACTTGGCCGGGCTGAACTCATAATTGCTGTGTCCTGCTGCAGTCTTGCCTCAGGCTGTTGATAGAGATGAATTTTGACCCAGCTGGGAGCCGATTATTGGTCGGCACCACAGCAGTCCCTTCAGGCTGTGGATCCTCGTGTCTTACAACCACCACAGGCAGGTCAGGAATCAAAAACATCATGTGAACTCACATATTGCAGGGCATCCAGATGTCAATGGAGGATGGATTATGTGTATTCTTATACATGATTCTAATTACTAAACTCAATGAAGATTCTTTAAGGAGATATTAGCAGAAATTTATAGGACTTAGATAAATATTGACATCTTTGTATGTCATTCAGAGAACAAACAGATAAGTAGATTTGTTTACAAAATTTTGCCTGCCCATTATGTTTCTTCTGTTGTGCTGAGCTCTATGGTTGAGGGGTGCTACCCGGTTGATCTTGCTAGAAGCATATACATGTCTCAAAGATTAAGGAAAGTTTAAGTTTAAGTACACATGGCTGGTACAATAATATTGTGAATGACTTAGAAATTAAATCTATGGTGGTTCATTTCATATTAAATTTTATCAACTCTGTCAGCCACTACCTGATCATTGTCACTTTGGATAAAAAAAAAAGCATGAAACAGCCTATTCTCTTTGTCCAGTTCCTGTAATAATAAAAATAATTATGACAAAAATTGATTTACAGGTTTTGTCATTGTACCTTCATATGTTACGCAAATATTTCTTTGCTACACCTAGAAACGGTTTTTAAAAAACTTTCACAAAATATCTGTACACAAACACAAAAATATTGCCTTTTTTCTCTTTTGGCATAGATTCAACAAGGTGATGTAAACATCCCTCAGAGATTTTGGTCTGGTAAGATAGCTTCAAGCAGTTGCTGCAGATTTGTCAGTGGTACACCCATGATGTGAATCTTCCCCTCCAGCACATTCCACAAGTGCTCCATTTGGAATGATGCATGATGATCCGTGAAGCTCCTTTTACTATGGAGTGGGGAAGAAGAAGAAAGTCTTCAGTGTAAGATTTGGGGGTAGGAATCACTACACAAAGTTGAACCAACACACAGTCATTTGCTGCACTGTAAAATAATCCCAAACACATCAATCAATCAATTAGTCAAACAATCTTCATTTTTAAAGACAATTCATAACAAGTGTTCTAAAGACATTTTCCAACAGAGCAGGCTGAAGTCATACTCTCCATATTATTGACACAAGGGCATACCTTCAAATATACTGAATACATTTATTTACTGTATATAAACACAAACATACATTCGGAGATTTAACGATCCAGGCAGAGACAAAGGGACTTCTAATAAGAACTTATGATAGCGACAAACCCCTGGACGCCCAGATCATAAAACTGTCCTCTTCACATTTGCCTCTGCTGAATATAGAGCCAATCAATCTTAATCAGTATAGCTCCATATTTGTTGAATATAAATTTATTATACTGAAATGTGCCATCTCATTTTTACATGTGCATTGATTCTGTCCATTGACTCTCAATCTGAAGTATTTCCTCTTCTGTATACGATCCTCATGCATCCACAGTAAAGGAACACCATCATCGAAACCAAAATCAAAATTACCATATTTGGTTTAGTTTAATTTTTACCCTGCTGTTGTTCAGTATCCCTGAGTCCATAGAGTGAAGCAGTGGATTAGTGCACACATGGAGTATAACACAGAATTCCTTGAGGAAAATTAATTGTAGAATTTATTTGCTCAATTGCACATATGAACAGACAGTGTTTTGTTGCGGTTTGTTTTTAGAACTCACACATTTACGAGAAAAAACTATCCCTGCCAATAGTAGTGTACTATACTGGTTTTCTCAGCTCGTTCTTCTGGTGCAGTGCAGCTTGGACCCCTTTCAGGCTCATCACTGACTGTTGTTTAGTATGTGATATAACTGGGCATGCACAATATTATGGTACAATATTGGTGTCAGAAAATATTGGTCTAAAAGGTTGAATATCGGTATCAGCTGATATTGATTATTTTTGCCAATGTCTACAGCCAGCATAGTGGCCATATATATTGGCTATATATCCCATGTAATGACAGTAATAGCATCAAATTACCATATTACCATATTGCTTTACCTTATCACTGCACGGGCACGTTTAAAAGCAAAATGCTCATTTTTTATATGTTACTAGTTCTTATTTTACATCTGTTCTTTACATAAATAGACTTTCAAATTTAAAGCAACAAGTCCATTTTTGCAACATTAAGACCCTCTGCTCTTGACAAAATATTGGTGTGATGATCAGTAAGGCAATTAAGTGTTTAAAATATCAAACATCTGCAAAACCTACTCATGCGTCCCTACATGCAACACAATCGTGTGAAATACTGTATGAAAAGCCTTTCAAGGACTTTTAAAACCTGAATGTAGATTGACTTCAGATAGGATCGACTGTTCTCAGTTTTCTGTGTGCAGCTTTGCCCTTTGATAATTCCCATGCAAGGAACACAGTTTCACAAAATAACCTCAAAAGTTAGCCATCCTACCCCCAGGCTAACTCTGAACCAGAGCCCCATTTGGTTGGCTTTTACATAACAGGGGAGGAGGGGAATAAAGCAGTCACTGTGCTTCTCTAAATCTAAACTCATTGCTCTGGACGGTGTTTTAACCACAGGGAGATTACAGTGAAAGGCCTGTAATATATACGGACATGAAGCAGGACCAGGCAAAAGAGAGACCTAAAGGCTCAGCAGGGGGCCGTGAGGGACGTGTGGGAGAGAGAGAGCGTGAGTGGAAACTCTGAAAAATGTGCTTTTTATCTGAGTTATAACTTTAACCCTCACATACTGACATAAAATATTGATTAAAACATCATTCAGACTGATCTGGAATTTAATTAACCTGCCTTTAATTTTTAAAACAGGTCTATCTCAAATACTTTAGAAGAATGATGAAATCATGCCAAAATGTAAACAAACATTGACCATGACAGATCGACCTGTACCTCAAGACCAGAGGTGGGCAACTTTAAACATCATTATGGTATTGAGTTAGAATTTAACACTTTTACTTTTTTTACACTTTACAATGTGGCTTATTATCAAAACTATGGAAGGTTCAATATGGTACTGTAGTTTGAGCTCACAGCCCGATGTTGATCAAGGTATAGGTAGCTCCTCTGCAATTCTCTATATAGCTGTCAGGTCTCTCGTTTTGGCCATGAAACTACCGTATTTTCCGTATTTTTCCCTCTTTCCCGCCGCCCTGCCATATTAGTACTTCTGTAAATCTCCCGTGTGATGAAATAATAATAAAGACATTCCTCTGCCTCTCCAAACTGAACTCTGTCTCCAGCCTGAATGGGGCAGTAATGCTCCAAAATGATGGATGCCAACCACCATAAAACCGAAGAAGAAGAAAAAACATTGTGAGAACTGCCACAGAAGAACAGTTGACTCTCGGTTATAAAACAAGACAGTTGCTGAATCTGCATTATTCTTTCTGTCGTTTCTGAAGTCTCTCAGCTTACATGATTGACACGACAGTTAGGGTTAAGGATCCTGCATTTGTCTTGTTTGAAAAGTGGGCTACAAAAATGAAAATTATCAGATGGTAAATGGTTAATGGACTTGAACTCATATAGCGCGTTGTAGTCTTGGACTACTCAAAGCTGCATTACACCGCAGGTCACACTTACCCATTCACACCCCCTCACTCTCACATTCACTCACTGATGGTTCAGAGTATCTATGTTAGTTATCCATCAGTATCTCTAACACCGGCTACGCCTGCCTCAGCGTGGCAGCAGCCTCAATAAAGACTGCATGGGGGACTCGCCTGCAGAGAGACAGTTTGGTTGCCGCTACATCGGTGTTGCACAAGAGAGCGAGGGAGGAGGCGCCAGAGCGGGAGAGGAAAAAAAATGCATTTTATTAAATGTAAGCAAAACCATAGCGACACAACTATGGGCAAGATAGTTATTTTGCCTAAGCACCCCGCCGATAATCTCGTATTTAATGCAGGATTTGATGTGAAGGCAGCGTATGGATGATGTGCTGCGCGGTGGTGTATTTACAGTTTTTTAAAAAAATTTGCAGGAGCGGGCGCGGATTTAGATGATGGGTGCCCGCCATCTCTTAATGAATGTAGAGGAAACACTGGCAACCTTAAACATAAACATTAAAGTTTGGTGAACCTCAGAAACAGAGAACCAGCTCATGTGTTCACATAGTCTCCAGGATTTTCCCACAGTCTTTTATAGAGTTTCCGATTTTCCATCAAAAATAGTCCAAAGACCGCCATCACTCCCTCTTTTCGTATGTCTTCTCCCATGTTTCATGCTGTGTCATAAACAACTTTCATGATTGTTGCTATGCTTCTTCTTTGCTTTTGTTAGATCACTTTTGATCACGCGAGATTGCTGTCTCCACTTGATCAGTGGAGGGACAGAATAGTTGTTTGTGGTGTGCTGTGTTGCCACTATCGGAGCACATCTCAAACAGTATGCTCAAAACTGTTCTATGCCTGATTTTTAATCCTTATGTGTGGGGTCTCCTCAGATTTAGAGAATAATTTATCGTAACTAGCATAAGTTTACAGGGATTTGACCTCATCCAGAGTATAACAAACAGCACTCACATAATTTTACCAACACCAAAGTTTTAGCTCCTGTACATATACATTCTACATTCGGTTCTTTTTTTCTTATAATACCAACTTATTGTCATAATAGAATCCACAGATAAGGTAGAAGGTTGGTGAATTCAGAGGCTGCCTTAAAAAACGTAGCAGCCTTGTTGTATAAGGTCTTCAATCACTTAGATGGGCTGTTTCTATCATTTCCCTTTGAAATAAACAGGAACATGTGATATTTGACTTAGTTTGAGGTCTTTGGCTAAACTGGATTTACCTTGATGCTGAAGTGGAACACTAGGTAAAAGGACATTTAAAAGTGGCCCTCCATAAAAGGTTGCCGACCCCTGCAGTAGGCACACTCCTGCTGTCCTTGTGGATTTCCTTAGACAGGCAACTAAACACTGCTGTGTGCACATGTCAATCTGGCAGGTCGTTTAAGTTATTGGCTATCCTTTTAAATATTTAAAGAGTAGAAACACAACTTTATAGATGAAAAAGTAATGACATATCCACAAAAACAGATGTGTCAAGTCGTGATGAAAAACTGAACTAAAATAGCAGCACTGTTTTGTTGGATACGAGGATTCTCAGCATGCCAGCACTGCTGAAGGTCTGTATTTAGAACTGTTTTTTGTTTCCTGACACTTTTCACCAAATTTTGTCAGTCAAATCAATGCTGAATTCTACCCTGAGGCAAACCTTTCTCTGCTAAAGTTGAGGAGGAAGAGGGTTCTCAGTCCTTATTGACACAGATATCTTGGAACACAAGTCCCACCTGAGCTCAAGGGCCCGTTAACTGAGTATTCTGTCTTTGCGGGATTTTTTTCTTTGAACCATTACAAAGTAAAAGTAATGCCTTAAGGTTTTTTAGCCTTTGCAAACAATAAAAATAATGTATTTTATAGAGAGATGACTGTGAAACAGGAGATTGAAACTATTTTGCCTTTTAAAAACCTGAAAATCAAAGATGTTGACCTTTTCTACACTGCTGCAAGGTCTTATGAGACCTTAAAGTACTGCAGAATATTAAGTGAGGTCTTGTTGATTAAATTATAAATCCAGCTTTGAAATCTGTTGAGAAATTGACATGATGACAGTCAATTACTAATGCCCAAGATAACTGAAAATAATTGTGGGAGAATACAAGCCACGAAGCATTGTGTGGCACTATTTTTAGACACGGCACAGACTGCATGTCCTACTGCCTGCAGCTAATGATCAAACTATTGTCATACATGAAATTTGCCAAATACACAAATAACACTTCATCCCAAATAAGAATCGGATGAATGTACAAATGTTTAAGGATTATCCTGCTGACCAGCTCAGTCATTTTGACAAAGAATGTTTTTCTAGCTCAGTTTAACCAAGACAGCACATACCCTGTGCTATCATGATGAACACTTATCATAGAAACTGTGGCTTCTGTCTTTTCAAAATAAACAATCACTATAAGCTGAATACCTACTTTGCAGATAAACTTTCATTCAGCTCCTTTGTTTTGTCCTTGGAGTTTGTAAAACAGTAAATCTGGTCTGTGCAAATATGAATGTCCATTAAAGAAATTGGGCTCTGCATCATGAGAGCCGCTCACTGAAGACAAACGTTCAAAAGCTGATAGCCTCCTCTGTTCCTGAAACATCAGGAGGATTTTTCCTAGTCACTGTTATTCCATCCAGTTTGGCGACATGATTTATTCACCTAAATCAACAGGTACCATGTGTTTCTCCAGGTTCCACCATTTCAATGTAAACCTGTTGATTCTCCATCCACTGAAGTTTCTACTGTTTGTTCTCCAGTGCATAGAAGTATCCGAAATATCCAAAGTAAAGAGCGGCCATATTTGCTGGAAAAATCCTGTGTGTCCTCTTGTGAAGCAAACCAGTTGGCACTGCTGGCAGAAGGATACGTAATCTGTGCTGTGTCTGAAAATGGCGGTGCAGTGGAAAACTAAGCAGATATAAACAAACTATTTGTAGCATGTGATGTTTTTGTGGCATGTTTTTCTGCAAATCTATTTATTCACAGGAGAATCTGATGCCATGTAAAGCAATGTATAGCATTTGTGTCTGTCCCGAGTTTTCTGAGCAGAGAAAGAACTGAGACGTGACACTGTGGCACAGGTTAAAAACTAGAAAAAATATCAGCAGGCAAGTACTGCAGCCATGAACACAGGTGGACACTGCGATATGTTTCCCTTGTGGTCTTTGTTTTGGCAGTCACAACAAGCAACCTCTCCTTGAACTTCTCCAACTCTTCCTGCAGTGTGCTCCTCTGGCTGCTGCATCCAATACTATGGTGATCAGTTCACTCCTCAACATGAATCTATGCTAACAGCAACAACGGCAACAATAATATCTTCCACAGTAGCTTTTTTCTTGCTAGATTACATGGACACATTCGCCAGCTTGTGGTGCAACCATGCAACACGATCCACTCACAACATTCCAAAACATAACACTTCAGCTATAAAACAGAGAAAACAACAAAAGGATAGACAATGACACAAACTGACTCAAACAAGATGACCGAGAAATTATGTATTTCACAAATAAAACACAAAACTATCGGTATGTAAGGGGGTCACTGTGAGAATCTTATCCGGGATCACAGAAATAAACGCACCTCTCACACAAGTTCATGCAGAAATCTACTTTAAATCTCACTGCTAACAAAACCTTGAAAAAATTCTTCACCAAAATGTATTCACTTCTGCCTCATTCCATGACCAATTTTCCCTGAAAATGTCAACAAAATCTGTTGATAGTTATCCTGCTAAAAGACAAATGGAAGGGCAGATAAATGCCTGCAAAAGCAGAACCTCTTTGGCTGAGGTAATGTTTGTTTTGTTGGAGTGACAGGCCAGTGTCAGAAACAAAAAACATTTATTGATAAGAGCAGGAAAACCAGTGGAAGTTTGATCCTCAAAAACAACAAAAAAGCAGTGTTAATAATCAATGATATTTTCTTTTGGTTTTCTGACGATAAACTGTCTTATTGCAGCAGGAACACTCCTAACATTTTCCTGCTCCAGCTGAAGAGCCGACTGCTCTCCCCCTGACGTCAGAGCAAACTGTGGATTCCTGTCAAGTGAAGCTGTAAACAGATGTGATGCGGGTGATGTTTTAATTAGACAACCTGCTTGTCCACAGAGACGGAGACTCAAGAGCGGTCTGAGTGTGCACTCAGGTTTGTTTATTCCACCAAGACGGAGATAACATTATTATGAGCAGTCAACAAGGACTCAACACTCCACTGCCTGTGTGCTTAGACTGTGCTCCTGTTGCAGGGGCATATATTTATTTATTCATGTGTTTATTGTGTGCAGAATCTTGGTTTTTGCCATAGATGGTCTAATCTGGAATACAAAATTGTTTTATAAAAGGAAATATTTTTTTTCCAATTCTACCAGAATTCTCAATAATGTGTAAATGCACAATAATGTCAAGCTTAAGTTTTAGCTCAGTCACAGAATTTAACAGCAGTGCTGTGGTCCACAAAAGTATGACGCAGTAAGCAGCTTGAGGCACTGAAAGGAAAAAGCATTCAGCACTTCTGATTCCTGAAAGGCAGACCTTGGCAAACACAAGGTGATGATTTTTCTCTTTTTTTTTTATGCCTGTCGTGGCAGCAACACCCGAACCCGCTGGTGGACACCAGAGGTGAGGGATGCCGTCAAGCTCAACAAGGAGTCCTATCGGGTCTTTTTGGCTCGTGGGACTCCGGACGCATCTGACGGGTACCGGCTGGCCAAGCAGAATGCAGCTTTGGTGGACGCTAAAGCAAAAAACCTGGGCATGGGAGGAGTTCGGAGAGGCCATGGAGAACGACTTCTGTATGGCATCGAAGAGATTATGGATCACCATCCGGCATCTCAGGAGGGGGAAGTAGTGTGCTGTCAACACTGTCTATGGTGGGGATGGTGCACTGCTGACCTCAACTCTGGATGTTGTGGATCAGTGGAAAGAATACTTTGAAGACCTCCTCAATCCCACCAGCACATCTTCCAGTGTGGAAGCAGACCTGGGAGACTCTGTGGTGGGATCTTCTATCTCTGGGGCTGAGGTTGCCAAGGTGGTCAAGAAGCTCCTCGGTGGCAGGGCCCCGGGGATGGATGAGATCCGCCCGGAGTTCCTCAAGGTCCTGGATGTTGTAGGGCTGTCATGGTTGACACGTCTTTGCAACATCGCGTGGATATCGGGGACAGTGCCACTGGATTGGCAGACCGGGGTGGTGGTTCCTCTTTTCAAGAAGGGGGGCCGGAGGGTGTGCTCCAACTACAGGGGGATCACACTCCTCAGCCTTCCCCCGGTAAGGAGCTCGGAGTAGAGCCGCTGCTCCTTCGCGTTGAGAGGAGCCAGATGAGGTGGCCCGGGCATCTGGTCAGGATGCCTTCTGGCTAACCAGCCAATCACAGGGTTAACATCAAGAGATGAACAACAATTCAAAGACACTCACTCTAAAAGCAGTTTACAGTCACTAATTAATCTAGAAGTAATGTGCCTTTAAAAAATCTCACACATACATGAGGAGAACATGCATCATCTGCAGCTCTGCATTAGTTTATTTATTATATAAATGTATTTATTTTTAGAGTTTTGAAGCTTAGCGATGCTGGAAAGATGACTGTGGTATGATTTTACATATTGTATTTACTCAACAAAAAGACAGAAAGAAGTGTTAGTGAAGATTTCTCAATGAACAAAATATGCCACTTTAATGAGCTTTATTCATCATAGATCTGATATGTCAGTAAAAATCCAAAACTCCATTCACTGGACTTATGTGATGTTAGGACTCTCTTCTTGTAGACCTCGCTATCAAGTTAGCAAGCGGCTGACAGATAGTATTTTATAAACAGGTCTTAACAGATCTCTGTTATATTTCTGAAAAGACTACACCTTATTTTTTTAAGAATATTTTTGGACATTTGGTGTGTTTATTGATAGGAGAGAGAGACAGTGGATCGGCTTGTAAAAGGAGGGAGGATAGAGTTGGGGGAGGAAAAACTGCAGACTGGCCAAAGGCTGAGTAATGCCTGGCTGTGTACCACTCCAACAAACCAGCACCTCTGCACCTAGTTTTTGACACAAATAAGACAAAAAATGTCTGGCATAGATCCTATCAGTCCAGCAGACAGAGGTCTGTAAGGATCTCGCTTCTCCACGAAAAAACCCCCCATACTTTTCTCAGTTGAACTGCAAAAAATTTGTAGTTCTGGCATCTTTTGCCTTAACTGACACCTATAAAAAACAGACATGGATATTGAGTATATTGGATCCATTTATGCTTTTGCCTTACCAAATAGTATCATAAAATATTTATTTTTCTTTGACCTATTTTTAATAAGGTCAAAGAGAAAGTATTGTCTGCAAAAGTTTTACATCTTTCTCAATCTTAAAAGACTGATTGTATGAAAAAATGAAAAAGTCGTACATGAACAGTCAGGTGTATTCATGACTATGATGCTCATGATGCAGGAACAAAAGATACACAAACACAAGCTGAAACAGTGGGTCTTATTTTTGTAGCTCATCACATCTACAGAGAGTGGGAGCCCATGTGAGTGTCAAGTCCCCAAGGTCCAGATTTGCAAATGGATGGGATTTTTCAAATAAGACAACCTGCAACTCCATCAACCGAAAAGAAAAATTAAATCAATCATTTATAGCCCAGTTACAAATGAACTCTGCCCTGATACTGGTCTGCAGGGTACATCAGTCTCCAGCCACAATGTGTGGGTGTTTTGGTCCGGATTGATGTTTGGCTCTTAACAATATGTCAGAAATTGTTCAAGTACTAAATATGAACAGATAAAAAGTTTTTTTTGTAAGTTTTCTGTCTTAGCTGCAATCAATGGCATTAAAAAAACAATTATTCAGTTAATTTTGGAAACAGATATACTGCTTCTTGGCACACTTGGTAGGAGTAGTTTTCACAATTATGTCTTTATTAAAGTTAAATAAATGCTTCAAGTGAATGTGATTTTTGAAATAAAACAACCTGCAACTCCATCAAGTAAAAAGAGAAATTACACGTTTTTGTTTATATCCCTGTAAAGTCCTGTGACAAGTGATCTATAGCCTGTTTGTGGTCTGTAGAGTTTATCAGTCTCTTTTCACATTGTGTGGGTATTGTGGTCCAGCTTTAATGACTTGGTTAAAGAATAAATTGAGTGGCACCAACATGTTCATGATGAAATTAATCTGAGTCTTTATTAGGGCTCAGACAATGAATAAACTTTTTCTAACTGCATGTAGGTGCACTGATGGCTTGCTTGACTTTGTGTTTCCTTCGGCTGTTTTATATCGGTGTATATTTGACCTCTTTTATGTAACACTTTTTGCATTACATAAAAGTATTCCTGTTACCATTAAAAAGGGTTAACTGTCAAATGAAAAGCACCATCTTTGATTTTGATTTACAAAACATTTACACCTCAGGTTCACAGTATGTGACCATAAAGAGTACCTGCGTCCACAGAGTGATCATAGACCCCCCTGCTGGGAGAATCAGAGTGTTTCTGCTTGGACCAGTGGGCTGGCAGCGTCCTGCGGCTGGCTCTTCCTACTGTCCTTGGCGTGCTGTTAAACTTCTGACACCCTGCGAGCAGCCAACTCTTGTCTTTGACAGTTTCAGAGTTCAGTTTTATTGTAGAGATGACTGTCCTCACCACATGGCAGCAAAAAATAGACTTCAGGTAAATTCTCTTATCTGTTCCCACTGGCAGGTTTCCACCTTCCCTCCCCCGCACAAAGAGAAAAGAGGCATGAGCGAGGACTCACCGCTTTAGTGTAAGAAACAAAAGTCCTAATCCTCCTATCATGACATCTTAGAGCATGAAGTAACACCACTAAAGAGTGGTGGGAGGATGGTCGAGCTGAAAAGGGCAGAACTGAACATAAATGAGTTAATGTAGATAAAAATAGTTATGTGTCAAGTCAGGTTCATGTTCAGTTCATAGTCTGCGGTGAGGAAACATGACTGAATAAAGGCGGTACTGTGGAAGCACAGAGACGTAGATTAAAATTTGATACACAGTTAAGGTTGAAAATTAATGGTCATGCTTATCTCTACTGACTGTCCATGTACACAGAATCTGTAGGAGGACTGCAATACTTTTGAAGTTGAAGCATCCTTGTTTCTGATGATAAAACTAATAATACAAATGCAGAATATTTTTTTCTTGAATGTATTGGCAGTACTGGAACCTTACATGCCAATCCATCCTGTAGATGTAGAAACTTTCACCCTTCTTTGTTGTGAAGCTAAGGAAAAATGCTGCTTTCTTAAATTGAAATCCAGTCCTCCAACTTATTTAATTAAAGTAAATTGTGTTTATCAACCTACTAGAAAATGCCTCTTCTTAAAGTACCTCCCCACACAGCTTTGTCTCCCTCATAAACATGCCATCTACTATAAAACAGTCACAGTTGTGAAGGTTTTAGCACAAAGTTCTAGGCTTAACTGGGGGTGCCATTGTTGGGCTTTTTGTAGATGATACTGATCACAGATGGCCTGTTTGTAAAGTCAGCTGATCCCAATACCTGCATAAACTCAGCATCGATGATTAACACCACTACAAATGGTGCTGGAAGTAGCTTTATCACACTTTCCTGTAACTTTGTGTTCGGGTCTCTGATTCTTCAGTCAAATAGGTTTCAGTAGCTTAGTTATATGATCAACTAGAAAAGCACTCAGAGAGCACAGACCTCCGCCAGCACCACAGTCCTCTCCCATATTGTGATTTTTACCATAAATATTAGTCCTACTTTTATTTCATGTTAACATTTAGATTCCTTGACCATGAAAACATATCATTAGCAATTGGTTTCGTAATGATATCTACTTTAGTGCAGTAGTTATTCATGAAAGTTGCATTTTTTGGTCATGGCAGATCCAGACGGTGATCCGGATCAAGACCAAAATTGAATCACTTCTTCCTTTTCCCATGCTGAACATTTCCTGAAAATTTCATCAAAATCTATCCATAACTTTTTGAGTTATTTTGTTCACAGACAGACCGACAGACAAACAAACTCTTCCGAAAACATAACCTCCTTTACACCTTCTCAAACCCCTAACTATAACTATAAGGTGCTCAATTCAAGAGGAAACAATGGACAAGTTGGAATGGACACGGCATGCATCTGGAGTCATGCAGCATCAAAGTAGACTAGTTGATTAGTTGGATAACTTTGAACACATAACATTCTTTCTTTCGTCTGACAGACATTTCACCAAACGAACATGAACACATCATGGTGTTCGTGACTGGACCTAAATGCCTCATAAATCAAGCATACAGATATAATGATTGGCTTTAGACAGATTTCTGCACCTCCAGATTATACTCTTAAAGGAACACTACACCCAAACGTGTTTGTGCAGTTTTAAACCAGGTGTAGTATGAGATGAGGCGCAATAATTAGGTAGAGCTGTTGCACCAGGAAAGATTAATCCCACATTCTGCTGTGAGCGACGGAGTTCTCCCCTGATTGTTTTTTCATGTTTCTCCCACAGACACAAGAGGTGTCAGCAGAATGTGTGATTTCTTGGGTTCTTTTTTCTTGTTCTACGCTCCTAGTTATTGCAGAGTCCGCCTTTGGTTTGTCAGTCAGTTCAACCCTGCTCACCCGTAAGTGCATCATAGAAATGCTAGTACTGTTTAGGCTATAAACATGTGCTAAATGATGTCGACACGTTCAGCATGAGGGTGAGTAGAAAATGAGGCCAAATCGTTGTTTGGGTGTAGTGTTCCTTTAAATGAATGTGCCTCTCTTAATGTGTTTGTGCAGTTTTATAACAGGTGTAGTAGTGAGATGAGGCGTAGTAGGTAGAGCTGTTGCACCAGGAAAGCTGCTGGATTAACTCCTCGGTCATACGAGACCTTGCTGTGGGAGTTTGCATGTTCTCCCCTCTGATTGTTTTTTCATGTTTCCTCCCACAGACTAAAAACTTGCTCAGCGAGTTACTTGTTGGTGTAACAGGCTTTTCTCAGACCACTCTCTCCACACTTGCCCCACACTTTCATTCCTCTCTCATGAGGGGTCCACCACATTGAGAGCCTTCCAAAACCCTGAAGTGGAGATAAAGAGCAAGTAGTTCAACCCTGCTGCTGTCATCCTGAGCAAGTGTAACACTTTATTGTCCCCATGGAAACAGGCCATGGATTAAAGTTCCATGTTATCAATTTTCTTAATCTATCTATTTTTATCATATTATCTAAATTTGATGAAAAATACTTTGTCTGTGTCACACATATGAAAATCAAAATGTTAATACTCAAATCAGTATTTTATGTTTGACTCTTGAAAAATGAATTATTTGTCATTAAAGTGCATTAAACTAGAAGGATATTGAAAAAATAATATCAGGTAAAACAGTTAGTTATGAAATTCTTTGGTTTAAAGGTCCAGTGTGTATTATTAAATGCTAAACGAAAGAAAATATAAAATAACAGACTTGGTAAAAATGGAATATATTATTTAAAATTATATTTAAAGTAGTTTCTAATCAGCCTTAAATAATTAATGTTTTGTTTTCGTTACCTTAGAGTAAGTCATTTATATCTACATAGGAGTGGGTCGCCCCTTTATGGGGGCTACCATCTCGTGTCGCCATCTTCTCCACCGTAACCCAGAACAGACAAAAATACACTTTCGCGTTTTTTTTTTTACGCCTACTGGAAATGCACAGTTGTGAAATAGACGAAGAAGAAGAGAGTGATTACCAAGCAGCTGTGCTAATACAAACAAACATGGAGGACCACACATACAATTTGCCATCAGTGGAGCATGAATCATTGTCAAAGAAACGAAAACGGGATGAAGCCAAATGCAGTCGGGACAGGCTACGACAAAAAACAGGCTCAACACCGGCGCTGCCTTTCCCAGATGGAAGTCCTGAAGGATAAGTTTGCAGACAGACGCAGAAGTTGCCTGTTTTTTGCTGGAGAGGTAAGACTAAGTGTCAAATTTTACCCTTATATGGAGCCGAATTTATTTGTTTACTTTCGGGAGAAGTCAGAGTAAGACGCAGAGAATGTATCTGCTATGAGAGGCTTATTTCACGGCCACAAGCAATTTTCTGTGGCAGTAAGACAAAACATAGGCTGATAACTAAGCTATATAGCGCTGTTGATGAGACAAAGATAAAGATTTTCACCGTACTCCTTAATTTTATTGTTTGCTCCTAATTTGTCATTTAGTAGCACATGTACACATTGGTAAGGTGTACATTTTAGGATACTCAGTCTCAGGAAAGCATCTGTGTCATTTCTCAGACCAAACGGCATCAGAAAACCCCCCCTCAATAAAACCTCCGTCAGATAAAATGGCCTCAGGCTTCAAAATGAAAGTCATCAGACAAAATACTGGAAAAATGGACTCGAATAAAAACAGTGTCAATATCATAATCATCATAAAATCATGTCAAAGTCGTCTTGAGATGGCATTCAGCTAAAAATCAGCCACTAGCAAACTTCCCATTTTCAAAATAAAAGCATTCTTCATTATCTCCTATTAGTTCTTTAACGCTTTTGTAAATTAGGCTTTGGAGCCGACCGGAAGTTTCTTCGATAGCATACTGGCCCGCTTAACAGAATGTCCGACATACCGAAATGAAATTTGTATCTGTGCATTTTATGGCTCAAATGACCACATTTTGGTATTCTACGTGGTGACTTTCGTGCCTGAAATACACTCTGAACTTTCAAATGTGGCGAATCAACAGAGATATTTGATAGCTTGGTAGCTAGAAACACTCGGAAGACGCCATGTTGAAAAAATGCTTTTTATCCTTGGAAGGCCACCGTAGCCTCTGGGATCTCCGACAGGGAGGGGGGAGCGCCGGAGTGCTGCAATCTCAAACCTCACCTTTAGATGTCGCTAAAAACTACACACTGTACCTTTAAGGCTTGAGCTTTTAATATGAATATGACATTGATTTAAAGATGAAAAAAGGTTTTATAAATCTAAATGTGAGAAATGAAAAGGAGGTTCTTGTTTTTCCAAAATGATAATGCATGCAACAATGCCCTAAGAAAAAATATTAAATTAAAAATGACTTTATGTGGTACAACTCGACTGTTAACTACAAGTTCATATGGACCAAATGGTCATCAGAAAGAACTTCTCTCCATCATAATGATTATCAGCAATTTTGCTGCCTTTAGATAAGTGGCTCTCAAATGGTATGACTAAGCATAATAGTATGAGACAAGTGTGTCTTGGAAATATGTACAGTTCTACGGTAACTTGGAATTATAAGACAACTTATACATGAGTTTGGGTTTTACTCCCATCATTTTTGATACATTAACCGATACAGCTGAAAGTTCTGTTATTCGACAGAAAATGTAAAGGATTTTGCAAGAAGTTGAATTTCTATTAGGGATGGAAAGGATTGGATTTTTTCCTATACGCTTATATTTCTGAACAACTATTGTTTTTGTGCATCACTAATTGTAGCAAGGGGAATTATAACTTTTGTGTTACCTCAACTGTTTACATTTGTGACCTGCCAGACTTAAATGTGTTCTGTGACACGGGTTAAAGAGGCCATTTTTCATTGTTTATACATGATGTAATTGAGGACTTAACGTAATCTTCAGTGTTCATTGAGCAAAAAATACTTGAAAACCACTGATGTAGATAATTGCTCTTATCAAAAACTGAGTTAGGTTAACATAATGGGGTAGTTCCTGCTCCTTCTGTGTGATGAGTCCAGATAAAACTACCTTTTCATTTGAAACTCACCCAACCACTGACCTGTAACTTTAATGACAGCATCTGCTCTGCGTAAATGAGGCCTTCTGAGGGAGAATTTGAATATTCCCAAGGAAGAGGACATGTTTTGAGAGTAAAAAGGCATAATTACAGGACTGTGGATGCTGTTAAACCTCTAAAATACTCACCTGGATGGATAATGTTGACCATCTGTTGGCTCTGGCAAATGTGAGAATGACCTACTCAGATGTAGCAAGGGTAGGACAAGGTGCACAAACTCCTGAGTATTCAGAGAGGCAGCTGAGGAATGAATCAAACAAGAACTAAATGCTAGTTAAAGAATTATAAAATAACTTTATGTACATGCTAAAAGAAAGGACTGTCAGGTTTTATGATAATAGATCTTTGTTTGGAAGTCTTTGCAGTGATATTTCTTTGAGGTAAGGCAGGTCATAAAAGGCTGTTTAAAGCCATATGGCATTTATTGGTAGGTTTAGATTATGTGGACCCGGTGTTGTAAAATCTAACAGCCTTCTCTGTGGGCACTGCAGTATCGTGGTGCCAACCAGCCTGCCCACAGAAATGGCTGGGCCTCTAAAGGGACTAAATGGGCCCTCATCAGTTTTCATTCAACAAGACAAATGTTAAAGTATTATTTTAGTCTAAAAGTTGAAAACTCACAGTCTAAATTCAGGATGGACCATGTCTTTGCTAAACTCCTCCTGCCCTGACGTGACTGGGCTCCAGAGATCTTTCCCGTTTTCCTTCTCATGGCCTTGGTGTCATCTTAGCTACAGTGAACAATCCCACATGATGGCCCTGAGCTGTGTCTTGATAGTTGTGTTTGGGCCATTTTTTAAAATCTTTTAATTGTGGAGTTTGGCCTCATCTGGAGGCAGGGTCTTGTGAAAAGTTACTGCTGCTTTTCTTTTGTTTCAGAGCAGGTGAGACCTACCTGGAAGGCACCTCACCCAGACCAACTGCTGAGCAGCTGAAAGGAATAAAGACCATGCTCGCTCAGCCTGCTCGCTCTCTTCTTGCCCCTCTGACTGCAGGAGCTACAGAAGGCTCTCACCTTTGGTCAGTGCTTTTGTTTATTGAATAAAATTGATTTGAAACAGCAAGTTAACTGTGTGGACCTCCCTTAATACTGTGACCTCGACAAGCAGGTCATATCACACATGCTTTAAGTCAAGAAAACCAGCAGAATGCTACTAATTCACCATGCACTCCTCTGTGGTGTCACACCATCGCACAGCTACATTTCGTGCATGTGTTCAGATGGATCATATTTTTTAGGGTGAATTTTCAACCTTCAGATCAGAAAGTGACAAGAGAAGGGGGCAGGCCCATTTTCCAGGCATAACAACGTGCGTGTACACCTTCTCAACCCATGGTCGACCATGGTGGATGACTCTACATTTGTGGTCTTCTTCCTGTTCTCAAAGATGAGATGCTATATAACCCCAGAAAAGTCAGAAATAGAAATACATTCATTTGATGATCCCTAACATCCTTCATGGAGAGTTTCACTGCAATGTCCAGGTGATGCCCCCCAATATTCTGCTCCATAATCTGCCCGCTTAACTCGTCTTTTTCTCAGCAATGACAGAAAGCTTGGCAAAGCACGGCAATTAACATTAAACAATTTAAATAACCACATAGTTAGCACACAATAACTCTGTACATAAGTTGCATTTACACGATGTAATAACTGTATGTTAACATTTGAACCACTGTGAGCTTTTGTATTTACAGCTTTAAATACAACCATATTGAAGGTGAATTTTTCACAGACTTTCTCTTTATTTGTCTTAAAGGGCTCTAAATATCCACCTGTGAGCCATGTCACACCGTCAGTTGCAACTAATTCAGTAACTGAAAGATCTACAAAGCTTCCAGAGGTTTGCATTTGAGGATGAGCAGAGCAGGAGGTCATGCTGCCTCAAACACTTGCCCTGATGAACTGACTTGAACTGATGAGTTAATCAGCTTTATTTCATTGATCTTTTGTTGTTTTTGTTTAATTAACTCGCTTTAAACTCAATGTAAAATATATGTGCATCTTGTGGGAAAAGAAGTCTTGCCCCCATACCACCTTCCTTTACATCCAGGCCTAATTTTGACAGTTTGTCACAGCTGTTAAAGCATCTGAGAATATCAACAGACTCTTGCTGATTTCCTCTACATCACCTGTACAAATGAAGTTAAATAAAAAGTAATTTTGAAAGAAAATAGAATCAAGTGTATCACTTTCCATTCAAAGATGCAACAGTTATGATCAAACATAACTGCAAACGTCGTGGCAAGTCAACTTCTAATTATTCTCAGAGTTTCTTTAAAAAGAATGTTGATATTGACCTTCAACTCTGCCGTTATACTCTGAACTTGAGGCCACATTTATAAATGCTGGATATGCGCAAAAGAAAGTGTACACCACTTGAAAGCAACTTCTGGGATTTATATAACAAAAAAACAAACTTGACAGGAGAACGTTTGCACCTCCATGGCAGCTCTGACCCTGCTGTATGCACAGAATCCTGACATATGACAAACTGTGACCCCAACAGTGGGATGAAATTAAAGACATCTATGTGAAATCAATACATTTATGTGAAATATTTGAATATTATACATTTAACAACACATATCATATATGAAGGATATATTTGCAAAAATGAAAACGGAGGAAAAATGTACATTGATACACATATAGCATATATTATTGAATGAATTGTGTCACTGTGAAAGCACCCTACATGTTGTTTATGAAATCCATAAACATAAACAATAAGGTGGACAGTAACCATGTTCCTGAAATGTGCTATACAAAAAAAGTTCTAAATTTATGATATTTGTAATTAAAATGACATGATCGTAGCACAAAACTCAAGTAAACTACAGCACTTCTTTAGGAAATTCAGGTCAGATGGTTGGATATAAAAAGGCATGTAATCACAATGTATAACTTAATGACTGTGATTGCATGCCTTTAGATTCACTGCTGGAGGATGAGGCACACGAGAGACTGTGACGCATTTGGCCCTCTAAGGCAACATATTTACAGCATCATACACATGTCATTCTGGCATTAGTGATGCCCCCACTGTGCCCACCCAACAATATCTTGACCTCACATTGAGTGGGATTTTATTTCTCTGTATGTTTTCCCTCTTGGTCCATTGTGAAATTGTTGTCATTGAATATTCACCAAGGGTATTCACCTGACCTTTTTACAGGCACCATATGGGCAGGGCGAAGTGTTCCTTCACATTCGACAACTTCAGAGTTGATAGTGATTTATTAATGGAAAGTGCGTTTTCAGTGTATGCCACCTACATTGATCTATGAGGCCCCAAATCTTTTTCTCTGACGATTTATGCTTTCTTGCTTGAGCCACCAATGCCATGTTCTTTGTGCTTATTGCTCACTCCAGCCTTGTTTTCATCCTGCTCTTTGTGAACTGTTTTCTTCAATGAAAACCTTTTGATGAACTTCTCTACGTGCCCTGCTACAAATAGAAGAAGACTAAAGTGGAGAAGTGTTTTTCCACTGCCAGTGAGCTCTACAAGTACAACAGAGATGTGGATTTCAGTGAAGTATCCAAAGCGATTTTTAAGATAGCAAACCTAGTGAGTGGGTTATCCAAGACTATCCTGTGTTCTGATGTATGTGTAATTTATTGCAAATTGAGAGCTAACATGTCATAGCATACATACATTTATGGCATCTATGAAAAAGTTGCACTGATTATTTATTCAGAAAGGCACAGATAAGTCATTTTTATGATCAAATAAATTATTCATCACACACTCTGAGAGCATTTAGATTTATATGTTTCATGTATGTGTGCCTCTCTAGGGGCACGGCTTACTGATACAGAGCCGATCCATCATTAAGGTTATTTATGACTTGTGTATTTCCTGCTCGCTCAGTAAAAAAATCCATACATTTAAGGATGCCAATCAATGACTTTGATCAATTTGATCCATATTACCTTCAAAGATGTCCTCATTTCAGGTGGACACTTTGAAGAATGTAGGTGATGCTTGGAGCATTTCTTACAAAGATGTTTCAGGGGCAATCCATTACTGACTGATAAACTGAAAAATAATTTATGGTAGGTGGTTCATTGATCTGATGATACCAGAGCTCAGCAGGGGCTGTGAACCTGGCTGTTAGAGATAACACCGTGGCTCTAGGAGAAAAAAACCCCACATTTTTCCTCATCAGATTTGATTATTAAATAACAGTTCTGGGTAAACTGTACACTGCAGTCTGTAACCCATGGCATCTGGTAAACTGTTGGCTTGATCTTTGAAGACTTATATGTCCTTATTTTGTGTGTTTGTGTTGTTTTTTCAAAAGAAACTTTTGAGATCCTCTTTTTTCAAATAAAGTGCAGCTCTTCTAATAAAGTGCAAAGTGGAATCCTTGGAATAAAGGTATCACAACATTAAGGAACATCAGTCATTATGACCAACATTCATCTTGAAGCATCATTATTATTATTTTTTTGAAGCATTGACAGTTTATTTAAAACCATCGACTTTTCACCCTTATGTACTGAAGTGGTCCTTCTCCTAAGAGTTTGATAAATTGTGATGTATAAATATTCTATTTCTATTTTATTTTACTTTCCCTGCATCTAATCCTTTAATCAACTTCAGACCTAGCCATAGATAAAATATCTCTTTCCCTCTCTCTAAACAAATATATGTAAACCAAGCCCATTTGGCCTCTGATTATTCATTCATTCATCCATTCATTATCTTCACCAAGGAGGTTAGTTACGTTTTGCTGGTGCATATTTGTTTGTGTGATTGTTTTTTTGTTAGCAAGATTAGTCAAAAACTACTTGACAGATTTTACTGAGATTTTCAGGAGATGTTAGTAATGGCCCAACTTAAAAAAGGACTAGATTTTGGAGGTGATCCAGATAACAACCATTAGCAAACAATCGTTTTTGTTCAATAACTGTCTAATGACAATATCAACATGTTTCAGAGTGCTAGCTGTGGGTTTTTAGAGTCAAGGAATCATATCATGATGGAAACTCTATCCGGGAACTGTTGCTTTAAATGAAGGTGCAGTATGTGAGCTTGTCTTTTTGGAGGTTTGCACTCTCAGAGTGCTGTCTCGTTATCTAATCAGCTCACCTCAAACAGGGTCTCAGGGGCTAGAGCTATCCCAACTGACGTTGGGCAAGAGGTGGGGCTGACCCTTTAACGGTTGTTAACCAGCCTAAACTAAGTTGTGTCATTCTCCAGAACTGTGAGGATTAAATAGTTCATTTCTGTCCTGTGCTTCAGTTCAAAGTTAAAAAGAAAAGATCTGACTACACTCTGACTTCACCATGTTTTTTTTGGCTGTATTGCAATGATGAGTTTTACTCATCAACTTGTATCAGTGAATTTCAAGCACAAGGCTGATTTCCCCACAGAGGTCATTAGTGTTTTAGCTTAGCTTTTCATCCTAACTAGAGAATCTCAGATTTAAAGTACTGTTGTATTTGCCAATAATAAATACTTTGATCTTCGTCCAGTTTACTTAATCTGACAGGTAATAATTCTCATTACAGGATTCTTGAGCCTCATCACTTACATTTAAAGTAGAGAAAGAAATATCTTTTAATTGGCCGTGGAAACAGTCACAATGGGTGACATATTGAGAAAATGCCTTTTAAATATTCTCGCACTTGGGCCTCAGTGGCTCAGTCTGGTTGTGTGCTGCACCATTAAGGTCATGGAAGGTCAAGGGTTCAAGCCCAGCTCTGGCTGTCACATGTCAATGTGTCGTTGGGCACTTAACCCAAGTTGCTTAAAGGGACTGTGAGGAGTTTCTAAGTAATTACAAAAAGTCTCACTTTTAGATATATGCCTGATCGAAATACACACTTAAAGATGAGTTTTAAAGCATCAAAATAGGTTATCTATAAATGCTATTCCTTAGCCTTCCAGTTGGGTCGGACAGGGCTGGACTGGCCTGGATACTCAACTTCGGAAACAAGACAATTAAAACTAGAGCAAATTTATATTATTCTGACACATCTTAGAGCACCGGGCTGTAAGTAGCCATATAGAGCCGGCTACAACTACTAATACTCATACTAAGTTTTCCAAAAATTGCTTGTTGTCACACATCAAAAACTACCACTACGTAACTAGAAAGAGATACATTACCTCGTCGCTTTGCATCCTGTAAGTTGTTGAAAAACAAGTTGTAAATCATTGCAAAGTTCTGAGGAAGGTCCGAGCTGCATTTATCACACCAAACACACGCTTTGGCTTCGGTCACGTCTTTGGTGCGTTCTAGTTGTAGTCAGAAGTAGGAATTTCCGGGTTCTGCGTGGGAAACTTTAACTGGAACGCCCCCCGAAGTCGGAATTTCCTACTGGGAACTCGGTGAATAGATGGATACCCCCAGTGTAAACAGTTATTTAGCTCCTGTAATAATCAATGTATTTGCACTTCTGACTGGGGTGTGTCACTCTGGATCAGCTGTATACATAGTATTGTTAGACTTCTATTTACAAACATGCTGCCATAGTGATAATCACATTCTTCATGTGGTATCTGTGAACAACAATGCAGGGCGTGCTAACAGCAGCTAACAATAACCTGGTAGATCGGCATGTTTTTTTCCGACCAACTGGAACGCCTATAATTCGGAGATGATGTCACTCGTGCTCATGGGTAGCAGAGTCTTTGTAGCCGGTAATAGATTCTCCTCATAGCATCATTAAATAAACAAATGAATAAAATAATGCAGATACAATTGACTTAAATATGATTTTTTTCCTTATGTATGCACTGTGATTGTCTCATTTGCAGTAATGGGTCTATTATTAAAGATAAAGATTAAATAGCTAGATTTATCAAATCTGTATTATAATGCCATAAAACTAATCCATTTCTGCTCAATGACACAGAACATTCAAAAACAACAGAAGCTTGTGATTGGACAATTGTTTGGCTCGTCACACTCATTATCGACCAATCCATATCAAGCATCATTGCTACGTATGATGTAGCATTTGTATTGGTTGTACTGTATGCAGCAGCTAGTGGCTAAGGCTATTGGCTAACAACAGTTAGATGATCCCAACCAAGTGTTCCCGGTAAACTTCTAGGGAACATATTTCGCCAAGTATCACTGAGTAAACATGATGACCACAGACTAACCGGCAGGTTCATGGAGGATTTCCTCGTTCTCTCCCAGTTTCCCTGCAGTAATCCCCGGTCAAGAGAAGCAACAACATGATTTTTCATTAGAAAAGCTTGAAGTGATGTTCTTTGCTCCTCTTTTAAAGAAAAATTGAGTCAATTTCAGAAAAAAAAAATGCAGGTATCGCTTATTTGTTGTCACGTCTGCTGCTCCCACCTTTCTTTCCTGATTGGGCCGTTAAGCATTTGGCCGAGTGAAGTCGTGGGACAACGGAGGCTGATGAGACGGATATGCAGGATTTCAGATTCAGACAGGTCCAACTGCTGTGTCAGCTCTCATTACCTTTAATCAGTGTGTACCCCAGGCTGATGTTTTTCGTTTTACACAGCAGGTTAATTTGTTTGGACAAAATTTGGGTTTTGATTCCTCTTCTTTAACTGTGCTAGTATACTCAAAAAAACACAGAGAATGTTGTACAGAAAACATCAATGTTCAGGTCAAACAGATTTATGTCACTGAAGCATAACAAATTTTAATGTGGATGAATCTGGCAGAAGTTTGCACATGGGTCGTGCCTGGTTGTTTATCACTCAGCCAAACCAGCACCACAATATTTTTTTTTTCAAAAATTAGTGATACTGGCCAACTTTTGTGGTGACTGCTTTGTGCACTTTTTACCAAATCAAAGTAGAAAAATCAATGTGTAATAGCAATAATACAAGATCTATTAATGAAGGAGTAGAGTGTTCATTTAAATTCTTGAGAAGCAGCAACTTTTGAGATCGGAGGTTTGTGCCCAACTACAATGAATTCTGTTTGTGATAGATGTTTACTGTTCATCAAATAACTGCAGGCTTCTAGACATTTATTTTCCTCACAGGAATCATTGGTACTGGTTAGTGTGTTAAAAACACTGAACAGCCTGTTTCATTATCTATAAGCATAAATATTAGTGACATTCATACAAATAACATACATGCAGCTCTGTGTTGGGTGAAAATTTCAAACATGTGTTTTTCTTAGTATGCAACAAGGGAGTCATTGGGACTGTTTTAATGCTTTATTCAAGGTAAAATCACCTTTTTCATTAAGTTCAAGGATCACATTAAAATAAAAAGTGGACACAGTTTGATGTAGATCGAGGTAAATGGAGGTGTCTTTTCTCTGCCATGACTGAAACAAGTCAAATCCGACCTCAGCTGACACCACAACTCTAATCCTGACACTCTGACAACCTCACTGTATCCCTGCTGTCTCCTGTTTGTCCCCCTCACGCCTTCAGTCTCGCAATCCAAACAAGAGATATGACTCAGCGGATTTGGAGCCCCTGGAGGAAGGGGGTCTAATCCAACCCAAAACTGATTTGGTGCTAGTGTGTCCTGCAGTCTTGATGAGGTGCCGGCCCCCACTGGAACTAATGCAAGAGGATTCCAGCATGAGCCCATGGGAGGACAGATGGAAAAGTTGGTGTAGCTCAGCCTCCTTGTATGTGTGCAGATCGCTGGAGTTCACAATGACAGTGAGGGAAAGAAAGGCAAGTGTAGAACGACTTACTGTTATGGAGATATGAGCTGAGTTTCTATGTTTACTCCTTTTTTATGGCTGTCACAATGCAATTGTTCAACAAGGGTACCAAGAGCTTTATGGATGTTAGTGTGAACACTGCAGTTATTTTCAGTCATTACTAAAAACTTTAACAGAATTACATTTGTTTGATGACACTATTTTAATAATGCAAAATCATCTTTTTCTTTAGTAGATGTATTCCTCATGATGTTTTTTAATCAATCCCTGTGCCTTCATCTGGTGTCCTGTTCTGACCGCTCATTTCAGGGATGGGAACAGGGGAAAAATGAGGCCCATGACCAACACTGGCCCCATGAATGTTATTTTTGTAATATTAGTCTTGTTTTGACACCAAACTTCAGTGTCCCACATGTATCAAGCTCAGGATTCAAGGCTCGTACTTCTGCTCCCAGGACTGTTTCAAAGGGAGCTTGGTGTCGCACAAGCTGCTGCACAAAAAAAGCGAAAGAAGACAGGAACCAGAATGAGTCTAAGAACTGTGTGGAGAAGGACATCAACACACACCCGTGGCCAGGATATCGCTACACAGGAAAACTGCGCCCTTGCTACCCACTGACTCCAATGAGACCTGTGCCAGGTGGCATCCAAAGGCCAGACTATTCTGATCATCCCAGAGGGATATCTGAGTCTGAGCAGTTTCTGAAAAGGACGTCCTAAATCAAGATCCTCTCTCCTGAAGACATTGAAGGGATGAGAGTAGTGTGCAAGCTTGCACGAAAAGTTCTGGACATTGCTGCATTGATGGTGAAACCCGGCGTGACCACAGAAGAAATTGACCATGCTGTACATCTGGCTTGACAGCAAGAAAATGTTACCCCTCACCTCTTAACTACTACAACTTTTCCAAATCGTGCTGCACATCAGTCAATGAGGTCATATGCCATGGCATCCCAGACAGGAGACAGCTACAAGAGGGGGACATCCTCAATGTTGACATTACTGTTTACCACAATGGTTTCCATGGCGACCTCAATGAAACCTTCTTTATTGGAGAAGTGGATGAAGAAGCAAAGAAACTGGCCCGATAGCTGGACGGCAGTGACCAGAGATGGGAGGCGCTTACGTTTGTACTCTGCACTGTGGCAGTAGCAACAGCCTATGCATTACCTGATTGGCCTGTCATTAATGTGGCTGACTGGACAATCATCCAATCACCTACAGGATATGCTTTTGAAAGGTTCTGCCCATTCCCAAACACTTCATATGAGCTTGAGTGAAGTATATGGAATTGTCACATGACAATTCCATATACTTCACAGAAGTTTAAAATAGTATCCATAGTTTGCAGACAATTGAAACAAATTCTAAGCTCTTACTCTTACCTAAATAGAGGGTAGAAGACGGACGAGCCCTCAATTTGTCATAACCTGGCTCAGGGCCATGACAAATATGGGAGGAACACGTTGTTTTTGCAGTAAATAATGTGATTTATTGGCAAACAAAAGAAAACAACCAAGGTTATTAAAGTGCAAATATAAGTCATTAAGTGTGGGGTGTTGATAAGGAGAATAAACTAAGTCAAAAGGTGCATTGGATGGCTGAGATGAGTCCAGGTAGAATGAGAGAGAGCGAGAGCTGCGAATGGCTTGGGCTTTTATACCCAGCAGGCACCAGGCAATCCAATCATTACTGCTCACTCAGGTAACTAATAAGAGAGAGGGGAGATATTAGCCAAATCCTTGCATGAGAATCTAATGCAGAGACCGTCACATCACCTTTACAATGAAGTACAACTTGTAAAGATTATGCTTTCATAGAATGAGCAGTACAGCTAGAGTGTGGGGAGTGACCCCCCTTTTCTGGAGAAAGAGGATTTTGGTGCTGTCATTGTGGCACCACAAACATGTTTAGCTGTGCTGCTCATTCCACTTGAGCACATTCATTTCTTGTTGGACGTCATTGTAAAAGTGACTAATCAGGTTTTTCAACAACACAAAATACAACATGAATTGGTGTTATTAAAGGGGGGAAATGATTGACTGAAAATGTGTCTAAACTTCTTTTTTGAGGAGTATGTATTCACTTATAAAAACAGTCTTATAGTGTCTTATAGTTTTAAAACGATAATGGCAGCTTCCCTTAGCTAAACTTCAGAAAAATAACTCTCAGATCAAAAAAGATTCCCTTCAAAGAGGTCATACTTTGTCCTGTTAAAAATACAAAAATGTTCTTTTTACACACAGACAGCCACGATAGTGCTGTAGTCTCTGTTTCTTAGAAGCTCTGTCGGAGCTCCTGTTGCTTTTTTAGGCCCTCATCCCCACATGGGTCCAGTCCGCTCTGATTGGTTCAAGGGTCCAGACTGCAGTAACTGGTTCAGCACTCCTCTGTGCCATATTGTCAACAACTCTGCTCTTTGTCTAATGACTATGTTACAAAAATTGGCTTGGTACCACAACCCACAGGGCTAAAATTGACAGAGAAACAATGGTATAACATCACAGTGGTAGGTCTGTGCAGGAGGGTGGAATGCAAGATGTTTTAGGTGGCTGTTGGTTGATGGAGAGGTCTTAATGCTACAGACTTCAGAGTTTTTGTTTTGTTCACAGAGGTGTTATATTCCTACAACAGTGCATATACTACATACAAAAGGCATAATATATCCTCCTTAAATACTGCCTTAAAGAGACTGTGAGGAGTTTTTGAGTAATTACAAAAAAGTCTCACTTTCAGACGTATGCCTGATCGAAATACACACTTTAAGATGAGTATCGATGAGTTTTATAGCATCTAAATAGGTTATATATAAATGCTATTCTTTAGCCTTCCGTTCGGGTCGGACAGGGCCGGACTGGCCTGGATACTCAACTTCGGGGAACCAGACAATTAAAACTAGAGCAAATTTATATTATTTTATTATTTATATTACATGTCTGAGAGCGCCGGGCTGTAAGTATCGATTTTTAGCCGTCACATCAAAAACTACCGCTACGTAACTAGAAAGAGATACATTACCTCGTGGCTTTGCATCCTGTAAGTTGTTGAAAAAGAACTTGTAAAGCAATGCAGAGTTCCGACAAAGATCCATGCTGCATTCACCACAACAAACAAACACATTTGGCTTCATGTCTCCGGTGCGTTCAAGTTGTAGTCAAAAGTAGGAATTTTGAGCTCCGGTTAGGAAACTAAAACTGGAACGTCCCCCGAAGTCGGAATTTCCCACTGGGAACTCGGTGAAACCTCGCTACCCCGAGGTGTCAATCAAAGATGGATGCCCCCAGTGTGAACAGTTATTTAGCTCCTATATAATCAGTTTATTTGCACTTCTGACTGGGGTGTGTCGCTCTAGATCAGCTGTATACATAGTATTGTTAGACTTATATTTACAAAAATGCTGCCATAGTGATAATCACATTCTTCATACAACAACGCAGGGCGTGCTAACAGCAGCTAACAATAGCCTGGTAGTTAGGCATGTTTTTTTCTGACTTTAACTGGAACGCCGATAACTGGGAGATGATATCACTCCCATTTCCGAGGTTACGGGAACGCAGCATTATGCCGGCGATAAATTCTCCTCATAGCACCTTTAAATAATATTTGTCTTGTTTATATAATGCATTCCACTGTATGCCTGACTAAATGGCCACATTTTGCACCACACTGAACCCTAGAACTAGACTTACACCAGAAATCAAAAACATATTTCCATAATAATCTTTCTTAAGCAGTGTCAGTGTAAACTTTTTTTTATACATGTTCACACTATTGATATCTGAAATTGGCTTGTTGGCCACAATGTGAGAGAAGAAAGCCCACATACAAATACTATTTTGGAAGAAGAAATGCATAACAATCCATGAGGTGGATTTGTTGAACAGCTTGAAAGAAGAATTCATGCTAAGCAAAAACTTGATTCAGCTCAAAATATGTCTAAAAGTTACACTTGTGTTGGGTATAAAGATGACACAGCAGTAATATGCCCCTTTGCTTTCAAAGAGTCAGAAAGAAGTCAGAGGGAGTGTAAACTTTATCTAACTCATTATCAAGAACAGAGGTTTACTTTCTGTGATTAATTTTAGACTTACACTATTGTTATTGTTTTTGTATTTTGATTATTTTTATGATTATGATTTCATCATTTACTTACCTTTCTTTTCATTAACAACTTTATAGTATGTTTGAATTGCATGCATACTATAATACATACTAATCAAAGCTCAGTATAGGAATGTTTCTCTTTTTTTAGGTTTTATTGCCTTTTATTCCTTGTGCATGATTTTAAATCAAGGCTCACATAACAAGCAACTCAGGTTGAATTACTTAACAGAATAATTAGTCGTGCTTTGTTTGCGTTTACAGCTGAATGGCATTTAAAATCTGATATTTGTTATGAGGGACACATATAGTAATGAGGAGGCTTGGACAACAGTTGCTTACCTCTGCTTTATTGGTTTCATTATTCGCAAATTTCTCTCTTATGCACATGCTTTGTTTTTTCTTAGATTTGCTTTTAATTTTAGACGTGCTGTTATGTTGTCCTCTCATGAAATATTATCATATATACAGCTTTATTCCTTTATCAACTTCCAATATTAATTCTGTTTTAGCATTGATGGTTTTTTAAGACCTGTCATTTCCATTTTATTTCTTCATTTGCATGTTTTCACTGATCTTTTGGATTTGCATTTTTCCTTGCTTTTTGTTGGAATGTAGTTAGCCTGACTGCTGATGCTTATTATTTCAGAGGCTCTGCCTTTGCTTTGTCAAAGTGCTACAAAACAATGTTTTCAAGGTGCTTATCAAATGAAGTCCTCACAAAACTCATTGAAACTGTAGAAGAGGAATAAAACTGAAGGTTAAACAATCTCCCTAAAATAACGGGATCTTGAACAGACCATGCCTGTGAAGCCAGTTTTGAAAGTATACAGATGAGACTTTTTCTCAATCTTCGTATGTGTTGCTTACAAAGTTAAAAAAAGCATTAATGTTAAACATTTATTGAACAATGATCTCACCACCTTGGCTGTCAATCACAGGGCTGACATACATGTATGCTATGCTAAAAGTTTTGGGATGTTTTTTTGCTGATTATTCTCCCCAATAATTTTCCCTGTTGGTATTGGAAATTATGTAATTCATAACTGAATGAGTCTTTTTTATAACTAGGTACATTGTTATATCTTACCATCATTTTGTTTATTTATTTATTTGGTCAGTTTAGTCTTAGCTCCTGTGTTTCCTCATTTTCAATTTAAGATAGCGCTTCCTCAGTCCTCTGTGTCTTTTTGAAGAGTCCTGACTCAGGGCCCGATCTACTAAAGGTTATGTGTGTATAAAAACACATGCAAACCTGATAGCGTGTGCAAAGCTGATTTACTAACAGGGTGCACTGAGGATTGCATCAATCAGATGAGCAAAATAGCACGCAGTCCATTTGGCGTGTTTGTCCTCATACATATGCAGAATACGTGCAGATTATCAGAACGCACTTAATACTAGGAGGAGGAGATGCAAACGTAATTATTTAGCACCCGCAACGGGATTATCAAACCTGCAAGTGATTGCGTGCGGTGTTTTGGCGTCTGTATTTAGTAAGTTTGAAAAGAAGGTGCAAAAAAGGGCATAGTATTATGAATGAAAAGCTGTGATCATGGTGGCAAACAGGGGTTACATGAACCGAATATTTTCCATCACTGACTGAACTTTTTGATGAAAAACAGAAAGAAAATGGAGGCTGTCTGTCATTATGATAGACTGGAACAAGAGGGACAATTCAGTGTGCCATGCAGACACATGCATAAAGTACTTTGTAAATCCTCTCTGTGTTGCGCTCTTAACACATTGTGAAGGAGGTCATTTAACCTATGTAAAAGCCTTAATAGCCTTAATCACTCTGTTTCTCACTCAGACCTGACTTTATCACTCTACGCACTGACAGTGAGTTCAAAGAGTGTGAAGCTGTCAGTGCGAAAAAGGCAAGAGTCCTCACTCAGTCTGTGTGTGCGTTACTGTAAGACTGCTCTTTACATGAGAGGTTATTGATGAATCTGTATTGTTATTTGAATCCTGTCATTAAGGTTATGTTTAATTGCAATCTGAAAAGGAAAATTAAAAATGATGCATCGAAATATGGCATGAGGGAAAAGTGGCAATCGTGCCCATCACTATGACATACAAAAAAAAATAAAATAAAATTCCACTCGTGTGTTTGTTTGCCTCAAACTCCATGGCTTCAAACTTCATTTTTCATTTATGGCCACTTTGCTCCCCCCAAACTCTCCATGGTGACAGCAGATAGCACACGCAAAGTCCTCCTTTATAGAGGGCGGTCCACACCACTTTTGCTCCTGTTATCAATTGTGCACGCAGTGATCACCCGCAACACACCCTCTTATAGCTTGGCAATTTTTTAGTTTGCACACGCAATTTAGCTCTCGTTATTTTGGATCTTAGTAAATCAGGCCCTAAGAGTCCTTGTGTGTTTATGTGTGTGTGTGTGTGAGTGGCTGTCTGTGTTAAATGTGGGCTGGCAGGGTGGGCAGGTTTTTTATACTGTATCCCCTGGCTCTTATCTGATTGTTTCTTTGAATGTACAGCACTTTGTGCTACATTTTAAGGATAAAAGTGCTATATAAATAAAGTTTGATTGATTGATTGATTGGTTGTGTATTGCTGTCTTCCTGGGACCACACTAGAGTCTGTTTTTAATTCCACAGAAAGTAATCCTTAGTTTGGAAATTGAAGCAGTGCTGACACCAAAATAGGCTGCCATTTTTCGAACTGTGTTGCTCTTTAAATGAATGCACAGTCTTTACATGTTGTACCTCCTTGTATCCTTGTCTTGACTTATCAGGCTTTCCAGTGATATAAAAACAATATCAACTGGTATTATTGAAGGTGAATAATACTCAATTGAAGCTGTGATTCAATTTTTTAGGAGTATAGAGGCAAACCACCAGTTAGATCCACAATTACACACATGGCATTCAGAGTCAGGTATTTACAGAACAGGCATGTTTTTCCCACCTTGTGAGGAAGTCATACATACCTGAGGAGAACATCTTAACTCAATATAGAGAAGCCCCTGAAGGCCACCTCATTCTGTGAGGCAGCAGCATGATCCAGTTCAGGGGTCAGCCTTGAAATGCTGTCGGGGAGTAAAACCCTGTTTCACTCTCTAAAAGCAAAACTTGAAGAGTCAGCCTTGTCTAATTACAGGTCACACACATTGTCAGACAAACCAATCACCAAACTAAAAGCAAAGAAGCTTGAACTTATTAAATTGTGGAAAATACATGCTGCTCTTTAGATAACCTTATCAATTAATGTAATTTTTTGGGAGAATTAAAGCATCTTTGAAGTTTGACGATCAGATCTTTGCTGACTGAAAAGCATTCATCAATGCTGCTCTAAGCTACAAGTTCTTCTAATTAATAACATGATGATAAAATATGATTAAGTGTTGTATGTGCGAAAGGTGAATGGTTGGAGAACATGTAGCCCACAGCAGCAGTGTCATCATAATTACCCCCTGATGTTGCTTATTTATAATGAAGCTTATGCCGACCAATGCAACCTGAAGCAATGTTATAAAAAAAAAAAAAAAAACATTTCACATGTAGGATCTTAAGTCGTCTGCTATATGCATTTGCAGCAGAGGTACATACATATGCATGGGCATAATTACATGAAATATGCAATAAGCGGCCGTGTGAAGGTTTTACATATCTAAACTCACAAGAAAACTCTTGGGAACATGTAAACAAAATTTTCCCTTACAGTATTTTCTCAAAAGTCAACTACTTCTCTACACAGCAGAGAGCATCACCACATTCTGCAGTCACATGTTGACTTGATCCTGGGCAAGACATTGAACCCAAAATTTCCATCCTAAACAACTGTGCTTGATCTGTAGCAGCCAGACCCAATCAGTCTTCAGAAAGGACGGAGTGGGAGCTAGGGACGTGACAATAGCAGGAAGTGACTGCTTGTACAAAGGTTAGCATCAATGTTAACAGCTTCAGTAGCAGATTTATCAGATCTTGACAAACTTCTTTATTCAATGAAAAAAAATAACACTGAAAGCATTTCTCCATAGAATAAATGTTTTTGTCCACGTCTGACGTGTTTTGGTTAGAGTTTGCTCCAGAGTTGCTCATGTTTTTGTACCCGACACCATGGCAGTAGTGCCATTCCCAGATGCCTCAGGTGAGTAGCTGGCAATCTATGGATGTACACTCAGTGGCCACTTTATTAGGCATACCTTTAGACCTTCCTTAAATCTTTGTGAAAGTTTTAACAAGGTGTTGGAAACAATCCTCTGAGAGTTTGGACCAAATTGACATGATAGCTTCTCAAAGTTGCTGTTGATTCGTCAGCTGCACATCCATGGCATGAATCTCCCGTTCCACCCAAATTTGCCCTGTTGGATTGAGATCCGGTTATTGTGTCGGCCATTTGGATACAGTAAAATGATGAAACAAGTTAATTTAGTTAGCTTAGTAGCCTCATTCACACTGCCATTTCAAGCCTTTGCAGAAATGGGATCAGAGGCATGGGTTGACCCCCCATTTGTGCCATCTCCAGAAGTCGTATCAGAGGTATAATACTGGAGAAAGGGAGGAAGGCAGACTCAGTGGGAGGCAGGAGGCTGGGTTTCTACCTTTGTGTGTACATAGGGTCATGCACAGTGTCTCTAAACATCCAAGCACCAATTATTGTGGCCTCATAACTAATGTGAATGTCTTGAGTTGAAAAGATGAAGGCACTTTTTCGTGCTGTGAAAGGGCTGATGGAAATTAGTTTGAGATAGACTCAGACTACGTCAGGAGCTTGAATTATTCTACTGGTAGTTGCCACCAGAGGATGGTTGCACTTTGGTTATAAAGAGATAGACATGATCAGCAACAATACTTAGCCAGGCTGAGATGTTGAAAAATGTACAATCAGCATTTTAGAGCCCTGGGTGTGCCAAGAACAAATCTCCCACAGCATCACACCACCACAGCCAGCCTGGACCACAAGGATGAATTCATGAATTAATCTTGTTTACGCCAAATTCTGAGTCCACCATCTGAGTGTCACAGCAGAAATTGAGACTCATCAGACACAGAAACACTTTTCTGTTTCTGAGTTATCCATCTTTGGTAAACCTTGCAAAGTATAACTACTAGTCAGCAGTTATGATGTGTGGTTTTTGGGCAGAGGGGCTACTACTTTAGCCAATTAGCTCCAAGGTTCAAATTGATCTGATTCAGAAATGGTCTTCTACATACCTTGGTTCTAACAGGTGGTTATTTGAGTACCTGTTGCTTTTCTACCATTTCAAACCACTCTGACCAGTCTCCTCTGTCCTCTGCATCAACAAGGCATTTTTACCCAGAGAGCTTCTATTAAAATGATCATTTTTCTTTTCAATCCATTTCAAACCAAAGAGAGTATTGAGTGTAAATCCAAGTGCTAGTTTCTGAAATACTCGGACCCACCTGTCAACCATGCCATGCTCAAAATTTACCTTCTCCCCACTTTGATGAGAAAGAGCTGATGAATAGTAGTTTGAGATAAATGTGTTGATTTGCTTAATGTATTGATGTATGAATGTTTTGAAAAAATGTACTAAATGTATTGATGTATGAATGTATTGAATTCCTAAATGAACTGATTTGCTGCCATGTGTGGCAGATTAGTTATTTGCATTGAAAAGCAGTGGAACTAATAAACCAAATAAGGTTTCTGGTTTGTGTAAGTAAAAGAATATGTTAATTATGATGGACACTTTGCACATCTGCTGTCAGTGTGTGGAAGTGCTAAAGTGGTAAATGTGACTTTGGCCACTTTCACACAATATGCTTTAATGCTCATCCCTGATTGTTCTTCCCTAAATTTTTCTTTTCTGTTTACCAGAACAGTTCATGACTGAGTCATGAATTGAGTCAATGGAACACAAACAAACCTTGTCAATTGCAGCTGATCATGAGGATTTCTAAAAACCTGGTTCAAGTTTGCTTGTGTAAAATGATGTGCAGTCATTGAATTCAAATGGATCCAGCTGCTTTGCAAGGTTAAAATTAAACAACAGTTTATTTGGGAACAATCCTCTAATGTAAACTTCAAAGTGTATTAGATCAACATTGTCAGGAAAACCTGTGACAGAGTAATGTAATAGGAAGCACACCTGGGTCCAATGCCTGCCCGTGGGCCTCTGTGCTTTGTCCCCACTCTTCTTGTCATACAAGTTTACCCTGGAGCCAGCTGTTCCTCAAACACATTTTTTAAGTTTCTTGCCTCAATACTGATTTTGATATTATAATAGACTGTTTTAGTGTCAACCCTGATCATGAAGGGATATTTTCAGAAACACCAAAATCCCGTTTGCTGCTGTGGAGATCTGGATTCTACCAAAGTCAAGGTCAATGTAAATGAATTATCACCACAGTATACATTAGTATAAAGTATGGACCAGCTCTACTAAAGTTTTGCATGTGTATAGAGCTGCAGCTATTGATTCTTTTTGTAATCGATTACTCTATCAAATTTTTGTCGATTACTCGAGTAATTGGATTACATTGCGCTTACTGCATTTTTTTTTTTTTTTACATTGAATCACTACACATTATTATTCTTAGTAACACACAAAACAGAAAAGCCAGGTCACTTATATTAACAACTTATTTTTCTTATTTTGAATATTCTGAGCGTAAATGGGATCTCAAAATTAAAATCTATACTTTTTATACTTTAAGTTTGGTTATTTTTATTTTATTTCTATACATGCCTGTCTCTTTTTGCTAAATTATTGCCTTTACTACTGTACCATACTTTTGATCTTATTTTGCTTACTTTATTTCTAGGACCAAATAATATCATACTTAGATACTAAGATAATTTAACTAGCTAATGTACATGTCTATAACATATGAAAGCATTCCCTACACCTGATTCGTCTACTCACTGTCAGTGTTTCCTGTTCTACTCTCTGCAATCAAATTAAATGTAAAGTTATTGGATGTGAAAAGTATGTGAACAAAATACGCATGATTCTGGGCAAGTAGCCTCCACATTGATTTACGTTCTGAACCAGCCTTTACACGGAGCTATAATCAAAGTAGGTTATTTACAAGCCCATATCTCAGTTATTGATCACATTAGCTGCTTCTGTTGATGTTTCATGAGTGTCATCCTGTTCAGTCCGCTCTGCAGACTTGATGCACAGACTGGATGTTTACTGTTGACGTGCTGCAGTATTGACAACATGCTATCATGCTAAGCTACGTGCTAAGCTAACTCGGTTTGACATCAGACACACTGCACTGTTTTCTTTTCGTCCCTTCTTGAAGTGACCACACACTTGGGACACTCTCTGCCATTTCTTCTGCTGGACTCTCTCCTTTCTGTCCCTCTCTTTTCTCTTCCTTCATGATTTTACAAGCCGCGCAGCAGCGGAGGTAGCAGGCGCGTTGTGCCACAGAAATGACTGTCCGTGTCAAACACCGTGCACTGTATAGTAGATATATACTTTATATGTTTAATTAAATGTTAAACGAGGCACACAATTTGCCTCGAAGATATTTCATAATCGAATAATCGAGATTATTCGAGGAATTGTTTCAGCTCTACATGTGTACAAACACGTGCAAACTTGATACCACTCACAAAGCTGATCTACTAACCAGGTGCAGCGAGGATTGCCTCTGTCAAATAAGCAAAGTACAAAAGTAGTATGTGCAGTCCATTTAGCCTCCATGAATATGCAGAATTCATGCAGATGATCATAACACACTAAATACTGAGAGGAAAAGATGCAAATCTAATCATTTAGCACCCACAATGTGATTAATCAAACTTGTAACTGATTCCATGCAGTGTTTGTGGTGCAGATAGGTATAGTGCTACAGACAGAGGGCTGATGACAGAGAGAATCTTCTGTGGGTGTCAACATGTTTAGATTGTCCTAAACAGCATTGGCCAACTGTTTTCTGTCATTGACACATTTTTTGATGAATGATGGAAAGATTTGGAGGCTGTCTGTCACTATGATGGACTGGATAAAGAGGGGCGATCCAGTGTGCCGTCAAACTCAAGCGGACACACACACATTTAACTTATGTAAAAAAACTAAAAAACCTTCATAATCACTCTATTTGTCACTCAGAGCTGTCACACTCCTGCATCTTTCTCCAGTGAGTGGCTCTGTATGTCACAGCCTGAGTGTAAATCTATCAGATGTTAAAGAATTTAGCCAGATGTTAAGTGTTTATAGTGTTCTTTTATTAAGACAAAAAAGGTATGGTTACCTTGGCATGTTTTGACGTTACTCTGCCGTCTTCTTCAGAAACTGTCATCCTGACAGCTGTGACGTGTCTTTTTATCAGCTGTTTACGGGAGTAGCTGATAAAAAGACACGTCACAGCTGTCAGTTTCTGAAGAAGACAGCAGAGTAACGTCGAAACATGCCAAGGTAACCATACCTTTTTTGTCTTAATAAAAGAAACTATAAACACTTATGTTCTAAGAAGACAACATGAATCTAATCAGTAACTTAGCCAGATGTGTTTTGAATCAAGCTTGAATTAGGTATATTTGAAACTTTGGGAAAATGTGGCAACAAACACCAGTCCAGTGGATTTGATCCCTCCAGCTCAGTGCACTATTTACATTTTCACCCAAAATTTTGAAGTATTTCCACACAAAGCTGGTGTCATACATAGTGCATCTCATTCAGATGGTAAAGACACAAGTTACTGTTTAAAGTGTGAAGCAGGTCAGTCTTACAGACAGTTTTGGACCTGACCTGCACTATTAGGGCTGAAAGCTTTTGTTCCAAGTGTGTGCAGTAGTCCCAAAATCCCAAACATTTTGAGATAAATTCACATAAGATATAAATTATGTCTTTAACTCTGCCCAGTTTTCAATGACGCATTCAGAAATACTAGAGGCCTACAGCATATTGAGAAAATTTGATCGATATCATGCAACAATATTGATGGGTATACTGTATGTTACTTTGTGAATGCTGTCATTTAGAAAATGTTTAATTGAAATCAGAAAATGAAAATTAAAAATGGCGAATAAAAACATGGCATGAGGGAAAAGTGGCAACCACGTCCGCCAAAATGACAAAAAAAGTAAGAAAGATATCTGCAACCTCCGTTCAGATATTAAAATAGTAGTGACATAAGGTCTATCCAGCAATTCCAGTTTTGAGCTGTAATTTCTTCTGGCAACACAGGGATGTCTCTACTGGAGTTCCCCAGTGTGTTTATTTGCCTCAAACTCCATGGCTTCACACATAATTTTTCTGTACGGCCACTCTGCTCACCCAAACTCTCTGTGGTGACAGCTGGTAGCACACACAAAATTCTTATTTAAAAGGGGCTATCTGCAGCACTTTTGCACCTGTTATCAACTGCACACGCAGTCTTAGTAGATCACCCGCAGCACGCCCACAAATGGAACATGCAATTTTTTAGTTTACACACGCACCTGTGCACACACAATTTGGGATTTTAGTAGATCTGGTCCAGTGTCTTCCATCTGTCTCATAACCATTCAACTATTTACTTTTAAAATATCCCTAGACAGAATTCTGTTTTAGTCTTCATGGAATAAGTCCGACTGTAACAAAATGTTTTTTTTTCTTAATGATTTTTTATTTTCCCTCTCTTTTCTTGCTTTAGAAATGTTTCGACTCTAGACTCTTGGTTAGGATCCCAAACTTGCTTTAAAATACATGCAGCTATGTTGGCAGACTGAAAATGTACCTAATAGAATTTCCTGAAGTGAGACTAATGCCACAGATAGACTGCAGCATTCAGGCAAAACTTTTGCCAGACTTTAAACTTATCAAAAAAAAAAGTTGTTTCCTTTTGCCAGTCAATTGTGCCAATAGTGCCAATTCATAACAAGTGTCACCTAAAGACACATTACATTAGAGCATAAAACTCTTCATTTTATGGATACACATATATGCATGGATACATATTTAAAATACACATATACATATAATCCATACAGTCAATCGTGAATCACTAAAAGTTTTTGTGACTGATGAGTCCACAAGGTTGCTAATGTCTGCACGGCCCTTATGATCACATTTAGACAGGCCCCTTCATGTGGGTCCCTTGCAATGGAGATCCGCCTGGAGGTGCACATCCCAAAATTCTCTGACTTTGAGGATTTTTGGCTGTCAATTCAAATAGGCCAATGTTTTTCTAATACATTTGCATATACAACCCATACTTTGTCTTTTGTCTTAGCCACTGTGGTTGTCCACTTGTCTCTTTGTCTCTTGATTTAGCAAGACTTTTGTCTCGATAACAAGAGTAAACACAACTTTTCACCAGGTTTCTCCATGCGGACAAGTAATCTTTTTCGTTGACTTGTTTTATCATACAATAATCGAGACTTTTCTTAAAGGGAAAATATGGGTCTGCAGCAAGGAGAGAGCTACACATAGCATAAAAACACCAAGCATCTTTGCATCATGAGTCCTCAAGTTCATAAGCTCATAAAACAACTTCCCTTCCTTCATGATGGGTCCAAAAGGGACCACACCAGGAGTGTCAAAACTGTGGCCCGGGGGCCAAATGCAGCCCGCTGCCCATTTTAAACTGGCCCCTGAAAAAGTTGAGGAATCAAGACATTTGATTACAGCAGCAAATACCATCAATCATGCACATTTTCTGCTGTATTTACTTTGCCACAAGGTCTCATTTGCAAATTATATTGCAATATTCATCTTCAAGCACCAAGTTTACTCTTGTTTTGTGTCTGAAAGTGAAGATAAGAAGTCAGTGTCTCCCATCTCTGCTGCTCAAAAGGTCTCATCTGTACTAGGTGTAAATCTAGTAATAGCCCAGGGTTACAAAAGCCCCTTGACAGGTGATAACCCACCCATAAACCTTAACTTCAATACACTGAAAGTGAGGTGCGGAAAGTGGCTCAGTTGTCCATGTATTCCTTTTATGTGGCCCTCCATGTAAAAAGTTTGGACACCCCTGGACTACACCAAGAGGCTGCAAAAAGAGAAATGTCAGAAAAAGTAGAGGCACTTTAGCACACCCAAGGATTACTGCGAGCATTTAGCATCAAGCTATCATATAATTTATTTGTAATGTTTAGAAAGACAGTAAAAGGAAATATGGGATACTTGTTTGTTGGATATGGTGTTGAAGGTACACCATGGCTAGTGAAATGTCTTCACACCTATTTATTACCAGGTAATGCTTATATAACTTTATGTTTTTCACTTTTCATCCAATGCATCTCTGCTATGAGTTTTCATACTTATTTTTCCATGTTGTTGTCAAACACAAAAATCGATGTGTGGAGAATTCTTAATGCCCATATTAACAGCTCTTTAAACAGCGCTGCCTTTGAGTATTGCCTTGATCTAGTGTTTACCCTCAGCCTGTCACTCAGCTCTTAATATGGAGGATTTTTACCTCTGATCACAAATGCATTCTCTTTGATTCACTCCTCTCATTCGCGCCTCCTCTGAGAGCCTTTCAATATGCTTTGGCTGATTTAATGAACAACTGCATCTGAATTTTCATATATTTTCATGTAGTTTCTCGCTACTATTTTAATGAAGTGTGTCTGTCTGCTTTGACTGTTATTGCACCTCTAAAGCCCACTCATGATGAAACCTGTTCGCCTCCGAGAAGCAACAACATCCTCAGTGTCAGATAAGAGTGGAGAAGAGAAGAGTGGGAGCTGAAATTTTCTGTCAAAGGTTCACTGTTTTAATTTTTGTCTTCCCTCAATTAAAGCATTAAATGGCAGTGAGGCAATGACATGCTGTTGAAATAACGTGACACTTCACCCTCTTACCTGCAGAAATGAAAGAAAATGAAAATCAAGCCACAGCACTTTTACTGTGATGAATATGAGTGCTCTTCTTTTAGATCCTTATGACTGCATTTTCACTTGGTACTCAGATAACAGATCAACTATTCTTAATTTCTCCATAAAATTGTTAGAAAGGGCTTGGGGAGCAGAAGAAAATAACACCTTTTACTAAACTTTTAGCTCACAGAGTGATTTAAATAAAATGCTCCCAAATGCTCTGCTTCTTACTTCCTAGGGTTTATTATGTGTTAGTTATACAGCCTCCCCCTACATGAGTTTTCCTCCTTCTCACAAGCAGAAGCTATGACTGTTTTTGAAAGACTGCTCTGCTGCCTGTAGCCCCCAATTTCCCTAATTTCTACATACTCCTTCTGCATAGTGATGACGCTGCGCACCTCACAGGAAATCACCCCCCAGTCTCTTCAATCAGTCTGTTTCCACAGCCTGTGCCTCACTCCATCCACAGCACACTGTATTACTTGAAATAAACGACAAATTTTCAGGGCAAGCTGCCTCAACCCTGTGTGAGCGGCAGGGGTGGACAGTAACGAAGTAGATTTACTTGAGTACTGTACTTAAGTACATTTTTGGGGTATCTGTACTTCACTTGAGTTTTTTTTTTTTTGTGGAATTTAGGACTTTTACTTCACTACATTTAAAAGACAAATATTCTACTTTTAACTCCACTACATTTCTGTAAATAGCCTCGTTACTCGTTACTTTTAGGTACAGGTATGAAGTCAGCCGATGATATTTATTTTCTCTTTAAAAATGTGATTTGTTCAAGTGGTGTTATCTATACTTTGTGCAACCTGTTCCACACTCCAGTCCAGTTGGTGGCGGTAATGCACTTTTGAGTTGGTTTGCCAACCGCCATTAAACAACAAAGAAGAAAAAGAAGACATGCATACGCTACGGCGATCGGGTCTGCATCTGAAAACTCTGATACCAGCACTCCGATACAAGCAGTTCATTCTGATTTATTTATTTATTTTATTTAATTCAGTTGTAGAATATGCTTTTGTTTTAGTTAAACACAGTGGTTATTTTGCAATTCAAAAATACATGTTTTTGTTTTTTATTGGATTTGTTTAGGTTATTTTCCAGGGTTTCAAATGTATTTTTTTATCTATTTAATTTTAACAGTAGTATATTCTTATGTGTAAAGTTGAATCTATTTAACCTACTGATGAACAACAAATTGGTTAGTTTTACTGACTATTGCGGACTTCTGTTCTCTGTTTGAGTTATCTCATCTGATCAAGCCTTTTCTTACAGTCCATACCACAAAATAAATAATAAAAGTACTTATGATTCCTGCTGATATCGTATCGGATTGATATCGGTATTGGCCAATACTCTGGCTGCAATATCGGTATCCTATTGGAGGTGTAAAAGTTGTATTGGGACACCCCTAGTTAGTGATATTTCACTGTCTTAAAATAATGTTTGGTTATTAATTAATACAATCTTTACTGAGAGACAAACAAGCACTGCAGTTGGTTTTTTGTCTTTTTTCGCACTGTTTGGTTGTACCTGTGGTTTTTTTTTTGGGGTGTTAAATAAAAAAAATAAAATGCCAGTGGTTGTCCTTTAGTTGATTCATTAGTGTCTCAGTATGCATTTCCATGGGCTTTGTAGCATATTTTCCAACTCTTTATTCTACATGATCTATAAGCAGGTCAGTGCATTCAGCAGATTGCTTCAGTCATTACGTTCTGTAAGGTCAACGGGAAAATGTACTTTCAATACTTGAGTATTTTCCAAAAGCAGGTACTCCAGTACTTTAACTTAAGTAAAAATTTGACTGAGCAACTTTCACTTTTATTGGAGTAGTATTTGAACATGAGTACCTATACTTTGACTTGAGTACTGGCATTGAGTACTTTGTCCACCACCGGTGAGCGGATGTGTTTTCTCCCTTGTCTATGGATTGAAAGTTATGATGTTGCAAATGAAATACTAGATATCAGCCATTACTAAGCTAAGGCTACATTTACATGGAAACTCCAGACTTGAAGAAGCAAAGATTTTTCCTTTGCGTTTTAGAATTCTTCTGCGTTCAGACGACGACGCTCGGAGACGAGTTAATCCGCTGTAGTGTGCATGCCGGTTCAGTAGATGGCGGTGTAGGCCTGCAGAGAGGCAGCGCTGCTATAACACACGAACGAAGAAGAAACGCTTTCACCATCAATAATGGTGAATAGACGCACAGAGACGCAGAAGTTTCTTTTCTGGACAACAAATCTGTCTGGATAGTTTTGACTGGATAACAAACCGAGCACAGTAAGGGGCTCACACGTTACTCGGCGGACTGCCGAAGCTGTTGTTGTTCCTGGTATGCGCGCGCAGCCTTCATCTGAAAGAGTACTGCGCATGCGGTGACTTCAGCGTTTCACCCTGAAACGCTTTGATACAGGTTTACACAGGGCTGAATGGAGGGTGGATTGAAATCTTTCCACTCTGGAGCCTGTTTTCAAAAGTTTCTGTTGTCAACAAGTTTCCATGCAGACCAAGGCCAAAACACAATGAAAACTTATCAGATTTGGCCGTTTTCGGCGCCATGTAAACGCGGCCTAAGAACAAAAAGTGTTTAAAGCTTTTTAATTCAGTATCATACTCATACATTGTAGAAGGAGAGAAGGCACAGTAATCATAGTCAAAAGCAATCAGTGGAGAAGTTGTTTTCAAAGGCTTACAAATTACAAAATTGATTACATACTTTTCCTTTGTACAGTATATGTAGCTGTTATGGCACAATGTCACAATTCTCTTATGATTATGTTTCTTGTGGCAGCACTGTGCTTCTGTTGCTAGTAGGCGAGGTTGTGTGCCATCATTCAGACCAAAGCCGCTGCCCATACACAATGCTGTGCTTTTGGAGTATGTGGAAATCTGGGGAAAGTCCTCTTCCTACATCACATCAGACATTGTCTGCACAACCAATCAGTGCAGAGCTCATTATCATATCCTCCAGTAGTCTCCCTGAGATCAAAGTGTTTCCAAAGGGGAGGGAAAAGGAGCTGTATCTGATCTGTATCCTTCTCCCAGTTACATCAAGATTCAAACCTATACAGGACTTCAACAAAGTGATTTTTGTGTTTTTTATTGAGCAAAATCTGGGAGGATGGGCCCACAAAACAATATTCCTACCTAACAGTGTTTAAAGAAATTACACTGTTGATGTGTTATCATTGTTTTAGTGAATAAACATAAACCAAACACTAACAACCTCAAATCTTGCCCACCTCCCCGCACACTAGTTTAAAATGTTCAAGCATCGACATATTTGTAAGGTAGAAATTGATTTTTAACTACACAGATGACTATAGAATACAGGTTTTAAAAGAAACACAGTGTAAAATCTACATCATCTGCATTTCTCTTCCACCTACCTGCCCTCTTCTTGATTAGATCTCAGTGAGCACAATGAGGAGTCAGACCTGGGGGGCAGACTTGTCAATAAACTGATGAGAGGTGGCATTGCTGCCTTATTGCCTCTAAATCTTCATTTGACAAGGCTGGAGCTCGTTTATAACTTTTTTCTGGACCAAGATAACAAATGAGACAAGAATGAGAGACATTCAAGCCACCTCTGAACTTGTTTGGTAGATGTTCTGTTACAATGAAGAAGCCAAAAGACACAGACTGGATTTTAGCTGGATGAGAAACATAGTCTGACCACATCCAAAGGCTGTCTGGCTGATATGTCTCTCATCTTGTGTGGGGAGCATCTGTCAGCCTTTCAAGCTCTGATTTTCCCATCAACGCTAGAATATGTGACTCAACACTTTCTGAAAAAAAAAAAAAAAAATCCACTTCAAGCAGTTTTCCTTTTGTATGCTTGGAAGTGGACAATTTCATTTTGGTGTGAATGGAAGGTAAGAAAGATATGAGATATTACACTAAAAAAGGAACAAGAAGAAAGTGGACGTCAGACTGTATACCTGGATAATCTGTGTTGTTGAGATGGACATGTACAAGAAATGTCTTTAATGAAAAATACACTTTGAGATTGATAGCAAAAGGGCAGTTGTGAGTTAGGGATATTTTGTTGTGCCTGGGGTTCAGTCTCCAGTTCTTTAGGCTGTGTGTACATGGGCAGGACATTTAATCCCAGTTTAAACCCAATAAAATGACAGAGGGGGGAGAATGGGTCAAACTTATACTGATAGACACTTCACATGCACACACCTCATCAATGGGAGAATGACTGTGAATTGGCAAGTGTGCCCTGCATGGCTGATATGCATTGAGTAGTTATAAGACTACTTAAGGTTTGTGTTGATAGACTGGTATTCAAACACATGCTTTGGATTAATAAGGACTGCATCTTACTATGAAGCAAATGTTACATACTGTGTAGCACTGGGCAATAACTGTTCATACTATATCCATTTATCTACTGTACATTCTCTGTCTTGTATATTTCAAACAAGACATCAAGCTTTGATAGTTCAAGAAGAATATATATATAAAAAATCCATATGGATATCCAAAGCAGCTTGTTGTTTTCCAATGTTTCTCTTCTTTGTTGATGTCAGAGAACTAAACAAAAATGCGCCACATTTTAGTGCCCTTCATTACAGTGCTGTGATAATTGACTGCAAGCTCTGGACAAAGCCATGTGATGTCAGTTGCTTGACTATTAACAGAGACTTTGGAACACTTTATGATCTGATCCATGACCACTATCCTACTGTAATCACTCTGAACAATTATAACCACATATGTGTATATGTACAATATATTTGTGTGTGTGTATATAAAAAGCACTGACACAATGATAGGCATAAAATATAATAAATATTTTAGACTAAAGTCACCTGTTGAAACAGGCTTATGTTTAATTTGGCTTTTCCTCTCACACAATCGTGTTACTTTCAGGTTTCCTGGTAATTATTCCTGGATTAAATTTTCATGTCCCAGAGTTTGCTACTTGGTTATGGTACAGTGTTGTTGTGCTGGTTGCGTTGCCTTGTGGTTTAGGTACTGGACTGTGCTGTGTAACTGTGTCTAGAACAGTGCTGCCTTGTGTTGTGCTGCATTTCATTTCTCTGCCGTTTTCTGCTAAAATATTGTGCTGATTCACTGCAGGCTGCAATTTACTATGTCACCTTATGCCAGCCTGGGCATTTTGCAATTTTCATGCACAGTGCAGTCGAGCACAACTAGGCGCACACCCAAGCCTCCGTCCCTTCCACCCACGCAAGTGGCAGAGCGGGAGGAAGGATGGCATGAGTGGGTTTAACACAGCTGAGTATAATCTTCACCAATGAAACAAACCCCTCTCCTTGCCTTTAAATGCGCTGCAAGCGAGGCACGGTGACAACTTCACCTCATCATGGACAAAGACAGCAGCAGCAGCTCCAGGCGGTTTAACTTCTCCCTGGAGGAAACTGATTTGCTGGTCCAGGAGGTCCAATCTCGCAGTACCAGAATATATGGTAATGCAGACAGACCTCCACGGGCTGATGGTGCAAAAACAGCATGGGAGGAAGTTACTAATATTGTCAATCAAGTTGCCCAGATCCTGGCCATCGGGGGCGACCCCTCCACTAGCCTCACAGTGAGCTTAGCGGAGGACATCACGTCCTCCACGCTCTGGTGGGGTTAAGGTTGGGATTACAGTTAAGGCAAAATATTTTTCTACTAAAACAGGGAGGACAGCTCTCCTCAGGCTCCCTCCTTCATTCTCAAACCAGCAGTCCAAGCGCGAAAGAAGGAAGAGGGAGGAGATGATGTTGAAATACAATTTATTTTTCTCATGAACAATTTTGTTTATCTTTGATGTGACTGAGTAAATTTTGGCCAAAACATGTATAAATGATGCACATGTATAAACGATGCACATTTAAGGACAGAGCTGTGCAGCTAGCTAGTCTCCTCTATCACCCGTGTGCATTGCGCGCCCGTCGGCCAAATTACCACTGCATTGGGTTCACTTCACCTGCGCTAAGAATAAACCAGGTTGGAGCTGTTGAGCTTTCTGCGCACCTACCACGCAGTGTTTTGGCACAAAATTGTCACTATGTCAGGCTGAATCTGTTGACAACTCCCCCGGTGCGCTGCCACACCCATCTCAGTGCAGCTGGTCTACCAAATTGTCAAATTGGCTGAGCAAGGTGGTGTGCCAGACCAAATTACCACTGGGCGGGGTGCAACATGCTCTCCCACCCTGCTCTGCGCCAGGGAATTAGGGCCCTTAGTTTTAATATGAAAAATCAGAATATTGCTCTTCTATTGAATTCATATGCAGGTGCTGCATTGCATGTGAGCACATTTCGTAGCACTGCATTGTGTTAATATCAGTTGCATTGTTCAGTGTTGCATTGCGCTGCACTATTGTGCTGTGTCAAGCTACATCATGCGTTGTGCGTTGCTTATGCTATCAGTTGCTCCCAATTCTCTGTAGACTATGCCTGTTTTTTTTTTATAAATAAAACAGTTAAAGTGAAAAAAGGACATCCAGTTAAAATTGATGATGTACATTTGACTTGCTGATTAACAGATACTGACTACCTAGAGCAAAACTGATACATATACTTGAGGTAGCTGTTTTCATTGAATGGGATACAATTGATGCTTTTTTGTTTGCTGATTGTCCCTCCCCTAAGCACCCACATAGCAGCAGATTCTTTACAGTAAGGAGATATCCTGTGTCATTGGTTTGGTTTCCATCTACTTCCTAAACTAGAAAATCTATTTCTTTTTGGCCTTATTCCCCATAAAGCAACCGGCTCCACAGTGTCTGTGTATAATTAGAAAGGAGGCAGCTGATGTGAAAAATCCGACTTTAAAACCCTAAAGCTGCAGTTTTTGTTTTTAGTAACCTTGTAATGCTGAAAACAAAAACATCTAACTGTGCCCTTCTTTCAGCTTTTGCTAAAATAAATCTGTGCTTGGATGATCTGCACTGCATCAGCACATTCACAAAAAGGATTCTGTTCCTCACAAAGCTGACTGCAGGCTGTGTCCCACTGCTTTAAATCCTCATTTGAATTACAGTACTATTAATTTGTTACAGATGTCTCCTGTAGGCTAGCATACAGTTGTACAGAAATGAAACAGAATATCTAACAAATCCTGCAAACTCAGAGGTGAACAGAGGAAATTATGTTACCTCCAACCATGCAAATCCTTCAGTCAAACTGCTTTAATCTTCTGTTATTCATTTCAATCAGGCCTTGGTGTGCATGTTAAAGTGGCAAATTACTTTTCCATGGTGGACCTCATAGGGTAATCCATTAAACCATGCTGCAGAGGCATCCTCATCCTGGTCTTGGATGTGTGTACTTTCACTGTCACCACCTTCATTTTCCACTTTTGAGGAACACTGGAGTGTATTATTATTAGAAGAAATTGAAATAGAAACACGACTTGAAAAAGTGCAGCTATTTTCTCAAATGAGTGATTCAGATGATTTTTGTGACAGAAAAGTCCAACTTTAACAAGATCGAACCTGAAGTGTCCCTGTGTTGGGACGTATCTGCTTTGATTGATTTATGATATTACTGAGTGAAAGTGACAGGTGGAAGGTAAGAAGAACAGAGAATAAAAAGAACAATAACCCTATTTTCAAACTCTGCAGTTCCCCTGAGTATTGCAGATCTAAGGAGGAGAAACAGAAGCAAAATACAGGGTGTAAGTGGAAATGTTGCAAGCTTTTTTGTTTAAGAATATACAAATGGATATGTTGCATTATTTCTTCCGAAACTTTATTTTACTCATATATTATATCATTTTGATAAGAGGTAGATTGTCCTTGGTCTTTTATTGAGTTTCCACATCAACTCAATTGTCTTGTTTCTATGATATCCTGAACAAGACACTGGTATGTTCATGGAGTTCAAATAAATTGCTAATGGATAATTCAATGCCATACCCAAATGACTGAAACCCCCCCGAAAACTTTGAATAAGAAGGTCATTTCTGTACTCACGAGTATACACATAGTTTGAGTGAATATGGAGGGAAGTCCAAACAATGGACACAAAGTTGCCATACCTAAAGTTCCAATACTTAATTACATGGTCTTTTTCTGTTATGATTATCAAAATTCTCTGTTTAGTTGATTTAAACAATACTGATAATACATTTATTTGTATGGTACATAGAGAATTCATAAAACAAGAGCCCCAGGGCAAAAGAAACTTACCCACAAAAAGCTCATTTTAAATAAAAAAAAAAACCCTGACAAGCATAAACACATGGCATGATAGACCAAAGGACAGAGAGACCAATGAAGAGAGAGCATGAGAGCTTCTGTTCTGACATACTTTGCAACCTTGTCAGATTTTGCTACCCTCAACCCAACCCTAACCCTGAACCTAAACAAGAGAGAGAGTGATGCCATGAGGCACATGCGCAGAACCACAAAGTTGCAATTTTCGATGGGGAGGAGAAAATGACAGTTCACCCTCTGATGTCTCTCCGACTAACGTTGCTCATGAGACATAATTCTCAAGACATATAAGAAAACCCTAAGACCCCAAAAAGGGGCACAAAAATTCCAGACACAAACACCCAAGATGGCCCGAAAAACACAAAGGGCCCTCTAACAGTAGGGCTAAATATTCAAGATCAACACATTCCTGACAAAAGCACCTGTTCATATTTAATAACCTGATGCACCAGATGGACTGTTGGTTATAGTACACTAGTCCATCTGTGCAACTGCCCAATGATAGTGTTTGAAAATGGCCAGTACCTTTCTAAAGCATATCTTAAAGGGTCAATCATTCCATCAAAAACTTACTCTCGCCAAAATATGTCAAAAGTGGAGCAAAAATATATTTTCATTAAGAATTGCTTCAAGTGTTATTTGTTTTTTATTTGTTAAAGAATTGTGATCCCAATCTGATAAAACTGGTACTGAAGTTGTTATGCTTGACATGCTAATGTCTGTATGAGCGCTTACTTCCTGCTGTTGCCTCACTCATAGCCTTCTCCTCTCCCTGGACACTTATTAGGCTGTGCAACTTTTTAGGAAAAAGCAATGCAAAATGTAGAAGCAGGAGACAGCAAAATTAACAATGGTCACATTAAGTCAGGTGATCATCTAACGAGACTGTGGAACACCTTCACTGGGGGATTCCACTGGATGCGTATCCGGTCCTTCTCCACTCCGCTCCGTCATCTGACGCACATCAACTCCCACTGGATCCGTTTGCGGAGGCATTGCGGCTCCGCCTTGCAGCGGGTCAACGAGCTCACAAAGTATTTTGTTGTTTTTGCACCTCCAAAATCAAAAGCTCCTCATCCATGGTGAAGTGGGGTGAGACTGAACTTTTGACACCAGGTCTGTCTCCGCCCCAAATGACGTTTTTCCAGGTACAGTACTTTTCCGTTTTTGACACGGTTTATTTTATTTTTATATTATATTATATTTATATTTTTATATTTTTGAAACATCTACGGATATTTTATTTTGTGTTTGTGCTCAACTTCCGGAGCCGTGCCGCAGCTGGTGGAAGTACACACATTGCTTATAATGGAAACGGATCGGCTCCGCTGCCGCAGCAGAGCGGAGACAGACCGGATACGCATGCAGTGGAATTTGGGCTTTAGAGACCAATTCATGGATGCAATCATACTGTGACCACCCTCTGAACCTCATTTTGGATACAGACAGACAAAGATCAGTGGTTGAGGTGGGGCTTCTTTCCAGTACTTTGTAGCTTTGTCAGCCATGTTGATAAGTGACCCAAACTAGGAAGTCTCAACAGTATAAATTGGGCATGTTAAAAAAATGTTACCCCTGTACAGTGACAGCCTTTAGATATAATAAATATTTAGACAAGCTGTTTGTTTTGGCAGTTAAAATCTTCCCCTTCACATAATCATGTAAGATTAAGATTTCCTGCAAATAGCTTCAAGTGGATACTTGAGGAACAGCAGTTTTTGGCACGGCTGCATTGGCTTCATTTTTCAGCCTAGGTGGCTGCTGCTCAGTTATTTCCATAGATTGTAAAATTATCTGATCATGTGACATCAGCCTACTGATTTTTAATGGAGCCTTTAGACTCTAATGGACACTGCCATACTGCACATGCTATCTCAACCAGAAAAGCTGTGATGAGCCAGACCATCTGAAAATGAAGACTCTGCATTTCCAAAACTAGAAATCCTCAAAAAAATCATCAATAAAAGGAAAATGGGCAAAATTTTAAAAACATAGCCAAACTAACGATGCGAGTACATACAGCAGATGCAATATAGTTTCAAACTAAACCTTTTTTTGAACTTTGCTCTAAATATGCTGATTAAAACCTTAGTTTTCCCACAAATAATTCATTAAGATGTCAGGTTACTGCAGCCAGCCTCAAGTGGACACTTGGAGTACTACAAATTTGGCAGTTAAGTACCCTGTGTACCATATCCACTCACATGAGCCTCCGTTTTTAGCAAAGAGATAGCTACTTGGTTATTTCTTACTGAACAGTTGCATTTATGGGTCACAGTGAAACTCAGCCAAATGTCAGAAAACATCCACAGCTACTGCCCCAGCTAGAGGTAGATGGCCATGTAACTTTCTTCTGAGTGGCCTTGGTCCTCTTGATGAACTTCGACCAAAAGTGAACCAGACCAGATGAAAAACACAGCAACGCTGCAACTTAACCTCTGAACCAGTTTTCATTCACAGAACTTAATATGTGAAAGTGGCCCTAATTGCATCATAACCTTGGCTGAATCTCAGTCATGAAACCCTCTAACCATTAATTAAGTTCTCAATAATCACCAGGCATAGCCCCACAAATGAGCCTGCAGAGTCTTAACCCCTCTCCTCCAGGCAATTATACACAGCACTCAACACCAGGTCATCACGCTTTCACTTTATCTGACTTTGTAGAGTCAGACAACTGAGTCCACAAAGTCTGTTATTCCAAACTATAGCGGACTTAAAAGCACAATAGTTCCATGATAAAGTTACCATCATAATATGATTCCTTGACCCTGAAAACCCACAACTAGCACTCAGATAAATGCTGAGATCATTATTAGACAGTTACATGGCAAAAACAATTGTTTGCTAATGGTGGGTATCTAATCATTTTAATTTGGGCCATTACCAACATCTCCTGAAAATTTTAGCCAAATTCTACCAGTAGTTTTTGCATCATCCTGCTAACAAACAAACAAACTGACGAACAAATATACGCTGGCAAAACATAGCCTCCTTGGTTGAGGTAAAAATCAAACAAGCAAACAAGAAATCCAACAAACAGTGCCAAAACACAACCCCCAAACCCCAAAAGTCAGCTCCTCAGTGGACAGTCAGTGTAAACATTGTTCAGTGACAACCCCTAAGAGCTTTACATGCCTGTGGTACCTCCACTCTCCATCAGAGCTTCATTTTAGAGGGGAGACAGCAGGCCCTCAGGAGTATCCGACCTGAGGGACAAAGGGGAAAAGAGCTTAGGAGAGATACTGGACTGGCTGTTCAGATGGGATGAACTCTGCTCCCAGTCTGCAGTGAGTAGCACCATGCTTTTTGAGCCATCTGAAGCCATTCTGTTATGGGATTTGTGTCATTGTGGGAGACTTTACAGTCTTAGTCGACACAATGTTGTGTCAGTGAAAGTTTCACAGTATGGAAAAATACATAGTTTTTACTTTTCAAAGAATTTCAAATCTTTGGTACAGGTTAAAAAAATAGACTTACAGCAAATATGATGACAATTCAGAATAATCATGACAGGTTGCCTAAAGCTGTTTATATTGATGATGTCCTGAGTATCCACGATGGGCTTAATTATGACTGTGTTCATTGGCAGCTATAAGAGGGGCCACATTGGGACTACAATTTTGCTGATTAGTCTGCTTTCTGCAAAATTCTATAAATGTAGCAAGCTCTCTGCAGCTGGTAAAAAACTGCATCTCAGAGCAACTAATTTATTTAGCTTATTCTTTAAAACTCTAAATAAAAAGGTCCAGTATACACTTAACAGCTGCTTCATTAAGTATAATCTGTTCAGCTACTTGTTAACACAAATATCTAATTAGCTGATCATACTGTAACAGCTCAGTGCATTTAGGCGTGTAGACATGGTCAAGGCGACCTGCTGAGGCTCCACCTGAGAACCAGAATGGGACAGAATATGACATGATTGATGGTGCCTAATGAGGTGATCTGAATAAGTTAGAAACTGTTGAACTGTGGGGATTTTCAAAGCTTTCTCAGGGTCCAAAATAAAAGAGAAAAATATCCAGTGGGTGGTGACCAAACATCACCCTGTTGAGACAAGAGGTCAGTGGAGAATGACCAGAGTAGTTCAAGATGATAGAAAGAAGGCAACAGTATCTTGATTAACCAATCGTTACTTAAGGAAACTGAGGCTACATGCTGCCTCGGTGTGATTGAGAAAAAAACATGGATCATCCTGCATTATCAATAGTTTAGTTTCGACCCATTTGGTATTGGCATCATGCAGCAGTTGATTGATTGGTTGACTGACTGTCTCTGGGGCTCAAATTTTAGCTTATGTAGCCCTTTTTCAGTCTTACTGACCACTAAAAACTCAAAAATCTTTTATACTTCAGGTCTCATCTACCTATTCACACCATCACACAAATATTCACTCATGGTTCTGAATTTCTATGTCAGTTGTCCAACAGCATTATCTAAAACTTTAACGCTTTCATTCCCAATCACACACCACTGACAGCAGTGAGAGCAACTGGAGGTTGTATGTGGTAACTTTGGAGTTCTGGAGCAATTACAGATAAATATTTGGCCATTTCTTTAGCCCCAATCCCGTCATGATTATTAAATTATTAGATTTTATCATGATCTCTCCATCCATGGTTGATTTTAAATCTACAATAATTATCTTTAACAGCAGCTAGTAGGGGTGGGCGATACAGGGAATTTTGGTATCGATCCTATACCAAGTAAATACAGGGCTAGTATCGCTGATACAGAAACTTTTTACATGATATTTAATGATCATTGAATAATTTTGTAATTTTGCCTTGAGTTGGTTGATTATGATTACGGTAAAATACAGAACAAAGATTTTAGGCAATAAAAATGCTTTTTCTTAATGAACCACAACAACAGAACAAAATTTTAACTGTATAAAAGTAATAAATTATTCCACGTTTAAGAAAAAATAACGAGTGTAAAATAACAAAAAAAGCAGCAATGTAAAAAAAAAACAAACATAAATACAAAAATGTCAACATCACAACAAAAAATACCTTCCATTGCACAAATAAAGTGCAAACTACAGTTAACCTTAACCTTTGGCTTTCTGCTCACAAAGCCCTCTCTTGGGTTGCCCTTTTGGCTCTGTTTCCATATTGACAACAGATTTATAGGTTTTTGTTCAGGAACAGCAACATGTTGACATAGAGGGAGAGAGGTGGGCCATTTAGAAGCGGTGGTCGGAGCGGAGGAAAGTAAAGTAAAGACGACATAAGAGAAACTGCAGTATCGATCTCATCGCGCTAGTATTGATCCGATACCAATCAGCTTGGTATCAATACTATCGATATTAAGATCGATACACCCACCCCTAGTAGCTAGACGTAAGCTCCCTCTTGAAAATGAGATGCCACATCTCAAGAGGCTAACCTTTAATTTAATTGATACTTAACAGAGACAAGTGTCGTGGGGACAGATTATATGGTCTGGGCGTCCATAGGTTTGTCGCTATCATAAATTCTTATTTCCCATCCTTTGTTGTTTGTTCCCCCCTTTATCAGCAAAAAATACTTCACTTATGAATTTTCATTTTGATGCTGTTGCATTATTCATCAACAGTCATGTTTTGGATTTTAATTTAAATATTAGATTAGTTACCCTTTGCATTTACTTGTATTAAAACTATAACTAAAATCATACAGACATGAGGACCCTCCTGAAAATACACTTGCATCTCAAGAGGTTAACCCCTTATAAATTTATGTTTAACGGAGATAAATATGATGAAGACAGGTCAATGATTGGCCCATGGATCCATCTCTAGCTTTAGTTCTTACTTTAGTCCCCTTCTGCCCAAAATATCCAACACAGCATCATCATGATGGCTGTTCATCATGAGACTGGGATCCACGTTTAAGTTTTCCTACTGCTAAACAGAAGGTTTTTCTTGCTGTCATGGATTCATGTTGGGTTTTTGATATATGCGTGTGTACATATGTGTGTATATTTATGTATATATGTATATATGTGTGTCCATAAACTGAGGAGTTCAAATTATTGGGGGTTTTGATTGATGAGAGGTTGTCATGGATGGAGCATATTAAGCTTGTCAGTAACAAAGTGATGAAGTCTATTGGCATCATCAGGAAAATTTATGGTTTCTAAGAGTACTCTTCATACAGTGCATTACAGTTTAATATATCCACATCTTAGCTACTGTAATATTGTTTGGGCAAGTACATACCCTACAAATTTGCAGAAAATATTCATAACTCAAAAGAAATTTGTTAGGCTAGCCACCTCTTCTAATTATTTATCTCCATCTGCCCCTCTATTTAAAAAGCTGAACTAATTGTCCATTTACGATATTAATACTCTTCAATCTTGTAAATGTATTTATAGATATATTAATCCACCACATTTGTTCCCAGAATCTTTTATGTATTTTTTTACAATCAACTCTCAGATTTCGCATAATACAAGACATGCCATTAAACTTCATATTCCCTTTTGCTGTACTTCATAATGTCAGTTTTCTTTTACTTACAGAGGTTCATTAAAAGGTGCTACGAGGAGAATCTATTTCCAAAGGCATAAAGACTCAGCTACCCATGAGCCCGCGCAGTGACTGTCGTAATGCTGCGTTCCAGTAACCTCGGAAATGGGAGTGACATCATCTCCGACTTATCTGCGTTCCAGTTGAAGATGGAAAAAAACATGCCGATCTACCAGGCTATTGTTAGCTGTTGTTAGCACGCCCTGCGTTGTTGTTCAGAAATATCACATGAAGAATGTGATGATCACTATGGCAGCATTTTTGTAAATATAAGTCTAACAATACTATGTATACAGCTGATCTAGAGCGACACACCCCAGTCAGAAGTGCAAATAAATTGATTATTCCAGGAGCTAAATAACTGTTCACACTGGGGGCATCCATCTTCGATTGTCAACTCGGGGGTGGCGAGGTTTCACCGAGTTCCCAGTAGGAAATTCCAGGATGTTCCAGTTGCAGTTTCCTACTCGGAACCCGGAAATTCCTGCTTCTGACTGAAACTGGAACGCACCAAAAGACGTGACCGAAGCAAAAGTGTGTGTTTGTTGTGATGCTAGTAATTGCAGCTTGGACCTTCCTCAGAACTCTGCATTGCTTTACAACTTCTTTTTTCAACAACTTACAGGATGCAAAGCGACGAGGTAGTGTATCTCTTTCTAGTCAGTTGCTGTAGTTTTTGATGTGTGACAACAAGCAATTTTTGGAAAACTTAGTATCGTAGTTTTGTAGCCGGCTGTCTGACCCGACCACTTAGCTAAGGAATAGCATTTATAGATAATCTATTTTGATGCAAAAAAAAAAAAACATCTTAAAGTGTGTATTTCGATCAGGCATATATTTAAAAGTGAGACTTTTTCGTAATTACTTAGAAACTCCTCATAGCATCTTTCATTTGGAATTCATATTATCATTTAACAAAAACATCTACCTCTCTGACTAATTTTAAGTTCAGACTAAAGTCATATATAATACATAAAGATCTCAGAGCTTCTTTTTGTTCTCATTCATAATTAATTAATTTGCTTGTTGTTTGTTTGTTGTAGGGTTATTTTGAGTTTATTTCATTTTATTAAATTTTATTTCTTTTTCTTCATATATTTTTATTATTAACTCTGTTTGGGGAGGTATCTTGGATAAGCCCACTTTGGGTTTTTTCCATCTCTCCAGCACTGTCTTGCATTTTTTTATTTCTATGCCACTTAATTTCTAATTTATGGTGCAAATAAAATAAATAAATAGTTTTTCTTCAGCCTGCTGTATTGTAAAGTGTCTTGAGATAACACTTTACAAACAAAAATTAATTGACTGGTTGACATTATAGTTAAAAAGAAACTGATTATTGCTTGGAACCAAGGTAAATGTTTGATCGGGTTATTTAGAGGTTTCCTCAAGGTTTTTGCAACTTTTCAGCTGCACAGAGCAGAATTTTGGAGAAAAACCCAGGGTGAGATCAAGGTGTAAAGCCCTCCAAACGATTAGATAGTCCGTCCATTTGCTCTATAATGATTACTTGAGTAGCAGAGCACTGCAGCCCTCACTGAAACAAGCTTGAGGTCAAACAGTCACACTGACAAGGCTCAAAGAAGGAGTTCTCAGGCAATGAGAAAAAAAAAAAACACATTTCAATCTGGTTCCTGTGGTTTAAATTTAGGTTTGCTGAGAGGTGGTAGCTTCACCGCCTTTTTAGAGTTGAGGGAGATTCCCTGTCCTATTAGTCTGAGGGGACCTGAAACACACATGAAAGGTTGTCCTTTAGAGTAGAGGACAGCTCCTTTAAGAGACACCTTGACATTTAACACGAAGTCAAAGAAGACGGCATTGCGTCAGCTCACTGGTATAAGGGTCTATGTCACATGTCCTGCATCTTTTGGGCACGGGACACGCTGTCAGGTTATCGTCTTGACAGGGTTAATTAGCACGTCTTTGCATGCATGGATTTGGTATGTCTGCATTGATTTACACCCTGATGAGGACACACTTTGACATTGACGTTATATCACAGTTGATTAGTGGCTGTGTGGTAGCAGCTCTTACCTGAATTGATTCCTTTGGCAAATTTGGATGAGATTCTGCACAACTCAAGCCTTTTCTGCTAACATCTAGTGACAGCTTCATAACAAAATAACAGCACAAGACACAAAAAATTTACATCAGTCCAACCAGAGTTGGTACAGTATGTTCCTGAAGATCAGATTTCTCATTTCTCACATTAGTAGAGGATATTTAGGAAAGGTTGTCCTGTCACAAAACATTAGCAGACAAATAAAGACAGAGATGAGCTTATTTATCAACATAGTTATTTGCCTATTAAGAGAAATTCAAAGTCATAACAGTGTTAGGAGTACAAAAAAGTTTTCTGACCTGGGTTTTGCTGAACTACTTCACATATATGTACACTTGAGGTTAGGAGTTGCTTGTGCATGGCCTGCTGGGACATCAAAACTTCTACAATGGGGAACCAAATGCTTTCTTAAAGATCATTTGTTTCGACTCCATCGTTCAGTTTTACTGCAAAATCTTCTACTCTCATCTGCCTTTAACTTTTAAAATTGTTAATGTAAAGCTACTTCAGTGATGTTCTTGTTTGTAAGATTTGAAAAAGGTATCATGGGCAATATTTATTCAATACACAGGGTTGTATATAGCTTGCCTGATGAAAAAAAAAAAAAACGAAGAGAAAGCTAAAAACAAAGCAAAAAAAAAAAATACAACAGTTTCTTCATACAATATGTTCACAATCAATAAACATCACAACACATACTGTGCAAAATACACTTTACTATATTTACACACACCTATGTCCACGGCCTGTCTACCAATGAACTACCCTCATCCTATCCTGTCTCAAAATGTCCCCCCTAATGATGTCAAGAAGGGATAAGATACCTCTTACAGCTGTGAGACACTCTCTAAGCCAGGTGTTTGTTTGAACCACTGACTCTGCTTACATAAAACCATGATTTTGTCTTTGTTTCTCACGAGAGCTCAGTGGAAGAAACATGTCTTGGCATACATGCAGCCTAGGCCTGTGCTCAAAATATCAATACGGCAAAATTTCGTCAAGCACTCCTTTGGGATACATGTATCGATACCGGTTCTGCAGAACTGATACGGCCTAAATATTTTGATAGTTCTTGTCAGTACACTTTGGCTAATGTTAACAATGGCACAGTTCAAAGTAGATGATGAGCTACATGAAGAAGATTATGTTTTAAATATGAACTTAGGTATACCATCTTTGAGGATCTGAATTTGTCTCTTAAGTTGTAGAACCACTTAAAACTCATCCTTGTTCTTTTTCTTCTCATCAGAAAGAACAAAACTTGTCAAGAATTTTGTAAAAAGCTTCGTCAATGTTCACAATTTACGTGTATCGGGATACATGTCGTATCGTGGGCTTAGTATCAGAATACGTCATGTCGTGAGGTTGCTGGAAATACCCAGCTCTAATGCAGCCACAGTAAACACAAGAGCACAATCCTGGAAAGCATAATCCCATCCCGCTTTCCAATACCCTCCCCACCTTTGTAATGGATTAATAAAGTATTATATTTTATAATCTGCTTTAAATGCTGTAAAAAATTATTGAAGGATAAGTTCCGTTTCTACAGCTTTCACATTGTTTATAGAATGAAGTAGAACAATATACTCACCCAGAGGGCTTTCCTGATCCAAACAGTGCTTCGGGAGATATTTAGATCCAAAATCGAGCGGCGGACATCCATATAATGGTAGCACACGGGGCATGTATAGCTCCTAAAACTGCATTAATCATACAAAAACTCATTAGTTTCCCCAATATTTCATCATGGTCCACTCAGGCTACTACTCTACGACAGTCTGGGGTCGCTCCACCCATGTTTTTGTGACTGTGCTGACCTCTGAACTGAAAACTTTGTATATGGCTGCTGCGTATGCGCAGTACAGCTTCCTCCTTTCGATGAGCTCCTCATCTGTAAACTCTGGCTCGAAACTGTAAGGACACCCATTATATTTAAAGTTCTCGTCCACAACCTCTTCATCCGATAGATATTCGTCCATTTTGCACAAAACTGGAAGAAGAAAGTTGTTGACTAGCCGGCGGTCGCCCCTGAAACAATGAGCCATACTGTGCATGCGCGGCAGCCGTAAAGAAAGTTTCCAGTTCAGAGGTCAGCACAGTCACAAAAACATGGGTGGAGCGACCCTGGACTCTCTTGGAGTAGTAGCCTGAGCAGACTATGATGAAATATTGGGGAAACTAATGAGTTTTTGGACGATTAATGCCGTTTTAGGAGCGGCGCTGTATGCCCCGTGTGCTACCATTATACGGATGTGCGCCGCTTGATTTTGGATCTAAATATCTCCTGAAGCACTGTTTGGATCAGGAAAGCCTTCTGGGTGAGTATATTGTCCTACTTCATTCTATAAACAATGTGAAAGCTGTAGAAACCAAACTTATCCTTTAAGCACTAATGAAATGCGAAATGCTTCACAACAGCAATTTTGGGTCAATAGCGCAAGTGCTCATAAAGAGTTTTAAACACACTTAAACGGTGTTGTATTGTGCATGTATCTTTAAAAAATTACAAATATTTTAATGTCTTCTGACAAAAAAATTAATACACACAATAAACAAGTTCTTACTTGTTATCTAGATTATGTGATAATACAAATATTGGCTGGTCACTGACCGTATTCACAAAGATCACACTTTATTCAGATTTTAACAGTTGAGTTAGATCACAATCAATTACACATTATAAAAAGAGGGTTTTTTTTAGCACCCTCAGTATAAAAAGTCACTTTTCATTGACATTAGTGCCTCCATTTTCTGTAAAGCATTAAATCTCAAAAATATTTCTACATTACAGACATTAAAGATGTAATTTTGTGTTGACGTTAAGGATATTTGACCTGCAAACTGCTCTTCAAGGGGCCTGAAAATTCAGTTCTACAATCTTTGAGTGTCTGTTTAGGTCTTGAAGCCTGCCAAATAAAATAGAAAACAACACTCAAAGAAAAGAGTCTCAGTCTGATGTATTTTGTGATGGTAGGTGAGGATGAAAGAGGAGATGAACAGAAAACCTGAGGGATCCACAAACGCACACTCACGGTCAGTCTTCCCCCGTGATGTATGAGCGGGGCCGATAGAATATGTAGAGTTTCTTCCTAAAGGGATAATTTCACACTCACATATTAGAATAATTTCCTCACTGTGGAGTTGACGTGTGGAGGACATGCACCCACAATGCAACCTTGCTGCACATTCACTGGAAGCTCAGAGCAACACAAATCCTGCAGCCGCTGACTGGGAGAGCTCATGAGAATGGGTCTGTTTTATTTATGTTTGTTTGTTTATTTTATTAAGTGTGAAGAGGTAATTAATATTAAAGTAAAGCAATTTTGACACTAATATTCTTTTAAATGTATTTATTTTCTGCCTCACTTTGAAATTTAATTAAAGTCATTATATTACATTTGTTTTTAATTTATAAGAAATCACTTCATTTAACATTTAATTATCATTCAGCTGACACGCACACATTATGGTAAATGGATAATTACACACAGTGAGAGGATTAGGGAAGTGGCCTCTGCAGAATAAATGGCCCTGTCCCATTTACATACAAACTGACTTGTGTACTTGTGCGTGCGGAGAGGGAGAGCTTAAACACCAGAGACTGAAAAACTGTTGAGCTTGAAGTAATGCAGTGAATCGTAATCATCAGAGGAGGTTTTCATGTTCTGAAGCTTGTTCCAGACGGTAGCTAGACTTAGTTTGAGGTTGTCTGCAGCCTTTTTCAGATCAAGATTTGCATTTAACAACTAAGTACATTCTCATCAGTACTTTGGGAGTGAAATGGGATTTACAGGAGGTTATTGATTGATGCTGCTTCTTTGGCTTTGACGAAACCCAGTAACAGGAAGAGGCTGTTGTCAAGGTGTCGACTGTGTTTATTCACCTGCTAATTTGTTGAGGCAGCACATGCTGTAGAAGTGCTTTTCGAGGTAAAACATTAATTGAAGTGGAGTGTGATTAACAGAAAACCTCTCAGCCAATCAAAATGGTGCCGCCAACAAACTAAAACAACCAAACAGACCCAGAAATTTGTGAAGGTTGACTCCAGTCCTCACAGAAAGAAAGATGTTTCGATTGCAATCAGGAGTTTACAATAAAATCAAGTCATCATGTTCATCTGATGCCATTAGCTTGTTGATCTAAACAACAAAAGGTAAAAATTAAAGGACAGACTATTCTAAAGGACAGAATAGTTAATAATCATCAACACTTAAAATGCAGTCCCAAAGAAAATTAGCGTTAGGATAAGTGCTCTTCTTCCAGTTTTTTATTTTCAAGTTATTAAATTTCACAAAACACAATTAATCAAAGTCACAAACATCTGGTCCAATCTTACCTGCTCTCCCACATGTATGAGTCGCAAAAAAGAAAAACAAAACATCCTTCATTAAAGCTCAGGTTGGTAATCTGATTTAGATACACTTTTTGTAATACTGGTTAAAGGGATCTTTATGACCCGATGGCAATTCATAATGTGCGCTTAAAATAGAGCGAAAAAATCCGCTGTCTACAACAGGAATAAACCTGGGAAAACACCAACTAATCACGTCATTGGAGCCCATATGTTTGAACCAATCAAATGCTGTCACCGTTCTGCCCGCCTCCTGTGTGTACAATTTGCCGTCATGCACAGACTCTGATATAGTGCGTGTAGCGGAGCTGAGAGGGATCCAAGTCTGCTGGAAAATGCTTACCTGTCAAGTTTTAGCTTTGAAAATAAGGGAAGCCCACTGCAAGCCGTCCCACAACTCCAACCAAGCTCCATTATCCCTCACATTTTAAGACAGGTGTACAAGAAATCTGAAATTAACTCTTTGTTTTTCTTGGTTTGTTCCACTGTTGACTCTAATCTCCCGACAGCTGCCACCCAAGCTACTGCAGGTGGACGTTCTCACAAGGCTTTTTCTTCTTCTTCGGTTTCGCAGCAGTAAGCAACCATCATTTGTGAGCATTACCGTCCCATTCAGGCTAGTGACAGAGTTTAGTTTGGAGAGGCAGGATAATGTTTTTATTATTATATCATCACACGGGAGACTTACGGGAGAATACTAATACAGAAGGATGTCAGGAAAGAGGATAAAATATGTAAAATATGGTAGTTTCACGGCCTAAACAGGAGACTTGACAACTATGTGGAGAATGGCAGAGGAACTACCTTACCCCAATCGGGTTGTGGGCACTAACTAACTTTCATGTTTGTTTTTTTTAACTTTGCTATGATAATGTTTTGGTGTTTTCTTACCGCTGACTGAGACATGACTTGGTGTAGTGTAAAACATAAAAGTTGTGCTGGGGGACGGTTTGGAGTTGAATCAGTCCTCTGGTTGTGAATCGGCGGCGCTCGTGCATGTGAGCGGGGCATCATTTTGGAGGAGGGGTGAGAGGGGCTAGACGGAGCCCTGAGGAGATGCTACATTGAAATTCATGCTAGTTTTTCCAAAATTACCGATCCTAGCTCTAGTGGTTTACGTAGTTGAAACCAATCATATTTTCTAAAATAAGACAGCAAAATAGATGGCATCAATGAATGTAGCACTTGAGGGTTTTTACTTTGAAACTGCCTCTACAAGAAAAAGGACAAAGTCATAACTTGCCCCACAGGCCATCCCTGATTGGCTTGGGTTTTGTCAAAGCCAAAAGGTCAAAAAAAGACCCATGAGGAATTGTGATTGGTTGAGGTGGGTTATGATTGACGTTATGTTCTGTTGACCAAACAGGAAGTGGCCCCTGGAGTAAAAAGAGTATCACTGAAAACGGTATATTGGTTTAATCAGGTCAATATTAGATTATGGATGTATAGTATATGGCTCTGAATCAAAAAGGATGTTAAAAAACTGGATAGCACAAACAGTGTGTTTGGGTGCAAAGAAATTGTCAGCTTTGCAAGTGGAGATGGGTGAAATGCCTCTAGAGATTAGAAGACAACAAGTATCACTGATATATTGAACTGGACACAAGAATTCAGACCAGGTAGTGCTAATAGTATCAGATTCCAGGTGGTCAGTATTAAACATAGACAGTCAGTCATAATATTTGAATTAGCACATATGTTAAAGGAGTAGAGGTGATGTTGTTTCCAGCACAGAGGATCTGAGGAGAATGAATTTGCAAATAAGTTTGCCAAGAGCACAACAAAAAAAGAAAAAATGTGAATGTTGTGACACTCAAGTAAAGCTGAAATTAAAGTCTAGTGAAGTCAGAGATGGAAGAAATGGTTGAGGCCGTGGGACAGACTTAGCATGGGTTGACAGTTTTACAGTACACAAAAGAATGTTAGAGAAATGAGAGAAAATAATAGAAACAGCAAGGTAGAAGATGTCATATCACGCATGATTCGCACACTGAAGGGCTGTGGTTTGGCTCCGGAAGACAGGCTGGTGACATCACCCACTTGAAACACGCTCAACAGCAGCATCTGTACAAACAGCTTCAAATTAGCTCAGTCAACAAGTTACAAGACCTACTACTGACTAGGTCACTCTATTGCATGATATATTTGGAAACAACAATCACACTTCTTACAGATTTATGTTTTTCACTCAATAATTTAACATATAAAAAATATATAGGACTGTAATGTTGGGTGGAAATCACAATTTATGGGGGAAACTGAGCTTCTTGGTGGAGGTCTGCACTCTCAGAGTGCTTTTCTAGTGATATAACTGAAATGTAAGCCAACAGCTGTAAGCATATCAAGTTATGAATGAAATTACATGAAAGTGAAACAAATCTGAACCGTAACTAATAATAATAATAATAATAATAATAATAATAATAATAATGATAATAATAATAATAATAATACTTTTTATTTAAAAGTGCCTTTCTGAACACTGAAGGACACTTCTGAAATGACGATCGGAATGCTCTGTGCCCTTTAGTTGACCTATTTATCCATCCTTTCTGAAAAGCTGGATTTCAAACCAACCAGAAAAGGTTTCTGCCTGCAAGTCTTAGACACCCATGGGTCCGACAAGCTCCAGATTATCTGTAACAGAGGTTAAAAGTTCAAGAAAGTTTCCCAATCTGATTTTATTTGAAACAAGCTTACAACTCAAAAGTACAAAATATATAGATTGATATATGTATATATATATAAATTTATGTAAAGATACAACAGATAGCTTGTTGAAACTGTTCCGTGCCTAGGAGACATTTTTTGTCCATGCTGTCAGACTTGTCTCTGGGTGTATAATTAAGTCAGTGTGGCCAGCACTAGATGGAAACTCGGAGGTGACAAAATATAAATATGGAACAGGAAGGAGAAGATGTATGGGCTTGGGGCCAAGAGCCTGAGGCCCCCCTAACAGGTTTATTTGGCCATGTGAGTTAACAATAGAGGCTTTCCTGGCAAACATTTGACATTTGTCATAGGAGAAAAAGCACAGGTGTCAGTCAGGAAAATAATAATGGCTGGGTTCCATTGAAGTGTCACAGTAAGTGGCGTCTATGTGCCAGCAGAAACAAGGATCCTGGAGCCAGCTCCCTGAAATAGAACACAGCTATCTGTCAGGTTATAAAAACTACCTGTGCGTTTTCTGTCAGGACAATCAGAATGCTTGTCCTTTGTTTATTTCTGCCTCTTTTGTTGGGATTCAACAAATGGCAATAATTCAAACCAGTAATGAAAGAAAAACATATTTGCATCTGCCAAAATGCTTAATTGGTTCCACAGTTTATTCAGATGATCAGCATCATAAAAGCCAAGCTCACATCTTTTCTCAGTTCCACATAAGTCAGGACTTTGTTCCCTGCTTTTAGTTTTGTTTGGTGTCCCTTTGCCCTCAAAATGTTGCATTTAAAGCAAGATATTATGGGCCCTATTTCGTGCCTGGTACAAAGACTCTTGTCATGCAGTTCTAATATTTTTCCTTTATTTCACCTGACAAAGTAATTTTTTTTTCAGGCCCTACATTCATGCCACGCCCACGTGTTGAACTCCAGGAAAGTGTTGTTCTCCAAAAAAAAAAAAAAAAAAAAGAAGTCCATTAGAAAGTTGGCAAACTGTGAAACAAATTGCCTACTAGAATGGGCTGCTAGCCTTGTTTTAACCTGTGATGTAAAATTACAAGACAAGACAAGTATAGAGATCGAGTAAACCATTTACGGTTTAACAGCTTATAAGTAGGGGTGTAAATCACAAGTTTCATCATCACGCAATTCGATTTTCTGGACAACAGTATCATATCTGTCAATATTAGAAAGCCTACCATAATATGATACCAACTCAACATAATTTAATGGCCTGTAATCTATATTGGACAATATTATGTATAAATTACAGTTGTAATTGATTAAGATTTTCTATTTTAATTATAAATAGATCAATTTTCATGTCAACATTTGGCAAAAGCAGAATTTTACTGTTCAGTAGTTTAGAAAAGCAGTTTGATTGTAATAGATTTTTTTTTAGACATACTGTATTTAAGAATGAATGACCCTTGAAGATTCTCAAACTTGTTTGCAAGCAGGATAACACCTTGGAGAAGCTGACACCTCGGCTGAATGGGCCCACAGATTTTGAACATCATCGTGACAGACCTAAGGACTAGAAAGGCTGATGGAAAATTACAGGCAGCTTGACCCGATGTTCCTTATCTGTATCTGTTTAGGCTTTCTCCGCCTGGCCTTGAGCTGGCACGTCTCTACTCTCCTGTAAAGTTTTGTAAACAGACACTCAACCCCCCCTTCCCATCCCTCCAGTCCCTCAACCTGTGAACTTTGCTCAGTATCAGAACTCTCTCTCTTCCAAGGCCGGAAAGTCATCTTATCAGACAATTGGGGTTTGTGAGAGTCTGAGCACAAAAAAGGTTGTGGATTTCCCTTTAAATCAATGCCCATGCAGGCTGCCCCGCCCCCTTTCCAACAAATAAGCATGTGTAAATATATATACATATAAATATATATATATATATATAAATGCATGTACATAAAATCAGCACCAATTGTTATTTGTAAAAATACCACGTATGTGTTTCTGGGTACATCGTGATATTTTTGATCATGTTTTTATTTTTTTCCTGTTTTATTTATAGAGTGACTTAAGAGGAGAGAATGGATTTTAATGTGAGCTTTGGTCCTCTATGGAGCGCATGTTAAATTATTTACCCTGACACCCAAAAGTACACTCAGAACATCTAAACAGACTGTTGACAGCAGACTTCTGTCTTTCTTTTAACCTACAAAGTCAGTATAAACCCATACTGCAGTACTGTTAGTAACATTTAGCAAGATATGATTGTTTAGTCCAAATAATTTTCTATTTTTATGTTTGTCAATTGGAAATGGTTAAAAATACAGACATGGCCAGCATGTAAAACCTGAGTAGGCCTCCTCACTGTGTTATTACTCCAAACTGTTGTGAAACAGCTGTGAGAGGAGAAACATCCTCTTAAAATATCCTACCTAAAGGTTAGGCACTAGCTGCTACTTTCAGGCTCCCGTGAGACTGTTTGAACTCAAGGGTTAACATGTGTGTGCAGTGAAATATTTTAAAAGTATCAAATTTAAACTGATATTCTGAATTTTAATCAATCTGACTGGATCACAAACAGCCAATGGATATGTCAATATAAATGAATGTTTTTATACCCATACTTCTAAAGGCTCTAAAGAGCTTTCATAGTCGAGTGCACTGCTGTGCAATAGTTTCTTGTTAAATTAACGTTCTTGTTAAATGAGCATAAGTTTACAGACATCAGAAATGGAGGACAAACTTGGTGATGTGTGGCAAAAACACAAGCATCATAACAGTGTAATTTGCAAATGATATTTCATAGACTGAAAAAGATGAGCTTGATGGAAATGACAACCGCCAAGGATATCCTAGGAAGCTAATTGCTCGTCACATTTAGTTTTGCAAAGTTGACAGCTCCTGTGATTATTTTGTAATTAAATAAGCACATTAAAGGTTGCCTTGCACTAAATGAAAGGACTGTATCTAACAATAACCTGACATATGCTCAGCTCTGGTAGTGACTTATTTGCCTAACTGGACTGGATTCAAAAGATTAAAAAATAACTTTATCAACAACTGCATCTGTGTACAGCAAAAAAACAAAACAAAAACAAAAAAAACCCCCAAAACATTAAAGTCATTGAAGAGCAGTCCTGTACTTTTTCTTTAAGGCAAGTATTCAAATTAAGTACCAAAACCAAGCAAGCATGTGTTTGTGTGTTAGTTTGTTTAATTGTAAAATCTCCATTTGGATACATGGTAGATTTGTGTCTCTAATTTAACTGTAAATGTTAGTCTATGCACCTCCAATTCATTGTGCTGAAGAAATAGTGAGAAAAGAAAAATGAAATCCCCCTCTGTCCTTGAAGGCTTCATCTCTAAGAATTCACTGCAGTTTTCAGAGAATGGAACAACACTTAGGCTGGCAGCAGGGATCCCTGAAGGGGCACTGCCCAGGGCAAGTCAAAGAGGGCATGTTAAACAGTCAGCGGGGTGCGATCCATTTCTCTTTTTTCTCTCTGTCTTTCCTCCTGCACAAACACTTGTTTTCCATCAATGTTCCACTAAAGCATGTGGCGAGGATGTCAGAGTTAAAATGATATGAAGAGAGGCACAAAAGTGTGCAGGGAGTTTACACTGTTTACTGTTTCAGCTGCAGACATACCTATACTAAAGAGATGGAACTTATTCATGCAATTAGGATGTTTACAGAAAGGCAAAGGAAGAACGACTGGGCTGAGTCTGATGACAAGTTGTTACATGGGAGGAAAGACAGCTTATCAGACTGAAGACATGTTATATTCACATGGTCTGCAGTTGATCCAGACTGTTTTAAAAATGGGGCACATGGGTAACATAAGTCAGTGTTGGAGTTGCTGTCAAAATGATTCAAACGAAGACCGGAACCTACCTCAATTATGACATTACTTTTCTCAGACTAAACAGTCACAGTGCATGTTTATGTATTGTCATGAAGTGAATTTATGAGATGTATGGGTACCAGTGGCGCAGTCTCATAGTGCGCTCAGTTGGGTATCAGAAGGTTGCAGAAACGAGCCCAGGTCCAGTTATCACACAACGATGTGTCCTTGGGCAAGACACTTGACCCCAAGTTGCGCCCTCTGCTGTGTCAGCGGCAGCCATGTATGAAAAGGCATGACTGTGTTAGTTGATAGAGATGGAAAACTAACGTGAAAACTCCAATCATCCGTTTGTGAATGGTATGAATGGATAGATGTGATCTGCGGTGTAAAGCTGCTTTCTTAGCCTCAGACTAACAGGAGTCCTTTTACCATGTTGTTGATTTGCTTTTGTTGGCAACAGTTACTATTTTGACAATGGTAGGAAGGTTCAACATAATCTAATACTGCCTCATACTTAATACAGGAGTATTACTCCTTGCTTATAATATTCTCATTACTATATGGCTCTTCTTTGCAGTTTGCAGGGTACCAACAAAAGCCTTCAGCAGCTTAAATGGGTGCAATGAAACAAAACTAGCACTGCCCATAATTACATCCAGCAAAGTGTTTTGTCCTTTATTGAGAGAAAGAAAAAAGTACGCAGAAATAAATCAATGCCAGCTCTTACAACAGACTCTTTAGTGTAAGACACAGGTGTCAACTTAACGCATGCAGGTGAAATCTGATCCGCCAAAAGGCTTCATCCAGCCTCTTGTTTCCTATTTGTGGTCATTAATATGAAAAATGTGATTTGTAAAAATAGTTTCAGGCATACTTCACTCAGTTACCACCACTGATATACAGGTACATCTCAGAAAATTAGAATATCATGAAAAGATTCAATATTTTTCATCACTCATTTCAGAATGTGAAACCCATATATTATATAGATTCTTTACAGAAAGAGTGAAACATTTCAAACATTTATTGCTTGAAATTTTGGTAATTCTGAAATGAGTGATAAAAAGTATTGAACTTTTTCATGATATTCTAATTTTTTGAGATGTACCTGTAGAATCTAATCCTCGAAGACAGAAATCTTGCGTGATCAAATGTGATCTAACAATAATTGGAAAGAAGAAACATAGCTGTTGGGAAAACCCAACGTGGAAGAGGACATAAGAGAAAAGGGAATGATGGTGGTCTTGGGACTATTTTCCTAAACTAAAAAAAGAAAAGACTGTGGAAATAATCCTGGAGACAGCATGAACATGTGAGCTGGTCCTCCATTTCTGAGGTCCACCGGACTTCCTATTATTGGTTGGCCATGCTTGCTTATATTTACACCTGTTTCCTCGTCCATCAGTCAGCTTTCTTCTTGATTGGCTTCCTTCTGTTCCACATCATGATTCATGGAGTCATGACTGTGGAGTTGTTGACTTTCCCTACACACATGAATTTTTTTGGTCGTAAATAAAGAACAAGTTGAATATTTACGATTGTCGGCCCCAACTCGTTTGGGAGCTGATTATCAGGACAAATGAACTCTTAACACACATCAAACCATATGATGATCTTATAGAATAACCTTAAAGAGACTGTGAGGAGTTTTTAAGTAATTACAAAAAAGTCTCACTTTTAGATGTATGCCTGATCGAAATACACACTTATTGATGAGTTTTATAGCATCTAAATAGGTTATCTATAAATGCTATTCTTTAGCCTCCTGGTCGGGTCGTACAGGGCTGGACTGGCCTGGATACTCAACTTCAGGAACAAGACAATTAAAACTAGAGCAAATTTATATTATTTTATTATTTATATTACACGTCTGAGAGCGCCGGGCTGTAAGTAGCGATATATAGCCATCTACAACTACGATAATAACTTTTCCCTGCATTGCTTGTCGTCACACATCAAAAACTACCGCTACGTAACTAGAAAGAGATACATTACCTCGTGGCTTTGCATCCTGTAAGTTGTTGAAAAAGAACTTGTAAAGCAATGCAGAGTTCCGACAAAGATCCATGCTGCATTTACCACAACAAACAAACACATTTGGCTTCACGTCTCCGGTGCGTTCAAGTTGTAGTCAGAAGTAGGAATTTTGAGCTCCGAGTGGGAAACTAAAACCGGAACATCCCCCGAAGTCTGAATTTCCTACTGGGAACTCGGTGAAACCACGCCACCCCGAGGTGTCAATTGCAGATGGATGCCCCCAGTGTGAACGGTTATTTAGCTCCTGTAAAAATCAATTTATTTGCACTTCTGACTGGGGTGTTTCGCTCTAGATCAGCTGTATACATAGTATTGTTAGATTTATATTTACAAAAATGCTGCCATAGTGATAATCACATTCTTCATACAACAACGCAGGGCGTGCTAACAGCAGCTAACAATAGCCTGGTAGTTAGGCATGTTTTTTTTCTGACTTCAACTGGAACGCCGATAAGTCGGAGATGATGTCACTCCCATTTCCGAGGTTACAGGAACGCAGCATTACGCCGGCGATAAATTCTCCTCATAGCACCTTTAAAGACATAGGATAATCTGGTGTTTGCCATCACTGGTCAGGAAGAGGGAAAGTCAGGACAAAACCAGCCTGATAATCTTTGTGTATGTACCCTGTGCTGGCATAAGGCCTCCAGCATGTTCTGACTGGTCTAATCACAATCATGTCAAATCCACATCAATACCAAATGCATTTGTTGACATATGATTTCATTAAAAGCCATCAAGAAGTGAAATTCTTGTCCTGATTACTGACTACATTACACATGACATTGTTTAGATACTCATGAACTTCCTTGGTGAAAAAAAAAACATTAAAATAATTAACACTTTAACTTTGAATCAGACACTGGCTATAATTTTATTCAGAGGTCTGCTTGTTGGTCCATGGAGCAGCACATAGAAAAGAGTAAGATTGGCAATGCTTAGAACAAACTCAGACAGAGCTGTATGAGTGCACTTTCAGGGTTCAGCTGTGAGTTAAAAGGTCATTTTACTGTTTTCATTTAACTGGAGAGGGACTCTGACCCTCAGACCGCTGTGCTGACCACTGAGGATCAACACAGTGATTATGTTACTGGTGCAAATGGCATACACATACAAACTCAATTGTCCTCAGGCATAGACAAATGCAGACATGGGACAAACAGATGAGAATGACATGAAAACACAGCAGTTAATGCTACTCTTGTGGGCCACTTTTATTTAGCCTGCAACATACTCCAAAATATATATTAAGTTTGTATTGAATAGAGCTTGAGACAACAAATGCCACAAATTTAAAATATGTGTTCTCCACTTTCTGCTCTATATCAAGAACAATAAAGAATTTTGTACTAATAACCTTTATTCATCCAAGAACATCAACACTTGACATACGGACGTGGCAAAAAACTTGCCACGTCTGACAAAAGTAATAATAAATAAAAATGACTGAAAATGAACTAATGAAAATCAGACATTGGTTTTTAATTCTGGTTGAACAGAATTATTTTTAAAAACAAACTAATGAACTGACCTTGACAAAAATGATGTTACCCCTAGAAAAGATTGGAATTGATTTGACCATGGATACATGTTAAAGTAAATTGTGTCCTTTAACTAGCATCACAGGTGTCTTAAAACTTGTAATCAGTCAGTCTGCCTATTTGAAGGGTGAAAAGTGGTCACTGTGCTGTTTGGTATCATGGTGTGTATCATACTGAACAGGGATCACAGAAAGCTAAGGAGAGAGTTGTCTCGGGGGATTGGAAAGACAATTATGATCGAACATGTTAAAGGCCAAGGTTATAAGATCGTCTCTAAGCAGCTTGATGTTCCTGTGACTACAGTTGCGCATATTATTCAGAAGTTGAAAGCAAATAAAAAAAAACTGTGACTGGAATTTGCCAAAATGCATATTGACCAGACACAAAGCTTCTGGGAGACTGTCCTTTGGACAGATGATACAAACCTGTAGCTTTCTGGTAAGTCACATCAGCTCTATGTTCACAGTCACAAAAACGAAGCATACAAAGAAAAGAACACTGTACTTACTGTGGAACACGGAGGAGGCTCAGTTATATTATGGGGCTGCTCTGCTGCATCTGGTACAAGTGTGTCTTGAATCTGTTCAGGGTACTAAAATCTAAAGACTATCAAGGCATTCTGGAGTGAAATGTGCTGCACAGTGTCAGAAAGCTTGGTCTCAGTTGCAGGTCATAGGTCCACCAACAGGATAAAGACCCAAAATACACAGCTAAAACCACCTAAGAATGACTAAGAACAAAACATTGAACTATTCTGAAGTGGCCTTCTATGATCCCTGATCTAAATCCTGTTGAATATTTGTGGAAGGAGCTAAAACATGAAGTCTGGAAAAGACAGCCTTCAAACCTGAGACAGCTGGGGCAGTTGGCTCATGAGGAGTGGGCCAAAATACTCACTGAGAGTTACAGAAATCACCTGAATACAGTGATTGCCTCAACAGGTTGTACAACAAAATATTAAGTTAAAGGTGTATTCAGCGATGTGGGAGAAAACGAGCGGAGGGTTTGTTTATATTCAAATTTAGACCCGCCTCCCGAAAGCTGATTGACGTCCATCGTCATGGAAACGGCCGTAGAAACTGCGTAGCTGACGTAGCAAAGGAAACCCCGACTGGTCAGACAACTCGACTGCCAATCTTGAAAACATCACAACAACAGTACATTTTGGCAGATTAGACAATAAGATGAATGCCTGACGGCTGTTACTGTTATGTGAAGCACCACAAAGCTAATGTTGCTTAGCTTACCTATCCAGCAGACGGACGGCGACATCCACGTCCGTTTTCAGGTCTTTCAATTCGCGGAGTTCCCTCCACCGTCGGAAAGCAACACCAATGTTGATCCGGTCTTTGCTCTTTTGGTCATAGCCCTTCTTTTCCACTTTTCACTCCTCTGACCTCTTTCTTTGGGCTGTTTTCAGTCATTGCTACCGCAACTATTGCATCTCTCTCTTACGCTAACTGCGCACGCTACGCAAACTACGACTCCCCCTCCCCCTTCTGTCTGATCTGAGTCATGAGTCTGATCATGAGTATGATCGCCCCCTGGACGTGGGGGGGTTTACTTTGTTTTGGCAACTCGGTCCGAGCCACAGTATTTACCTGCTGAAATTCAAAGCCAAGGCTGTATATTGAGACCGGATTTTTTTTTCAACATGTTGTCAGTGGTGACATCTTGTGGATGGAGAGGAGAATTACGGTGAATTTCACAAATACTGCATTTGATTAGAAGATTAGAAGATCGCTGAGTACACCTTTAAGGGTACCATCATTTTCAGGCCAGTTTCATCAGTTTGTTCTCTTAATATCATTCTGTTAAACCACAATTCAAAAGCAATGTCTAATTTTCATTAGTTAATTTTCAGTAAATTTGTATTTATTCCTACTTTTGTCAGTTTCACGATTTTTCAGTGACCAGGGTACCAACAGTTTTGCACATGTCTGTAAGTGAGTGCCAAAGCTTGTGACTCCTGATCCAGAGGAAAAACAATTTTTTAAAACGTTTTGTAAAATATTGGAGGAAACCCCACACTTTTAGATGGAGAGATCACATGCAATGAAACCGAAGTCTTTGTGTATGATCCTGAGGCAAAACAGCAGGCAATGCTCATGACAAAGCAAGGCCCAACTCAAGCTAAAGTTTGTTTTCTTTTACATTAAGGATATCATTTTGGAGGATTTTGTTCCAGAAGGTTCAACAGTAAACCAACACTATGACAAACAGGTTCTTGAGAACTGTGCGAAAAAGCCTGAGGACAGAGACCACATAAGAAAAACAAATTGGTTTCATTTTTCATTAACGCTCCAGCTCACACTTCACGTTCAGTAAAGCAGTTTCTGGCCCTAATCACCCTCCTCATTCACCTGATCTAACACCGTGTGACTTTGTTACTTTTTCCTATGATCAAATCTGTGCTCAAGTAAGACTTTTCAAATCTGCATCAGAAGTTAAGAAAACCACAGAGGTTCTGAGACAGCTGTTTGAAGAAGATCAGTGGAAGACTTGGATGCAAAGATGTGTTGATGCAGATGGAGCAGATTGAAAGAGAGACACTGAAAAAACAATATTGTTCAGTAAATATGTGTTACAGCATTGTTTGTGTTTTTCAATAGCCAAACCTGGTCATTGAACTGTTGTTGTTCTGAGACTTATTCCGTTCAGTTACAGTCATACTACTGTATGCACTGTTTGCGTGGCAGTGAGGTTAATTTTCATTCTGCCAAAGGTTTTGTTAAATCACAGAAATGAACACATGTAATCAATAAACCAAGTGTAATTCAGTTGTCACTATTCTGGTATACCTGTTGCATTCCACTTTAGAAGCTTTTTATACTTCTCTGTGAAGCTAAAATATGATCAATATTTCTGTTTTGAGTCGCACAAATAGAACTGGTTATTGCTAGTGTCAGCAAAAAAAAAACTGATTGGGTTTCTGGCTGATTTCTCAACTTTTATTTATGATGGATTCATTATAAACCATGGTCTATTTTTTAAGGAGTAAATAAACACTTTTTAAGGGCAATTATCTAGAGTTGGGGGTCTTTGTTAGGAAAAGGTCCTGATTGCAGAGGATGTGTGACTCCAGGATTCTGCCAAATCAGAGAAACAGCTCATTAACAGAAGAGCTGCTGATGTGAAACAACACCCGGCACATTATAGGTGGGAAACAAATGCAGGGAAGTGATTGTTAAGGTGGAGTTGATAGATTTTTAGAGCAAGAAAGTTAACAGACACGTTCCATTGGCACAAAGTAATTATAAAACATTGCAGGAAAGTAAAAGGTAGACACTTTTAGAGAACCATTTTCAGATGCTCTTTGGAACTTTTCTGCTTCAGTTCAAAATGCTGAAGTTTGCAGATTTTACTGGAATGGAGACAAGTGTGTAGGGGGTTCAAGTACACACTCAAGTACACACACATGGATGGCTCATGATGAGGTTATGGTGCAGACAGCTTCCATGATTTCCAAAGGTGCAGAGCAGAGGGAAGTCCTTAAAATCATCCAACCCAGAAAAGGGATCTGCTCCTGTGAATCACCAGCACCTCCTCCTCCTACTCTCTCTCCTGTGGTTCTGTCCGCCCTCTGCTCCTGAGGCGTGGAGCTTTAATATTGATTCAGCTCGCTAACTGCCCTCCCTGTGTGCCCTGTTAGGCCAGCTGAAGTCTTTCTTTACTCATTTACTGCTTTTCACTCCAAGAAGAAGAGACTTCCAAGACTTTCCTTGTTTGGCCTTTATTTTGTGAACTACTGTATCTCAAGAACTCTAAAATTGTACTTTTTAAAAACTGCAGCCTTATTTCAAGGTTTAGAGTATGAAAAGTATACAGAGTGTGAGTGTAAAACAAAGGTGACAAGCACTGGGATGCTGAGAGGATGTAATAGAAGTTGGTGTGCTTTGGCACCTTAGCCCGAGGCCTTGCCGCTGGCTCGAATAGGAAAAGTGTGTTTACTCAACCTTTCCATCTACATAACACTGCCTATTCACTTTTTTCAACTGAAACACAAATATTAGTGCAGATTACAATAAGAACTACTGCCTGCTGTTACATGCAATGTGAGGAATAAAACTGACAGACAGTCAAAGTACGGTGGGTCAAGGAGGGAGGCTGGAGTGTTATTCATGGAATGGTTGGTGGAAAAGTTACATTTTACGTGGTCAAGGATCAGATGCTATCAGAAGATTTGAGGTCACAGTGTCCTTGACCTTGTACCTTCTAATCTGTTAATTCCCTGTTCACCCAGCACAATGGTGCCAGCAGGATAATATTTTATCTTATACAAGAGCCATTCAAGCACATGAGGGAAACGTTAAAAACAAGCCTTTTTCACAAATCCAACCCTGATATTAGCAGGATGAATTTCGATAGTCTGCCTGGGTGAATCACTGACACGGCCTTTCACTTCTGACAAGATAAAAAAAACATAGCGGAAGTCAGTGTTCATAGTATACCAGCAGGGCAGAGCAAAATCTATTCGCTATGGTTACAATTCATGTGCTTACTTCATTGATACATGGTAAAAACCTACCAACAGCATTGCTGAAACAGATTAAAGGAACACTGTAGCAAATCAATGTCAAGCAGCATCACTGTGTACATGATGATCACACCAGTCAAAGAAAGCTGCACAGTTTTAGCTCTATATCCAACACTAGTGAAAGGGAACTCTGGATGCACAAGAGACCTAACTGACTGTTCTTCAGCAGATGTTTAACAGGACTTTGATGAGGTGCAGTGGAAACAACACTGTCCTTTAGATAAGACATTTCTGACGCTACTTCTCAGCTCAGTGATGACCTGGACCATTCACTGCTGCATTCACACTGCAGAAAAAATACTGGGGAAATACCAGGTAAAGTCAAGAAAAACTTTGCTGTTTGTGTTCACACATACAGCTGACTTGGGTATAGTCAGGAAAACATCAGGGTTTTCTGCAAGTATAAAAGGAGTTCTGGATTTCCATGCCCACAAACACAGTCATAGGAAAGAGAGAGAAAGAGAAAGAGGTGTGGGAACTAACATTTAACAGCAGACAGCAATGTACTTGAAGCAATGCAGGAAATTAAAAACATGTACTCTTGGATATCTGAAGGGGCTTATTAGTCATTAATTCTGGGCAAGAAAATCAATGTGGTCCCTGAAAATCCTCCCTCTATCCCCTAAATTCACAATTAGGTGACATCATTTGATCACATTAACAGACACATGTACAGAAGCCAATGGCGCCCATTAGGGAGGCAAAGGGGAATGTGATGACCTAATTATTGACTTTGTGCAGAGTTTTCTGGACTCCCTTTGCTCCTGTTGTTGTTTTTGTTGTTGTTTGTGTGTGTGTGTTTACTCTCTTAGCACTGGGGCACCTTGACTCTCACACCTGAACCTCATCACTGCAATCACCAGCACTATTTAATCTCTTCTTTGTCTTATCTCCAGCACCAGATGGTTCCCACATCTCCATGTGGTATCACTGGCCAACTCTCAAGCTCTTCAGTGTTTCTAAGCTTCCTGTAAAGATTGTGTTTTTGGATTGTGACTCCTGAAATTTACCTGTGTGTTTCTTTCCTCTTTTCAGGGCCTCCACGAGCTCTTCCATGTCACACACCCAACCTCTGTAATCACTACCACACTCTCTGGCCTTTTCCTTCACCTCATCCCTCACTCTCCGGATTCACCTTTAATCCGTGAACCCTGGATTCCTCCCTCCTTCCCCCAAATAAAGTACCCATTGTTACAGCTTTTAATCCAGTCTCCGATCCTGCTTTTGGGTCCACACATCATCAATCAGAGATCAATTCCTAACAGAATGCTTTCTGCTTCCAGCCCTAAAGGGGGCAATAAAGGTTCAAAATGGCCTATTCTAAATTCAAGCAGGTACAGCCAGCTTTTAATTGCTTTTAACTTCCTTTTTAATCATTTTTAACCAAATTTCTTACATTTCCTATCGGAGAAACAAAAACACACATTTGAAATGACATAAAATGTTACTGGCCTTTTTAAAATATCATTATTTTTAGAGGTCAGTTCTACTTTAAATTGAGCCCTCAATGTTGAACTGTGTTTAAACATTTGAAGAAAAAAACAAAACTTGTGAAGGTGGCAGGTAAACATTGATTAAAGGGGGGAACAGCTAGAGAATAGGACTCCAACAATGCCTGAATCCAGGCCAAGAGGTCAATGTTGGACAGAGGTAGGTTATAGGGTTTGTTATCCACTGTATGGGTTTTACTTAACTAAAACGGTCCTGGAAATGGTCTCTACTGGGTTTTTCTGGAGTCCAGAAATTTCTCTGTGTGGCGTTGATAGTAGAAATGGCTTGGTTATATGGCTAGAATTTATTTGTTTTCAGACCAAACCTGACTTGTGACTTCAGTAACTAATTTTACTCAGAAAACAAGACAAACAAAGAAAGAACTTGACAGCCAAATAATTTAACTGTAATTGTAGGCTCATGATTTAACTTTTTTGTTAAGGATTTAAGGTGGGCTCTTAGTTTGGATGTAGAGAAGCTGTTCTGAAATGGCATTAAAAGCTTTTATACCTTTACAAAACATTGACAAACTCTCACATGATGTAATAATTATTTTAACAACCAATAGTTGTGCCTGTGCATAAATGTCAGGGCCTTCCCTTTTAAAAATGCAAATTCCAAAAATAATTCTTGATGTCGGATTTTCAAGCAAGGAGAGATTCCACTTACTTGGCATACAAATATCTCCATCCTTAACCTAGAATGAACAGTTGTGCATAGCTTGAGGGAAATATCCCAAACTTGTGTTTAGACACTGGGATAAAACCTGAAGACATAATACCTCAGGCTGGTGCCAGCTCCGGATAATGAAATTAAATAACTTGAGCTTGAAAGACACATTTACAAATGTGTTTCCCTCTGCGTCCGAGCACTGTTGCATTGGTACATTAAATTTGTTCTGCAAAATCCCTCAGTTTTACAACAAGACAACAACTTTCTAATTCATGCTTAACACTTACATTTGGCACTTTATGGCGGCCATGTTTGCAGCGTTGTTAAATGCAGAGTTGTAATTGAAAAGGTGCATTGGCGCAGATCAAGGCGGTAACTGCTCATATCCATGTTTATAAATTCACCTCACAAGTGTCAAATGAAATGTTTACGACATGTTTAAGTGACTCTATGCTCCATTTTTATCAACCTAATCAGTGAAAGTAACAGCCAATGTGCCAGAGTCCAGTTGCAGGACACTCTCATCTGCATATGCTTCTATAGAGAGAGGACAGCTTTAATAGGACATGAACAAATAAAAGTAAATGTCAGCTGCTTTCTGTAAAAGTCCCAGCTCATATTTATAAAGTGTCTGGAAGTGTTCACATTAAACTTTGGGAATCAAACTGACATTTTCCAAAGTCGAAGTCTTTTTTACCACCAAATTCTTTCTTCATGTTTGCACGGTTTCTCCACGCTGGGCTACAGTGGTAGGAAAGAGGAAAGATTTTTTTCATGAAAAGAACTGTAACTTTTAGAGATAACAACTTGATTTGACAGAACTAGACTGAAGCCCCTTATTATCTTCAGTAGTGCTGGAATTACCACCAGGGGGGTCTGGGCTTCCCTGGGGAGAACTGTGCCTCAAAAAAGACATCAAGATCCTCTTTTTTGCATTTCTCATGCTGCAGTGACAGATAAATATCCTCCTCTGTGCCTCCAAATGTGTGTGTGTGTGTGTGTGTGTGTGTGTGTGTGTGCAGCTCTGCTCTAGCAAAGGTGTTTAACTTGTGTATGCTTTGTAAAAATGTGGTACGTATATAATCTGGACATGCAGGATTTTTTCTGCTCATGCCTCCTTGAAATGACATGCTAACGCCCTAACTACTAGTGGGTGGCTATAATCAGTATTTGACAGGCTATGGGCCACCTGAAAAAGCAAAGTGTGAAAGAACCAAGCCAAGTCAAAACAGTGTTGCAGCTTGACCCTTAAATCTACCACCGTCAGTGTTGGTAATAAAGGTGTTAGAGTATAACGGCGTTATTTTTTTCAGTAACAGGTAATCTAATTAATTACTTTTTCATGCATTACAACGCCGTTACCATTACTGACAGGGAAATGTGGCGCGTTACTTTGCACCGATGTCAAGCAGCTGTTATCCAACCTGCCTCACCCTCAAATTTCACGGCACACAGAAGCGCCACAGTCTTGCCCTGACAGACAAAACCCACTGAAAGGGCGCACCGAGCAGTGCCACGGGGTGCAGCCCCGTAAGGAGAGGGCCGATCCCCGGAGAGCCACAGGCTCTCATGATGAGCACAGCGATGTCACACACTCATAAAGCATGTTATGGACTGAGAAAAGAAATAAACAACACCTTACTTCGCTTCTCTAAGGTCCCTTTGCTGGTCTCAACCACACAGCTTCATGATTTATTCAACTTCTATCCGCCTATATCCTTGTAGAAAAGAGGTTTTTGTCATGTACAATGTTATGTATTTCACTTCTTCATCTATGGTGTGGTGTTGTCTCTGGGACCCTCTGACCGACTGCTGACCTGATGCTCGTGCCTCCGGTTTTTACATAATGACAAACAATTGAGGAACTTTACGTTCGAGAGTACGTGCATTCTGTTTTATTTTGAAACTTCCGGATACTCCACACATTGACTTCCTGTCTGGTGCTTTCTTAACGACAGTGAATTTAGAAGGTTTGGACGCGGCCATGCAGAAAATAGACCTGAAGCGAATCTCTCAGCGCCTTGGCGCGCGCTGGCTCTCACCAACGCAGAGCTGCGTGTTGGTGAAGCTTACTGCGGAGCACTTCGCTCCCATTCTAGTCTATCAGGCAAATTCCCCTGCACGCGCTGTTGGAGAACTGATGATGTCAGCGCTGCTGCAGCAGGTAACAACAAGGAAGGACACAGAGACAGAGACACACAGTTCAAGCAGCAAAAGCTTTTTTAAAAAAGTAACGCATCAATTACTTTACCTGGTAACTAGTTACATTTATGAAGGAGTAATTCCGTTAGTAACTCAGTTACTTTTTGGGGAAATTAACTAGTAACTATAACTAATTACTTTTTTGAAGTAATGTGCCCAACACTGACCACCGTACATGTGAAGGCATCCATAGTTTGCTTGGTAACTATATAAAGGATATGTTTATTAGCACCACTCATCTGTTTCTCAGTTCCTTGAGCTTATCATTCAGTACCAAGTGAGCAATTGTCATGTTATGTGTACCTTAGTGAAATTAGTGTTACCTTTTGTATGTTATTTTAAAACAGAATAACTTTCCTGCCTGACAATTATAAAATGACTCATGAACTTGTTTGTGAAAAAAGTTTTGGATTTCTCACTGTCTAAACTCAGACACAACTTGCAGAGATCTCCACCCTTGGCTCTGCCTGAGAGGATCAGTCAACAGATGGAGCTCAGAGACTGTGCCAGAAAACTCAAACACCCCTGGATGACCTGTCATGCTCTTGACTGAGAAACCTTTTTGACATACTGTACACTATAACCATCCTCAGAGAGAGAGAGATGTCTGCAGATCACAGGATGCCCAGTCCTCTGTTTACCGTGGGGCTCAGGGAATTAGAGCAGAAATGTTATATCTTTTGAAGGCGATAGTGATTTTTTCCCCTTGTGCTGCCAGTAGCTGATATTAAAGTATTCACCTTTCACCACTGTCATAAGGAAAGAATTCAATATTTGAATCCCAGTTAATAACGAGAAAATGTGTAAAATCTACTCACTAGTGGGGGAAAATCTATTTGGGCTAAGGTCATCTTATAAACATCTTCCTCAGCATTGATCAGAAATACAATAAATATGTAATGAAAAGCTTTGTCCATGTATGACACTAAGGCATGTCTCATCATTAAAGGTCAATACTACAGAAATCTGCATATAGGGCAGTAATAATGTGGGAAGTCCGGGTTCAAGGACAGACTATGCAGACCGATTCTTCACACTGAAATCACTTTTTAATGACAGGAAGGAGGACTGAGACTGTACCGTCATTCAAATTAATCTCAGCGTCTCTATAGATGTTCTCCATTTAGCTGCAGCCATGTTTTTCCAGCTCTTAAATGCAGCATGTCAGCAGCAGCATACAAGTCTTAACAGAGAACTAACATTTTGATGCACCAAGGCCCATTTTTGTTTTGGTTTTTAATTTCTAGCAAAGTATATCCTTTTTTTCAGAAGTTTTAATATGTCTTTTATCTTTTTTGTTATTTACTTCTTATCATTCTGTGACATAAGGAAAATGAAAACACAAAAAACAGTTAATGTAGACTTTTTATTGTGAAAAACATTTTTACATGTAAAAACACCAAATGTACCAGCTGGTACTGTAGACATTTTTACATAAGGAGGCAAAAATACATGAAAAAAAGAAGGATTTTTTAAACTGAAGCCATGAAACCATAACGATATAAATATGAATTAATAAAATACATACATAAAAACACCTATGAAAGTAACCTTTCAGTTCTGACAAAATCCTCTTATCATGTCCAGCCCTTACAGATGCCTGGTCTACAGAGCCTTTGTGAGCTGGTGTTGGGATTTTCTGGGCTGAAGAATCAGGGTGGTGCTGCCTGCCTGTTTGGTGCTGCAGATAAGAGCGGAGTTTCCTGATGCAGAAGACCAGTATGAGGGGTCCTGGGTTGAACCTTGACACGTAGCTGGCTCTCACATCCACCTTGTCAGGTCTGTCACACTGAGCAGAGAGGTCTCCTGGGTCTGGTATTTTCTGCAGCTCCTCCAGGTGTGGAGCAGGGTCCTGGAAAACCTTCTCAAAGACAAGGTCCAACAGTGCATCTGCATGATCTGAAATGCAAGACACAAAAATGTATGTTTACAAATAAGAAATGGCACTAAAACCAGAACACAATCACTGAAGTGTTGTACACTTTATTCATCATCTTTTATTTACACAATTTCCTTATTTATCATATATTCTCATTCCATGTTAAAACATTTTTATTTAAGTTTCCTTTATCTTTTCTTTTTCATGTTATACCTATTTGCCAGTGTTAATAATGTTAAATTTGTAGATTTTTAATAAAGGCTTGTTTAACTTGCAGAAAGTCAGCTCTGCTTTCACTGGCTTTGCTTGGCTTTTCCCTTCTTGGATTTTGGGAAGCTGACTTTTACCAGCGGTTCACTATCAGAAGATGTTGCCTGAAGTCGACCAGCATAGACACAAGACAGAAAAATGTTTAACCTGTTAAAGCATGAAAACACAAATTATAGCCATGCATTTTTGCCATTTTTGCAGCTGAAATGTTTATTTCACTTACTTAAAAAATCCCTGAAATGTAACATAAAGACGTTTGTATCAAAATAGATACATAGGTGTTTCTGGCAACTGATAATTCAAGAGCACCTTTATTTTTATAATTTATCTGACTGTATACATTTTTTTTAGATATTTGTTGATCATATTGATTAGACAGTGGTGTCATAAAATTATGCATCACATAGGATACAGCTTGCTTTCAGGGGTTAATGTGTTTTCACTTACAAATGTCACATTAATTGACACATAACCATAACATGCCTATATGCTGTTAGTAAATAAATCAGGAGGATAATCATCTCACAGATCTTATTTGATTGCCTCCCTCAGTTCCTCCTAAATTACTAACACGCTGTAGTGATAGTTTTGTAGCTTTTCCTGCCAGGTTCACTCCACTCAGTCACATAGCTCGTATGACAGTATCCTGGGGGCATTAATGAGAGTTTAAACTTACAAAAATCAGATTGAATTACTTTGGTGATAACGACACTGTGGCCACAGAACCAATCAGTTCATGTATGAAAATCAAAAAATATACTGTTACGTAACATTATATCCACAGACTCAACAGCTCGTTGAAGGCCATGAGTTTACATTTAACTAGCCTGAGGTTTTACTGTCTAATATCACATTTTGTGGGCTGAGGGGAAGGCCAAATACCCCCAAATATGTTCAAAGGACTTAAAATAAGTGGGATTTTTTTGCATAATATGGGACCTTAAAGCAATCTCAGCCAGTGGGGAGAAGCTATTCCGCAGTCTGGTGGTACGGCAGTGGATATCTCTGCACCTCTTACCTGATGGCAGTAGGGTGAACAGGCTATAACCCGGATGGGTGTTGCTCATATATATCTTCTGGGTTCTGCACAGGCACCTCACCTCCCGTATATTATTTGCTGCATTCCATTTACACTGGAACTGGGAAGATTGGAGTGGGAGTGACATCATATCAGTGACAGAGGTATCAGAGATTCAGTTACAAAGTCGGAAACCTGAAGAAGTCGGAAAACATGATAACGACTATATAAGCTATTCTTACTCTTGCCTTGTTCTAACATAAGCAACTTCTGACAAATTCTTCTACAACCATCAAATGATGAAGATGAAACACAAACAAACCGAAGGAAGCCTGTTCTTTTCTGTTGGCATAGTTCGTTCTTTAAAAAAAGGTATTGATTGCATTTTAGGCTGTCATCAGTAAACAAAGTGCAACTACTCATTACAAATACATATACACATTTTATCAATGTAATTTATATGGGACCTATATGGGACATAAGTGAGTGAGTTGATATTTTGGGGCTCTTATTTTGTTGACCAAGCGTGGCACCCCAGGCCTGCACCGTGCCTGCGCCCCACAAACGTGGTGTGTCCAGAGCAGTTAGCAATTTTCATGGAGGGTGCAGTGTGGCACAGCCAGGTACACTTCAAGTCTCCGTCCCTCCCACTGGTGCAGGTGAGGAGAGAAGGCATGAGTGGGTTTAACATAGCCGAGTGTCATCTTCACCAATCAAATGAACTCTTTGCCTTTGAATGCACTGTGGGAGAGGCACAGGGACAATTTCAGTCTCTCCTCCATTGACTCCAGTCTCGGTCGGCAGATACAGCCGTCCTCAGCTGGTCTGAATCCCCAGACCAGGGGAGGACGGCTCTCCCTCTTTACTTCTCCAACCAGCAGTTCAAAGCAGAGGAGGATGAGGAAGGAGACTCTTTGAAATACAATTTCTTTTTCTCATGAATGATTTTGTGTATCTTTGATGTGAGTGTGTAAATTGGGACCAAAAAATATTATAAACAGCATATAAACCCATCTAAGGACTGAGCTGTGCAGCCAGGTGGTCTCTTGTCTTCCCCATGCGCTCTGCTGCTCTCCTGCTGACACTGCACATGCAGTTCGCCCTCTCTCCAGCGTAAGTCCTCTAATGTCTCCTCCATGAGGTCAAAGTGGCATCCATGGCGTTAGGCTATGCTGTGTGGCACGCAACATATGACAAAGAATGCACTGACTCTCTAGATACCTGTGAGGCTTTGGTAACATGTGTGCACTGTGTGCCTGTCAGACAAATTACCACTGCACCTGGTGCGCTTCGCTTGCACCGGAATAGACCAGGTTGGAGCTGGAGAGCTTTCAGCACACCTTCCGTGTATTTTTTTGGCACGAAATTGCCACTGCGCCAACTTGAATCTGTCGACACCTCCTCCTGGTGTGCTGCAACACACATCTCTGTGCAGCTGGTCTGCCAAATTGCCAAGTTGGCTGCGTATGTCAGTGCGCTGTACGAATTTACCACTGCACAGGGTACTTCAGCCTCCGCCACCCTGCACCACATTGCGCTGCGCCAGGAAATTAGAGCCTTTGGTACTTTCTCTCGTTCTCTGTCTCTGTCTGTGAGTGTGTGTTTTTCTCCTTCTCTCTTTTAATCTGTTTTATATGTTTTGATTGATATGAACCAGTGACTGTGTCTGCAATATCCTAATGATTGAGTGATTGAAATGTGTTAAAGATTTTAAAAAATAAAAGGAAAGTGTACTCCACTGATTAAAGTAAAAGCTGCTTATATGGACCTACTTAGAAATACCGTGATTACATAGAGGAAATGTTAATGTGTCATATCTTTCCCGAAATATGTGTTTTTGCTTGCCTGGAATACTCACTGTGCTGTAGCCCACACAGCCAGTTGTACTGAAGACTGGAACAGAGTGGGATATCATGCTGAACATGGATGGTCACACTTTTGCGTGTCACCTAGCCCCAGTATGAATATCTGATGAAGCTGCAGGACAATGTTATTGAAAAACACAGCTAAAGTCTGCCACCACTTGTGTTTTCTACAGGTGTGCATTAGTTCTTCAGAGATCTGTCAGGATCACCTTAATGGATGCCTGTTAGGGCCCCATAACAATAAAAAACCCTGCCCCAGTTTTGGAGACCAGAAACATAAAAAGGACGCCACAGAAAAGACAAAGTTGATGTTGATGTCCATAATCTGCCTTAAAAAAAAAAAAATAAAGCAAGGAATAATCAGAACTGAGAAAAGGGCACAACTGACAATCTAAAATCTAAAATCCAAATTAAAATAACAAAACTCAGCAGACTAGTGCTGCTGAATGAAAATGAAAATTGTGCAAATTATTTAAAGTAAACTGTGTAACAAAAGTTTCAATGACAACAATGACAGAATCGTAGTTTATCTAGAAGTCAACACATCAGGCATTCAGACCCTTGCTGGGCTGACTTAAGCTGACCCAACAACTCTGTGCCTCTTCATGGTGCCCCTTCCTGGCCTCATCAGACTCACGAAGAAACTGAAGGACGCCATCTTGTACCCGCTGACACTTAAGAGGCTGTGCGGATGTGGTGCAGGGTGCTGGTGATGTATGGGTGCTGAGCAAGAGGCAGCCTCCAGTCTTCTTATATCAAGCCAAGCTGCCGTGCCAACCATGGGGAAAACATCATGCTGCCCTCCTCAAAGGTCATCCATCTCTCCAAAAAACTGGAAGCAGATGGTTCCTTTTCCTGTTGCTTTGTTATCCTTTTTCTTGTATGCATCGATTAGCACGTTCCATTCCCTGGCCACTTTATCAGGTCAGAGACTTAGAGAAGTGACTGCTGAGCTTCTCTGCTGTCCCCTCCCACAAGCTTCTCTTGTTTGACCTTGCAGTTTTTAGCCGAGAGTTCAGCTCTTCAGGGTCTCTGGGAGACCATCAGTTTCTGTCTCCAGGTGTTGGCGCATCAGGTCAATCAGGAACAGCGTCTGGTCCCTATTGAAGCTTTCATCAGCAGGCAGGGCAGGAGCAGCTGATGGGCTGGAGGTGGCAGCATTGCCCTTGAAGCTCTCTACAATACACATGAGTAATAGGCTGAAAAAAGAAAAGAACTGGTTTATATCATAGTCATTTCGCTCATTAATTTTTCACATGAAAAATATTTTGGCTCAAAACATTTTTTGTTATCCACAACAGGGATTTCTGGTGTTTGGCTGCTCTTCGTATAGAAAGAGTTAAATAATGTAAACATCTAATCTCCATCTGATCACTGATCCTTTATAAAGAATATCCAGAGGTTGTTTACAGCTACATCATACACCACTTTTAACCCTTCTCCGCATAAACAGGTCTTTGAAAAACCTAAATAAAACCAACATGTTTGGCGTCGATCTACCAGGCTATTGTTAGTCATTAGCATGTTCTGCAATGTAGTTTGCACAGAACACATGAAAGTGACACTTTAGCAGCATTTCTTTATAAAAGTCAAACAACACTATTTATAGGGCTGTTTACAGTCATCTTCGATTGCCAGAAATTCCCGACTTCCCAGTATAAGTGAAATACAGCATTACTGATGCTTGGTAGATGGATACTAATGATGTTTTGGGCAGTTTTAGTCTCTCGTTGCAGAGTCTTCTTGCCCTGGGTGGTTCACATCCCATGCAGTTTGTGGTGTTTTCAGATAGGATGCTTTCAATGGCTCCTCTGTAAAAGTCGACAAGAGCTTGGCATGGGAATGCAATTAATGGTGTTTAACATGTGTCCTTAATGTGGTAGCTCATCACATCAGCTTTATGAATGTTGCATCCATTATACCCCACCAATAAGAGACTGCCAATCACATATGGGCAGACGATTTAAAGATTCCAATTAAACTCTGCTTGTTGTTGACTCTGAGGAAGGCAACTCATATCAAAATTGTAGAATTGATTGAGAGCTTCAGAAATTTCCATTGCTGTGATAAGCTCTCCCTGCATTGTTTCCCAGCTTAAGCATGAATTCTCCTTCTTTACTTTAATGCACTGTTCCTTATAAGTAAGTCAGGAAGTTGTTTATAAATAATGAACTTTATTTACTGTCCCAACTCCATGGAATCGCTGGCAACTCCAAGGTGTAGCCACTCACTTTGTTTACTTTTCAATGAATCTTTATGGGGCCAGCTGCTTTCAGAAGCACACTTTGTTTTCAATCCACAGTAGGTCATATATAGGCTGTGCAAACGTGTATTTAATCCAACCATATGGTGCAGTTTTAAAAAAAAAACTGTGAATATTGTGGATCCACATTGATAGTTCTTCAAGTTTTTTTTTTGTCAAAATGCTAAAGATCAATTAAGACCTCCTTTTTGTCCATCATTGAAAGTAACAACTTCCTGTCTGTCTACTGACCAACCAAATGCACCCAAAGTCTTATTTTCTTGTTGTCTTGATGACAATGTCCAATCAGGAGTAGAAGAAAACAAAAGAAGACAAGAATTACCTGCCATTTCCCAAAAGAATCAGAGAGGAGAGCTGCTCCTGATGTGGCTCTCTTTCACATTTGAAAAAAAAAAATGGATGCAAAATGTTGCACAATTCACTAAATGGAGCAAAAACAAATGTGTGGAGGACTTTTGCTGTTTCTTTGCACACATAAATTTTGGTCTTCTAATAGTCAAGATGTGACACAAGCAGAATCGGAAATGAAAAGGTGTATTTATCATTGATCTGTACCTAATTTTATATTAAAGAAAGTACTGTAAGATTTAAATTTGTCATGATGTTTTTGTTTTGTTTCCATACAGCTCACAATACACCAATCTGATATCATTACATTCTAAATATTCCAATAGCTGAGGTTGTCCTGAAGAAAGGTGATATCTTTATCTTGATTCTCCTTGAAAGACTTGAGGTTTTTGATGCATTATGCTAATAAATATCCAGGTTGACTGAAAGTAGCAGAAAATAGGCCTGGAGCAGTAGAACGAACCCTGTAGTGTAGTAGTACCAGAAACTTTTACCCTCTTTCAATTATTCTAAATGACATTTTGGTACGAGTTATGTGCACAATTCTCGTGTTATAAAAGAGGTTTTAGTCTTACTCTTAGGTTCATGTATGTTCAAATAACCTATGTGGCCTCTAACCCATGTTAAGAACCCCTGCTCCACCTTCATGTTAACTCTAAGACACTCTATTGCAGTAGTTCTCAACCTTTTTGGGCTCATATTAGTATGGGCTCATAGTTTGAAAAGGATGCAGATCTTGTTAAGTTTGTGCTATAAAAACTTTGATGAATAAATGACATTTGTGAAACAGATGTAATAAAAAAAAGTCATTTTACCTTTGTAGTTTAGGTAATTAAAGATCTCAGTCAAATTTGAGGAAAATAATCCAATTTTATAAATGTCATAGGATCTTCTCAATATATTTCACTTGTTAGGGGCCCTTGCAATTACACCATGGACCACTACAGGGCCGTACTCCCCTGGTTGAGAAACAATGCTCTACTGAATACCCTATAACTTTAGGGGCACTATTGTTTGCCAAAGAGCTTCGGCATGAAGCGACGGTGTCTTCTTTAATACCTAGCCGACACAGGTGTCATTTTGACGGCAGCACTTTTGCTGTTTGAAGGAATGTGTTCATCTGAAAATGATGAGTGTTCAGGCATAGAGCTGTAAAACACTCCAAATGGCACAGAGATCTTAAAAAAAATACTTTAATCAAGCCTTATTTTTCTGCTAACCTTCCGGCTCCTCCTCTGGTGCACCGTAAACATCTAAACCAGAACCAGACAGCAAATACCAGGACGCAAGACACAAGCCAAAAACTCCTGGATAGCATCTGTCAGCTAATAGCAGCGAGTCTCTAGACTGTGACATGGAAGTGTGGCTCAAAGTGCCTGTGTGTCTTTGAGTCCTATGCTTTCAGAAGACCAGTTTGTGTGAAGCAGTTTGAGTTTAATTCTCTCAGAACGGGAATTTGTGTTGCTGTTATTTTCTTTAAAGAGCAATTAGAGTCACTGTTTCAGCCTTTCTTTGTTCAACACACAAAGCTGTGAATTCCTTCATGAAGGAGTCATTTAGAGAACTTGGAAGAGGAGATCTCTGCCTCTGTGCTGAGAGTGTCCTTGGTAGTCGGATAAAATAGTGAAAACATCATATTAATTCTGGAAGAATTATCCAGTCTGACAACAAAGACTTCATCTCTGATTAAAAAGTAAAAACACCATTTGAATTCTAAAATATGTTGTTGATAATATGAATTTATCCAGGCGTTTCAACATTGTGTGGTTTCACTCATGTGGCTTCAATGTACTGGGTTCACCTCAAAAAGGTGAAAAAAAATGTCCAAGGCTTTGTGCTACCTCTCTGACTTCAAGTGTGGTTTAACCTACAGAACTTTCATTGATTAAGGAATGCTCAACTTAATTTGCAAAGAATCAGCAAAAGTGGTCAGGACTTAATAAATAAAGCATCAATATAGAAGTTTGTATATTTGGCATATTACTACAATTAAGTCATACAAGCTCACCAGACACTGCAGATGGCTTGTCAACAAATCAAATGGCAGCAACTCAATGCATTTCTGCATGTATGAAGCAGGAATGACAACCTGTGCAAGTTCAAATTAAGCATAGGGATGGTGATGAGATGTGATTTGAGCAATTTTGAATGAGGTACTGCTGGTAATACAATAAGGGCTGATCGAAGTATTTCAGGAACTGCCAATCTGCTGTGCTTTTCATGCACAACCACTCTGGGAAAAGAGTGCTTCAGAGGCAAAAAATATCTAAATGCCTTGCTAATTCCATGTCAGAAGAGAATGACCAGAGTGGCACACAGGAGGCAACAGCAATGCCAATAACCATGCTACCCAGTGGCCTATATGGCCTGCTATAGACATTGGGCAAACATTAAAGTGTTTCATCTTTGTGCACCAGGGGCGGTTGGTCCATAGTGGGCGATGGTGCATCGCCCTGCTTAAGCCACGTGAAAAAAAAGAGAGAGAAAAGAGTTGATTGTGCCCTGATTGTTCCTGTTTAAGTCTTCATATTATTGTTTAACCAGCAGCCTGAATATCGCTGTGATGTCACTGTCCAACCAGTGGCCCCGCCTCTTTGGGGCGAATTCAGTCAGACTCAAAATCGACCCAGGCGCTCTCATAGACTTACATGGAGAGACTCTTTTTTTCAAATTTTGGACCTTACAATGCATTTCTATGGGCTCAGGGAGGGTTTGCCCCAACGTGATTATGTCATACGAACTTACGCCTGCTCGGACGAGACACACAGCATGCGCATGCGAGAGAGATGATTCGAAGTTAACATGAGTGATTAATCGATGGTTTATCAGTATTTTCGGAGTAAATACTGTCCAAGTATTGTAAATAATAGCATTAGTATAAATCTGGAGAGTTTCTTTGTTGTTCTTTTGCCATATTTTTGCCGTATATTTGCCGTTTTTGCCATATATTTGCCATATTTTTGCCGTATATTTGCTGTTTTTGCCGTATATTCGCCATGTTTTTGCTGTATATTCGCCGGTACGTGCACGTATGAACGCATTAAGACCAAGGATGGGAAATTAAATCAAATTACAGTTGAGAATCAATAACAACTCCCTCAAAGTACAACAAAAGAGAGCATATTGAGAATTGACAGAGGGAGGAAGGGGGAGGAAGCAGTGCACTGTGCAGAAAATCCCTCCACGGATGTGAGGAGAGCAAAGTTGGACTCTGTCTTCATCTGGACAAGATCTGCTTCAGGAACTTATTGTCAATGAAAAACGTCTGGACATGGTCTTATAATACAAAAACTGTAACATGAACACTTAATGCTGTAGGCAAACAAGAATGTTTGATTGTCTGCTAACGAGTTAATTTTATTTTTTATCATCTCAAAAACTTTTGTACATGGTCATTTACAATTACTGATTTATGTCGTTATCCCATGATAACGACTTATTTATGTCGAGATCTCGAGAAAACAAGCTTCGTTATCCCGAGATAACGACATAAATAACTCGAGATCTTGGGAAAATGACTGAAATTATGTCGTTATCACGAGAAAACGGTGCTAAAAAAACATGAAAAAACGTGACCTTTTAGGGATTCCGTATGTTATAATTACAGTATTTAAAGAATTATTTAGGAACACCCAATAAGCAAGTGTGTACCATGGAACCAAATGTATTGTATTTTATACATTAACTTAACTTAGCTTTACAAAAATACTGTATAGAACATGTTATGTCTTGTGCTGCCATCAACAGGAAACAAATTAAACAATGCAATGTACCTCTGCAAAGTAAGCTATCTGGCTTCTTTAGATTATTAATTTACCCACTGAATGGTCAATCACAGCCATTACCACAACTGTTGCCCTCCCTGAGAAATTTGTCAGGAGCCGCCACTGTTGTGCACAGTTTTTTTTTTTGCATCTACAGATTTTCAGTTTCCTCTGCTGGTTTGTGACAGGAAAGTGCTTTGACCGCCCCACCCTAGTGGTTGTAATAACATTCCCCACAATGATGTGATAACGAACTAACCCTCAACAACTATATTTTATAACATATGCAAATGAAAAACTTGCATAGCATGGAAAATATTGTTAAATACAGATACTGAGAACAAAAAAACAAAGAAAAACTTAATTAGACCTCCATTGGCTGGAAGATAACGAGGTGGAACTCGGCTGGCATTTGTCTGAGAGAGGAAAATTAAATAGGCTGGATCCGTATAGTGTAAAGTACAAATATACTCATCTTGCATGGGACAATTAGACTTCTATTTAATCATTGAGTCATTTTGTGGGTAACTTGTGCTGCTAGCCTTCTTCCCATAATGCCCAGCATGACTCATAACATAACAACACCAGCTATGCCATGATGATATAAAGCTGGTTCTGGTCATCTTGCTTGGACTTGGCCAACTTTCAAATACTGCTGTTTGAACATGAAATGACCCATTTTGTTTTTTAAAAGAATGGAAAAAGTCAACAGATCATTAGATGTAAAAACCACCTTAGATAACACATATACTTGAAAAAAAGCATTAAGACACTTTTAAGTACTATATAGAAGAGATGAGTATCGACCAACAAGGCATCAACAGCAGCACTGAAGGCACATCACAAAAACTAAGGAGCTGAGGCCATGTTTGAATAAATCTAATCAGAAAACATGACTCAGATGATACACTTCTGTCCTTGAAGACGAAGTTGTCTCTGTTTGAAGTGCGTAAAGAGGTGCTGGCTCACATATGAAAGCAGATCTCAATCAAGAGTTTTGTGTGTATGTGAATAAAGCATCTTTGATCAAGACTGCTTCAAAAGCTTGTTCAGGAGGTTGAGTGCTTTAAAGATGGTTGAAGAAACATGATCCTGTCATTTTTAAGAGAAATTACTCTGCACTTTTTGAGTCCGTCTCCGACATCCACCCACTGCTTTCTGAGACGACTGAGTGAAAGAATAGAGGGTGGGGTGGGTGAATTGTATGCTCTGATCAAATTTGTATCTATTTCATGTCAGAGTGATAAATATGGGTGAGACCAGAGTGGGCAGCAGAGTGAATTTTAAGTACCAATGGCTCATCATATTTGCAGTTAATTTTGAAACTAAAGCACTGATCCATGGAGTGATTACTGTTAAAACTGTGCCATAATCAGGAAATATCTCAAATTTTAAGGGGGTCATAAAAATATGATGAATGACTATGTTTTCATAGGGGATCACAGCACATGCCTTGTATATCATGCACCTTACCATTTGTAGATTGACTGACTGTTTTGGCTTGTGTCCAAATTAGGACTACCTCAGATAGTCAACAGTATTTAAGGTGTTTTCACACCAACCATATTTAGTGCGCACCAAAGAACTTTTGGCCCAGGGTTTGGTACGTTAGTATCAATGTGAATGCAACCACCGCACCAAGTCAGCCGGTCTGAGACCTCCATCCGCTCCACCTCCCAACATTTGGTGCTGTTTCACTGGTGTGAAACAAAGTGGTCCGAACCTATCTACTTTTGATGCACTTTGGGTATTGGAAGCACTGAATTATGGGTAAAGTTCGTCATTATTTACTTCCTGTTAATCACGCCGTTGAATCTTTTGCTTACTCAGTTTGTTGATATTCTGGTTGAGGATTACGAGGTTTTACAACGGTTCAGAAGGTCTCAAACACGATAAAAAAACATATTTGAAGGAAAATGTAGAAGAGAGCGAAACGTAAGCATTGGTTGTTTGGTGTAGGAAATGGTTACCATGGTAGCCTTTTCTTCGTTCTCCTCCGTAGCAGGTTTGGTAACCAGTTACGTGCATATCGCCCCCTGCTGTTTCAAACTGAGTAAATACACAAGTGGGCCCGGGCACAGTTCGACGTTGCAAGTGTGAATGCAAGCCAGTGGGGAGGGGGAGGGGGGCGAACCGCACCGCAGCACAGTTTGAAACAAGTGAGCCTAATGTGAAAGTGCCCTTAGTCTTCACCTGAAATGATACTGCTACATCAATGTTACAGACTATGATTTTGATGAAGATAAACATTCAGGCAGACAGAGCCAAAAAGACAAAGTCTTCCCTTGTGCAGTCATTTTGAGTCACATGACACTGATTTGTGGCCTGGCACACCAGATGGACCATTTAATTTGTTTCACTAGCTCATATGAGAATGAGCCCATAGAAAGTGTTTGAGGAGGGCTGAAACATATCTGGCAGGTGATTGGACTATCGTTCTATCAATCACCATAATTTCAGGCCAATCAGATAATGTGTACGCAGGTGCTACTGTGCTGCAGAACATGAGTTACTTTGTGAAACAAACTCTCGTCCAAAGTAATATTCTTACAATTGATAAGTTTAAAGTGCTGATTTTTTTCATTTAATAAAGAAATGTGGTCCAGATCTGATAAAACTTGCTGTTGAAACTATTAGCATCTATGCTAAACCCTGTACAAGCAGTCACTTCCTACTGTTGCCTTGCTCGTAGCTTGATCCTTTATCTGCTCTACTCTGATTGAGCAGTCTCGCTTTGGACAGCTTATACTGGAGCTTCGCAAGATGAATCTTACTGATTCACAAATATGGAATCAGGAAGGTCCAGCTGCTGTTCCAGGCTGACTAAGACATGTTAAGTAGTTTTAGTGTTAAATGGTGATTCTACAGTCTGTCTTATCAAGAGTCTCCACGATTGTTTCAACTATCATCTAATCCCATAAAAAGCTCAAACTTGGCGGTGGCACTGCTGTGTAATCTTTTATACCTCCAGTAGTTTGTCTTCTGCCAACTCGTAATCTAAAGACCTCAGTTAGGCTACAGGTGAGCTGGGGGCATGCATGTAGGTAATTAAAATGGATGTAGGTAATGTAGTCAGTCGGGTTTATTAATACAGAAAGTTTAAAGAACTACAAAGTAACAAAAATGAAAAGGCAAAATAAAGAACAGGTATTATACACATTTTTGGCCTCTTGTATTTGATTTTTGGACTCCTACACATGATTGCTGGCACAGAAAGCGTTGTAGATCTTTGAGGCGCTGTGCCCCTTGCTGCATCGCTTCCTTGTTCCTAAACGGTCTGTGTAATTTATTCCTTCCCCCGGCCCTCTTCCTTGTACGCCTCACACCAAACCCACTCTGATGTGATTGTCTGGTGAGCACTGCCGATCTCACCTCCTCATTTTGCCAGTGGGGAGTTTAGAGTAAACTCAACTTTCTCTCACACCCAAAAAACATTTTCTCAGTTCCTTTGCACAACATGCTAACACTGTGAATCACTGAAGACAGCAGAGCAGCACACAGCGATACAGCTTCTGAAGCAGAGCAGGGGAGGGGACAGGTGTAGAGTCTATGCCTGGGCATGGCCATGTAGGGGCATTAATGTCACTGGGACTACACTGTTAAAAAAAGACTGTTTAACGCAGTGTTTGGAGCCATCCAAAACAGCTTGCAGGACTCACTTCCAAATGCATGAACCTCATTAATTGACAGTTTGGCATTGTCTAACTTGATACAGGTCAGAGAAGAGGAAAAGCATTATAGATCTCCTTTGAAAAGGTTCAACAAAAACAAAACAAACAGAATAGTCCAGCAAAAATTCAGCCTTGGTTTTATGTAATATTAATGGTACAAAACAATAACAGAATGATGATAATTATAGAAATTATACTGTTGATATTTACAAAATAGATCAAAAAAGCTTGGATGTAGTGCGCTAATTTTGTTTTGTTGTAACTTAGTTTGTTACTCTTTACCGGACTGTAGCTTTAATGAACAGAGGCTGATGTTTTCAGGAGTAACTGGCTTATTACATTTCACAAGTAGCCTGCCCATCCCTAGATGTTTTTAATTTTTGCTGTAATTTGTCTGATACTGATCATCTCCTGCAATGCATACAGAATATTTAAGAATTTCTGGTGTTATTCGAACCAAAAGCAAATGAAGGAACCACAAAGTCCAGACTCTGGACCATCAGATCTTAAAACAAGTTAGTCTTAAGTCAGTCTTAGAAAAGGGAAAAAAACAAGAACTAAATCCACCTTTAATGACTTAAAGCTATGGTCTACGATTTGGAAGCTTTGTACATATTAATAACACCGTTTATAAGGCTGTTATGGTCCTATGGTCCTATCTACACAGTATAAAGACCAAAAAGAACGAAAAAAACCAATTCAGTATATCCGCTGAAAAGCTGCATACTAGCTGACCAATCAAACCTAAGAACCTGCGACTATTAATTGGTCCGTGAGTTGGTCCGTGAGTCCATCCAATCCCCTGTCTCTCTCACTACGCAGCGTCATGCGTAGTGCGTCATGGTCCCGTCTCCTCCCCTCTACCTCCTGTGAGCAGCTAGCAGCATTAGCTACTGAACTATCATGGAGCCTAGCCCTCTCCTGCGGGGCCCAACGGAGCTCTGCCCGCGGGTTGAGGCCTGTTAGCGGGCTAACGGCTAATGGCTAACGAATAGCCTCAGCCGGCCGTCAGACCTTCAGCATCGACCGTTTCGCCCCTGGTTGATCAGGTAATGGCTTTGTTTACTACAGTGGAGATGTCTGCTGAATAACTCTGGTTAGTTTGTGCCTGCACGGGCTAATAACTTGTAGGGGAGCGGTTAGCCTGTTAGCCGCTAATCGCTTGCACTGTAAGCTGAGCTGGGGAGGACAGGCTGAGAAAGATAAATCCTCCCCGAAACTTCGCTCCCCTCTGGCGGCGCCAGACCCGCATTGCCGCCGGTCCAATTGAAATGGCTACTGCTGTGTGTTACAAGGGGGATGTCTGTCGTGTTTGATACTTTCAGTTGAGCTGAGCTGTTTTTGATTGAGTTTGCTGCTGAAATATTGTGCTAGTCGCTCGTAGCTCTGTCCGAGGGGGCTTATATGAGGCGACACGAGCTGGGGGCGGGATCTTGGAACACGGGGGGGAGAGGTGAGGGAAGGGGGGCAGGCTGCGGTTTCAAATCGTAGACCACAGCTTTAACTGACATAGTTTATCTTTTACAAATGATACAGCTATACCACTGGAGACATGTAGCACTGATCTATAAATCTTTTTGACCCAACAATATTTTTTTGTTATTTAAATCCTGATTTACATTTTACCAAGTTATGTTTTATTTCTTTAAAACTATGTTATGTTCCTGTTTATAAGTTCATGAGTTCAGTTCAATAGTCAAATGACATGGAGAGGGGCATTGCCTTGGTACAAAGAGACTGAAAACAGTCGAAAGAACACGGATAATATATGGTATTGATATTTTAGGGTAATAGTAGTCAATACCAAAGGAGTACTTGTATAAGTATTGAAACTTTGGTGCTCTGGGATAAACTGTGAAATAGTGGAAGAGGACTGAAGGATGTGAGCTACTACAGACTTCTTCATTTGGGACGTGCAGAATCATGCTCATAAAGGTCCACCAATGGATGGGCTCCAAACTGGCAGATGGCTATGGCCATTGTCTGATCTGCCAACTCCTCACAGCATCTGTTTGTTCAGTGTTTGTGATCTGGCACCAAATTGTGTTTGTTTTGGCATTAATATGTAAAAGCTGTTGATCCATTTTAAAGTTAAAGAAGATCCTAAAGCTTCAAGCAATCCCACAAAGCAACCAAACTGTCCTTTACTCCTACCAGTGACTGCTGAATCATCAAATCCGTTTCACACAGTTTCTTTGCCATCATTTTTCAGGCTTAGATCAGTGAGAAGGAGACTCTGTCTGTGCACTCAGTCATCTCTGTGGAAGTTGATTTATCAGATAGTGAAGTTGTGGACCAAAGTATGCTTGAGTACATTCCTAGATGTAATTATAGCCTAATGCATCAATGACAGCCTAATGGTAGTCTGCGCATAGGCGGAACTGTTTCAGGTCACCTCAAAATTTTCAAGTGATTAAGTGGTGCTGTTCGTTGATTTATTTCACAGGGAGTGGAAGCCCTGATGCATGCAGCCTGCTCTACTGTAATTGCACAGCTGCTCTTGGTGGTATTAAGAACCTATCAATTACTGGATCAATGATTTAATGGATGAATCATCTTCTCCTCTCAAAGAAGAGATTTTACAGCTCAGACACCAAGGCCAGGAGCATGATTTATCAAAAATGGTGATGTAACTTTTTTCTTATATATATATATATATATATTTCTAGGTATTTTCCAGCCTTTACTGGATAGTGTGGAGAGCCACTGGATAGGCTTGTGAAATGAGGGAAAGGGAGCAGGAGAAGGGCTTCAGGAAGGAAATAAACACAGGATGGTCAAGACATACATGAGATGTGAATGGTAGCTTACCAGTTTGCCAAATCAGCATAAAGACTTTTTCAGGACGTAACAGAATTTGTTGAACCCTCTCTCAGTCACATTTGCATTTTGCATTCAGAAAAAGAAACTTGAAATGTTTTTGAAATAGATTATATTGATATTGGAATCAAAAAGGCTTTTGCAAATTCAGCACCCATGCAAAAAGAGAGCAGTTACTGGACCATGAGACAGCAGCAGTTATTCATCAATCTACTATCTGTACCCCTTATCCCTTCGAGGATCACAGAGGCTGGAGCTTGTCCCAGCTGCTACTGGGCAAGAGGCAGGACAGGGGCTAAAAAATCCCCTTCAATGTTGGGGGGGACATTAAAATAAATGCTATATTTTTGCTGTGTGGTTTTGATACTTTCTTAAATGTCTTGCATAGCTATATGAAACAATAAGTATGCTTTGTTAGTCCTTATCCTACCTGTCCACAAGTTTATTTATGCTCAACCAGCAATTCCGAGAGTTGTATTGGTTGGAAGGTGACCTAACAGAATTTCTTATCAAAATAAACACCTTATTAGCTGCGTACTGTGTTAATCTAAAACATGCTGGCAGACTTCGAACAGAGGAGTTGAAATTCTGCTTTTCATGTTGTGCTTGTTGAACAAGTGGCGTGATAAGCAACTTATCAACCATTCTGTGTTTTAATACACTGACTTCATCCGATCATCACCACCACTGTGCCTGCAGCCTGCCTCTGTGTGCACAGGGTCCTGTAGGTGGCCAGGAGAAACAGTTTGGAAAAAGCCATTGTGAGGGGAGGGGGGTGTAATCTTTGAAAGATAAAATTATTGGACAACATGTTTTTAAGTAGCGTAACTTGTATTGTACCGTCAAAACACGTTACTGTGTACAGAGTACAAATCTTGGACTTTTGGCAGCTGATTGCAGGGCCACATACCCATTCACACAAATCTAAAACTGAAATCATCTGGTTTTACCATGCAAGCTTTATGAGTGAGCACAAATAGTCAAGTTTGTTCCCAGACCAGTTTCCCCCCTGCTGCGTACACGATTAAAACAAAAGTTGATAAGACAGAAGGTCATTTGACTTCAAGGAGAGCAACACTTGCTCAAATAGACACTGAAAGAATTGTTTTTTACTGCTCATCATTAAAGTTCTTGAGTACATCTGCCCAAAAATGTTCACCCCTGGGTGAATTGCACTCATGCCCACCAACAGCAGGGAACATCATGTTATCATTTGTTGTCGATTTGAAATGTAGTATGCTCAAAATGTCCGGTCAGCACAAGTCTGTTGCTCCGGAAAGGAAGAAAATAGAAGAAAATATTGACCATAGAAATTTTCTGAAAAAAAAAAATATCTCGTCCCAGGCCTAGGCTACACTGTAAGCTGGCCCGATTGCACTTAAAAAAGTCTTCTCAAGCTGCTGCTGTATGTGGAGCTATAACTGCAGCTTTCTCTCTGCAGTGTAATCATTGTGAACATAGTTACACTGCTTCAAATTCACTCCTGCATCCTTCAGAGCTCCTCTTAATTCTTTGGTTGATGCTGTTATATGCTTTTGAACATGTATCACGAGTCATGATATAAATAGTGACCATCCAGTGAATCTCTGCTGCTTTGTCCTCTATAGCATGAACACGGACTTTGTGTATTTACGATGACTTGTCCTGCCTACCATTATTAGTTGGGTTAGAAGTGGGAGTAGCTGCAGTATGTGATGTAGCTGTAATGTAAGTACTGACACTGCAGTTTTTTTCTGTCCTTCAGTATCAGCGAATGCCATTCATATGCAAGCAGAAGCCAAATGTGTACTCAGAGGGCGCAACCTGGACTTTTGTATCCTCGATTAGGGCTTATCAACATGTGGCAACAAATAGGACCCCAATTCTAGACCAGAAGTGCATCTATAGTGTGTCTATCTTCTCTGAGCATATGCTACTTCTTAAAACATATACATCAATTAAAATAATGTAAAACTGGCTCTGCATTTATCATGTTCTGATTCATTTGGCTGAGAGATTTGTGCTGCAGAGGTAAAAATAGGCAAGCATAACTATTCTGGCACAAGAAATTTTACATTCACATTGGCTCTCTGAAAGCTTTGACTTATAACCTTAAAGAAATGATAACTAAAGTGCCACAGCTGCGTAACAACGGCTTTGAGAATAACAGTATCAAACAGTATCAGAGGCACAAAGACATATTTTGGATGAGAGCACATTGCTAGTGGAAGGATGTGTAGCCCGTATCTTGCATCACATCGTTGTTTTGAACACACTTTCTGGAGAAAAAGTTAAAGACTGTAAACAATAATGTAAAGCCTACAGAGTTTTTTTTTTTAATATTTCTGTCGTAAAGCTACATTTATACAAAACAGGAAAAAAATCATATTGCATGTTTTATTGTCGAACCTGCCCCACTGTATTAACATTTTCTCCAGTATGGATGAAGACCTTTTCCTTCTCTCTTCTTTCTTCTTTTTCTCATGTGTGCTCTGGTAGCTTTCCCGTGAATTTGGCTGTACATTCTCTGGTAAATAAAAAAAAGAAGCAACACCAGTAGCCAGCTCACTGTTATGCTGGTGGACTGTTAGCTCCACAGATCATGAAAAGTGTTATATAAACATTACCTGCACTTTCTGGATACTCAAAACTCTGAACTGAACAATAAAATATCTGTCTAGAGGGGCTCTGATGTAGAGGTACTGTTTACTTCCTCCTCTGTCTGTGATGTCGTCCTCATCACTGTTCACTCTCAGTGCTGATTGGTTCTAGCATCATGGTTTTAGGAAAATTTGCCACAAAAATTGGAAATTTATTTTCAGGGAAAGACAAAAATCCTCTCCTGCTTGACATATGCACATTTCACTTCTTTTTCTTCTTCTTCACTTTAGATTTATCTCCATACCATCTCAACCTGAAACTCACATTCAGATTTTGGTTGAATGATGAGCATTGGCTTGCATCACTAGGGGGAGAGATGATCAGGTGCTTTATTGGTAATCATATTTATTGGTGCCATAGGCCAACCCAAACGCAATTCCTTTAACCTGCAATGGGTCAATTTTACCACCTCTACAATACTTTAAGTAGGCACATTATTTTGGATCCAGTCAGGCTTTCATTTTTTAATATGCTTCCCCTTGGAGAGGTAAAAAGGTTTGGCCATCCCTACTCAAAGCGATGAAACACCTTTTATTCCTATCAAGGTTTTTGTGGTCTTGGAGCCCTTTCAGTAGCAAAATGACCACATAAAAGGTAAGACTGAAGTACCAAAACACATTGAAGCAGATGTCTCCCTCTGAAATGACTCGGTCATCTCAGCCAATGAGGCAAAACTGCTGGTTATTGCTTACAACTGCGGCCCTCTGAGGAACAATATAGCACGGCACCTTGTCGGTCGCCTTCGATTGCGACCTCATCCAGAACAGTTGATTAGCTTTCCTTATGGTGGTGCTTTGAAAGTCTGTGTCCATTTCTGTGTTCCTGTGTGAGATGGGAAGAAAGGTTGACTCAGGATGAGACCTTGAGGTAAAAACCAGTGAGAAGGCCATTAAAAAGATTCTTTCAAAGGTTAATTTTAGTTTTCAGTGGAGGGTAAAGATTCTTTGTTGTCTTCTGAGTTGATTTGTGCAGAAATAATCTCATGACATGTAGAGTATTGGGAAAGGTAAATGGCAGTTTCTGTGGTGATTTACTAGTTGTGCTGTCATCTGCTTCAATGATGAGTGCATCAATATGACTTACTGGTTACAAACAGAAATTAAAGTCAAAGGATGTTATGGTGAAAGCTTGGTTTTCCAGTTATGGTACAAAACATTTCCCTGTGTTTAGATGAGGAAAATATAAGCTAAAAATAACAAAGAGCTTGGAAGAGAGAGGATAAATATCAAATTCTGAATGAATATTATGATTGAAATTTGGAGAATACAATTTTTATTACATAACTGCACGGAAGTTGGGATTTGGATAGCTTTTTAATTACACCAGTTGGATGTAACTGATTATTATTCAAGCATGTCTATGTTAAGGTGTCTTCCTCATCACATTTTCCATTTCATTTCCACACACCAAGAAAAAGGCCCCGGTGCACATTTCTCTCTTTTCAGCTCTCCTTCTATCGCCACACTTGCTGCCATTGGGAGCAATTCAGCTCCTGATTGGAACTCATGCCGCTGTAGACAAAAAGTAGTAAAATTGCTCATTTGGTGAGCTATTATTCGCTTCAACTCCCATTCTAAATGAAACACCTGGCTCAGAATGACTTTATTCAATCTGAACTCTCTTTAACTCCACAGCTGGCAGCATTTCACTTATTACAGTACACATACAGAGCAGAGGCTCAGAGGGCACCAAAAGAGGGGAAAATGGCAACATCATGACTCCAAATATGCATCTATTTAACACTGATGTGTTCATACACAGCAGCTACATAGTGCACACCCAATATATCTTAAAATTATGTTGAGAGTTTTTAGCATAACATTCTGCAAACTGTGAATACATCCACGTACTGCAGGCAATCCAGTGATTTTTATGATGCTGTAAAAGTTAAAATCAACTCTCACATTGCCCATTAGCACCTGTAAAGGAAAACTCCAACATTTTCTTTTGTTTTCATGTCTTACCTCACTCCTTAGTTCATGACAAGTAGGTAGACACCATTTTTTTGACTGTGCTTGCAATAACAAGTAAAAGATGGACAAAGATTGCCAACCCCAAGCTTAATTTAGCTCAAACGCTGGGAGTATATGATGTTTACAGACATCAGATAAACTTGAGACGGCCCTGTATGCTTGTTGTATATTTTGATTGACTGTGACTGTGTTACATTATCTATTTTTAGACTAGGATTAGTGTTTCCTGCATTTTTCTTAAAGGAATATGAAACTCAGCCGCAGGGCACATGTGCAAACTGTGCTTCTCAGCATGCCAGCGAACCAAAGCCTCTGTCATAAAGTTGGCCATAATCCTTAGTAGCAATCGTCTTCTACTCATAAGCAGAGGGCAAGGGTAATTTCTTAGGGACTGACATAGATTCAAACCCTGAAATTTTGAACCAGAGTATACGGAGGAGGATATACACATTTTTGAAAGCAGAGAAGCTGAGGCAGTGGAACAGCTGAGGGGACAGATATAACTGGCATGGACTGTGGTGAATATTTGGGCTAGCCTTGGGGCTTAAGTACCAGAAAAACTGAAAATCAGCACCAAAAAAAGAGGTTATTCTTAAAGAGCACGGCCATCACATCATCTGGTGTAAAAAAAAAAAAACAGTAAATATGGTTGGTACTTTGCACGGTGTATTATCTTGTGCCAGACAAGATAAAAATGACAGAAGATGCAAGACACGAAAACAGTAAAAATGTTGGGATTTTTCTTCAAAATGAGAGGTCTGGTAGCAAGATAACTCAAAAAGTTATGAGCAGATTCTGATTTATTATCAGAGATTATTGATCATGACACAAGAAAAGTAAAAGTTTCTGAGGTGATCTACATACATCCAGATGCAGATCAAGCTGAAGTAGGAAAGTTTTCCACACTAAATACTCAATTACTTTAGCATTTTCAGATATTCAGGGAATGCTGTTCATGGCACAATGACGTGATAAGAATTTGGTGATATGAATCTGGATGTGTGTGATGCATGTTCTACGTGTTTTCTGCACGGTTTCGACAAGCCATGTCGACAGCTCAATGGGAACACTAATTGGAAGGGGTGCTGGTTTGCAGCATGGATAGTCACTGCAGCCTCATGACTGTTCATCCCAGGTTCAATTCCTGTTTTTTTGCTATGTCTTTACCCCTGCTTTCTCCCCCCTTAATATCTATCCACTGTTTCTCTCTATGATCAAATCAAAGGCTGAAAAGTGTCACCACCCCAAGAAAAGTGAGTTGGATGTGCAGGGCGGAGCTTTGGATAAGGTATATAGCATAAACATAAGCCACACTGATCGAGATTAGCTCTGTTCTCTGCAAAAAGGGCTGGCACATAGACAAGGTTGCATTGCTGCAGATGGGGCTGATGACCTTGACAATGTAAAGAATTTTTGTGAAAACTACAATAAAGCATTGAGTGATTGCAAGTACCTTTACAACATCTTGCTTTTTACACTTTCAAGCCACTTTGGGTACTACAGCAATATACAGCAGAGCCTTTTGAGTCTTTCTGGCTGAAGCGTATGGAACAACATGGGGTCTAATGTACTGTATGTTTTGCCAAGAACACTAATACCACTATCAGGAAGCAAAACCTTTTTAATTTTACAAATGTGTAGAGGTGATCAGGTTGATAAAAGCACAGTAATAATGACAACATCCGATCACCAGCGTAATTTTATCTTTCTTAAAATGTTCAGCGCTGTGCTGGAAGATTCTCTCCCAGTCAATTTTTCTTTTGATAAACGAGCAGCGCGCTGCGAGCTTTCTCTTCTTTACTCACATTCACAGTCCGCCAAACAGAAGTTTAACATAGTCGGTCTAGCTACAAGCAAGCTGCACGCCAGCAGCAGATAGTATGAACCAGACTGATTTGAAGGAGCTACTGATTGTCTTCTTACGAAGAGGAAACAAACAAATGGAGGTTGGAGCCAAAAGAAGGGAAGCAGGCTCAAATTCCCTAGATTGATTTTACGGTGAGCAACTAGTCACCTAAAACATAGAGCTGTGGTCAAAAAGACTGTACCAGATTTTTTTTTTAAATGTGAAAAATATAATGTTTAAATGGCTCAGTATTAAAGCTGTGTGGCTGGCATGATACCATGTCACAAACAAATGGGCTGTTGTACTGTCAGAATCGCCATCAGCCCCTATCATGGGGACTGCATTCATCACCACCCCTGGAAAAAAGGACACCTCAGTAACTGTGTAATGACAGACAGCTGGTTCACAGACCCATTTGTGTTCCTCAAAGACTTCCACTCCATTGGTAAGCCTCTCTTCCTTCACGCTAGGGCCAGTAAGAAAAATCGAACTCCGCTTCCTCCCGACTGACCAGCTGTCCTCACTGGTTGATTTGTTTTCATAGTCAAGCTAAATACGATCTGATTTTGAGATGGTTTGTTTTATTTCGAAAGCCACTGGGCTTTTTTTAGGCAGTTTCCAAGCACAACTTCCTGTCCCGCTCTACCTGCCCAAAGCTGAATTTTATGCATGAGAAAGTATGAGCCACAGCTCCCGTTGTGTATTAGTCAGACTGCAATGGAGCAGATCCAGTGTAAGTTGACACATTGACTTAAATGAAAACCTATTTGATCTGGTGTCGTGGATCCGGAGGCTTAATTCTGGTGGGGGAGAACTTTTTAAAAGGGGTCCATTTGAAGTCTATCAGCTGTGTGTTTTGTTCTTTTTCTCCATCTCCCTCCGTGTGTTCTGTGTCTGTGTGTTTGAGAGAGAGAAAGAGAGATATTGATTGATGGTTCTGAAATTCGCTTGGCACTTAAACAGTCTTGGTAAGGTTAAAGCAAATAACACTAGCAACAGTAAAAGCAGAAATTCAGTGCATCAAATCACAATGATCATTAGGGTTAGGTTTACTTCTTTCTTTAGTTCTTCTAGAATCATAATATCTGGTCACAATACAGGCAGCAATCCAAGATTTAATATTTCATTCTATTTTAATGTATGATTTCATTCACATGAAACTTTTCTGTGTAAATGTGCAGACATTTATTTCGAAACAAAATGTAAATTCACTTTGACTTAGTTAAAAGTTCATAGCACATTTTAATTGTTTCAATCACAATATTTAAACCTACATGCTTTAGGTATTTAAGATTTCCTCATTGGAAGCCATTCTATGTGCTGCTATGCAGAGAAATTGCAGACTGTCCTTTGAATGTGAATTCAAGTGGTCAGTGTATTCCTCAAGACTATCCTCTCGATGAGTAAAATCAATATACGGAAATTGTGAATTGTATGAAATACACAAAAAAAATTATACACACTTGATGTTCAGAAACATCAATCAATCAATCAATCAATCAATTACTTTATTGTCATTGCACATGCCACAAGTACAGTACAATCAAATTTTCTTCACAGTAAAACCCGTCCAATGCATACAAGGACAGTCACATGCATTGGTGAGACAGGATCAGGTAGACTGTCAGGTCACCAGCAGAGCAGCGCCCCATTTTCTTAGACAAGAAATGGAACACACAGGGAGAGAGCGAAGAAAAACGGGCGGTCTCGCACTTTGCCCTGCAGAGAGTGTGAGATAATTTCAACAAAAGACTTCAAACAAGATGAGTATGTATGAATGGGGGGGACTGAAAGGCCATGGAAAGGAAGGCCATCCTAGGTATGTTTCGCTGGCCAACAGCACTTCGCAGCTTCATGGGAAGGATACAGTACAGCAGGGAGGCCCTGAATGATGAGTGCTGCAGACTGAAAGCTGGTGGTATCCTCTTAAGCAAGTAATACTTGCATTTCCCTAATTTGTATGTAATGAGCTTGAGGTTAACACTTTTATCAGCAAGTATTGTGTGGGATTTTCTTTTCCCCCATTCTCAAAGCAGTTTTCACAATTTCCATGTAGACGTGTTTGAAAATGGGTTAATTAAGGCAGCTGCTAGCACTTGATACAGATGGAGAGATGCTTAATGTCTTGTGTATATGGAGCCGAGGAGACATGTAAAACACACATGTAAGCAAACAAAAGCTAATTGTTTCTAAAGTGCAGAGCAGATTGCAGTTTGACGCACGTTTTCTGAGCAAGCTAGGTGCAGGTGGACTTGCATTGCAGATCGATCAGTCTGGTTATCACCCAAAGATATGTTTCTGCCTGTGATTGTTTGTTTGTTTGTCTGTTTGAATGTTTGTTAGCAAGATAATGCAAAAACTACTGGACAGATTTGGCTGCAGTTTTCAGGAGATGTTGGTAATGGCCCAACTTAATGATGATTAGATTTTGGGTGGTGATGAAGATAACTGTCATTAAATGACAGTTTTTGCTAAATGTCTAATAACGATATCAAAATGATTCTGAGTGCTAGTTGTGGGTTTTCAGGGTCAAGGAATCATATCAAGATGGTCAATTTATCATGAAACTAATGCTTGTAACAGCAGTATGTGAGCTACCTTGGCAGAAGTTTGCACTCTCTGGGTGCTTTCTAGTGTAATGACTGTAATCAGTCAAAACAGTCTTGTCAAATTCCAATCAATAACAATGGTGAACGGCCCAAATCAGCACAGTCTTCTGAAGCAGGAAGAGGTGGGAGCTATAAGCAGGACAACATGAAGTGACTTTGCTGTCTGTATCTTTGTTGCAGGTTATCTTAGTAGGTATTGGATGCATTGGTGCCTGTACCACATGGATACCAGGTTTCAGTCCCCATTTCTCTGAGTGTTCTTTACTTCATCTTTTGTCTGTTTATTTCCATCACCTGTGTGAGAGCAGGACAATCTTGTCACTTGCCTCCATGGAAAGTACAAACAGAAGCTGTAGATGGAAGCAATTCATTTTCTGATTTAATCTTTGTATGGGTTTGAAAACAACACCAAATTACCTGACCTGCAATCCTCAGTGGTGTATGAAAGACAAACTCTCATCAAAGAGTCTGAGCGACAAGACCAAAGTTTGATTGAGTATTCTAACAGAAACCTGCCTTTCTCTGGCTGTTGTTTTATCCTTTATGATCTCTGTTGGTAGTTTTTTGTTTCACATCATCAATTCATTATTCTGTGTTTCGTGTGAGGATCTCACCTCTCCTGTCATTCCTGTTACCACACTCTGACCTTGTGAGTGCTCCTGCCTCTGTGATTACCTGCCATGCCCTCATTAGCTGCACCTCTCCCTTGTTAGCGTTCCCTCTGTGGCATATGTTGTCTGTGTTCCCACTTCTCTGTGCCAGTTTCTTGTTGCTCCTTTCATCTAAAGTGTTCCAGCCCAGTCCTGGAGTCGACTCGCCGTGTTTTTGATCTTTGATTTTAGTGCTACGACCTCGGCTGGTGTTGGAGTCTTTATTCTCGCCTGCTCCTGATCTGATATGTTTTATTTCTCCCCCTGGTTTTGAGGCCTTTGCCTGAGCACATTGTTACCCCTTTCTGTGGAAGCCATCCACCACACACCAATCCCAGCTCTCTGTTCTGTATTTGTGTCCTGTTATCCTCTTTTGTTGTTTTTCTGTCTTCATTAATATGTCAAAGAGATGAGATGTCTCATGGCAGCATCATGTCATTCATTTCATGACATGATGCTGCCTGCTTTACATTGTTGTTCCTTTCTTCTTTTCCCTGTGGTTCAGCCTTTGAAGGTCACCTTTTGCCACGATGATTCACACAGGAGTAGTTCATGCCTATCCAAGCTTTGCAGTTGATCAAACTGAGTCATGTACCTTTGGAAATAGCAGATACAAATGGGATTTGAAGTCCAGGGCCAACAGTGACTGCAACAGAGGGACTCCCTCCACTTTGATCCTCTTTTCATGTCAAAGGCATAGAGAAGTAAAAACCCTCTTTTTCCTTTTATAAAGAGGAAGTATGCTCACTCCATTTATGAGCCATAGAATGCTGCATAGCATGAGTGTAGACCTGGAAAAAATGATGAGAGTCGGCCAATTCTTTGGCTGGCTGCAGCAACCAAATCTCTGTTTGCTGACCTATGACGATCCCCCTTGCTTAAAATGTGTTCTAAAATACAGAGATTTTTACATCAAGTTTAAAATGTGTTTTCAGTAAGATCACCAACTGGTCAATTATTGACCACTCCTTTTTCAACAGAGATGAAAATATATGCAGTTAACTTAAACAATGCTCATGAGCTATCAAGATCCTGTTTGAATTACAGACAGAAGAGCTATTCAGGAGGGATTTAGATCAAATGTTCACATGTGCATTGGCTGCACTTCAAAATGACATAACTGCAAGACAACAACGGTAACAACCACGCTTCAAATGGAACACATCAGGCCTGTAGTCCACAGAGCAGACCGTGGCTCCATCAGACAACGGAGATTGTGTCCCCTTGTGCAAAATGGGGCCCCCCGTGGATCGTGTGGCCCTACACAGCGTGTTTTTCCTATGGGGAGGGATGGTGCTGTGTCTTTTAGAAGTCGAGTGTATTTGGTTCCATTTTTTGCCAGTGAACACATTAATACATTCTGTGCACTATGGTGGAGCAATTTATCATTTTCACAACACATCCAGCAATGTTGCATGTGTAATAGTAACACTGCAGGATGTGAAACGTGAAATGTCAGTCACATGACTTAAAATACATCAGGCTTCCATCAGTGAGTTGATGCAAACCAGGGCCACAACTTTGCTCTTAAGCATCTCCTTAAGTAACTTCTTTTGAACAAGGATTATGTTTTTCGTGTTCTACTTTTGTATATTATGAGGGGCAGATTTAAGATAAACCCTAAATTATACTGCCTCAGTGGTATGGGGATAGTGTGCTTGGTCAGTGATCGGGAGGTTGCAGTTTCAAGCCCAGCTCTGGGTGACGCATGGTGATGTGTCCTTGAGCAAGACACTTAACCCCAAGTTTCTCCCACTTCTGCGTCAGTAGCATGTAAATGGGCATGAAAGGGTGTGAATGTGTTGGAGACACTGATGGATAACTAACAGAGAAACTCTGGACCATCAGTGAGTGAATGGGTAAGTGTGACCTGTGGTGTAAAGCAGCTTTGAGTAGTCTAAGGGCACTTTCACATAAGGCCCACTTGTTTCAAACCGTGCTGCGGCGTGGTTCACCCCCCTCCCCCACTGGCTTACATTCACACTTGCAACGTTGAACCGTGCCCGGGCCCACTTGTGTATTTACTCAGTTTGAAACAGTAGGGGGTGATATGCACATAACTGGTTACCAAACCTGCTACGGAGGAGAATGAAGAAGAGGCTACCATGGTAACCATTTCCTACACCAATCAACCAATGTTTACGTTTCGCTCTCTTCTACATTTTCCTTTAAGTATGTTTTTTTTAAGGTGTTTGAGGTGGCATTAGCAACCTTCTGGACCCTCGTAAATCATTGTAATCCTCAACCAGAATAAACAAATCAACAAATTGAGTAAGCAAAAGATTCAACCCCGGGATTAACAGGAAGTAATGCATCAAAAGATCAGTTCGGACCACTTTGTTTCACACCAGTGAAACTGCACCAAATGTCAGGAGATGGAGCGGATCAAGACCACCCCTTCATGGAGGTCTCGGACCGGCTGATTTGGTGCGCACCAAAGTGCGGTGGTTGCATTCACATTGATACTAACGCACCAAACCCTGGGCCAAAACTTCTTTGGTGCGCACTAAATATGGTTAGTGTGAAAACACCGAAAGACCAGAAAAGCACTATATAAGCTTGTTCATTTACCATTTTACTGATATTCTGATCTAACAAACATATTTTAGTTTGACTTCCTTATTTACTTATCTTAAGTTTTTCTCAGCCTTTAAAGTAAGATCCCTCACTTCTGCGGCTGTCATGTTTTCCATCGAAGGGTTTAATCCTGATATGCTCATCAAAAATGGCTCAAAAGTCCCTACTTTTTTGGATTGCATCAAAAGTTGTGGGTGTTTAGTCATAAAAAGATACCTTTCCCCCACATCTACCATTTTCTGAATTAAAAAAGGTTCCTAGGGTTGCACATGGGAAGCTATCAAGAGCCACCAGCAGTTTATAATCACTGGTCAAAGTCTGTCAGAACTCATCCAAATGCTTACTAATGCCCTGTCATCTGGGAGATAAAACAATCTATTTAACTTTTAAAATGTTTTCCATCAACAGGAGATCAGTCCACTATCATCAACAGCCAAAAGTTTGGGCATGATTTTTTATTCAGATCTGACCTTCTCCACACACATCAATAAAGTTATCTAGTCCTGTTTCTTTCACCTGTATTCAACTTCAAAAAACTAAACAAATACTCACCTTTCCAGGCCTTGAGAAAATAATCTGTGCATTAATTTTCTCAGGCTGGTTTACTGCAACTCTCTCCTCCCTGGCTTAAGTCAGAAAACCTTTCTCACCTCCATCTAGCTCAGAATGCAGCAGCTAGGCTTTTAACTGGTTTTAGTAGACGGCATCACATCACTCCAGTTTTAGCCTCTCCTCACTGGCCTCCTGTCAGTATAAGAATTGATGTTATTGTTTACTTCTAAAGCACTCATGGACCCAGCTAAATCTCAAATTTATTGATACCTTATGAGTCGACTCCCAGCCTCAGATCCTCTGGTGAAGGCCTCCTGGTTGTTCCAAAGTCGAGGCTCAAAACTAAAGGTGGAGCTTTTACATCAGAGCTCCTCGACTGCCAGAGAAGAGGTGTGCAGCATCTGGCATTTCTTTTCAGTGACCTTTAAAAACCCACCTTTACAGACTTGCTCTTATGTGATGCTGACTGCTATCTTTTATCTCCGTCTTATTTTTTGGTTTTAATGTCTTTTTAGCTTTTCTGTCAGTTTTGCTCTAATCTTTTTACCTCCTACTGCTTTAAGTCCCTCCTCATTTATTTACATCTTATATATTTGTTAACGTATAAATGCCATTACTTTATTTTAATTCAGATTTTGTCTGATTGTGCTTCACCGTCGTTACACTTTCAATCTTTTTATAAATATACTTTTAAACCTGTATTATTTTATATTTTATCATTATTATTGTATATTTATAATCTTAAACTGTTTTCTGCTTTAACCCCTTTTTTTACTTTTACTGGATTTGTGTTTTTAGCTTTTATTTCAGTCTTCTTGGTCACATTTTATGTTCCTCGGTTCTTGTATTGTATGGGTCCTTTTGACATTCTTATGCCTCTTGTTCCTGTTTTTCTGTAAAAAAACAGAAAAACAAACAAAACAGAAAAAACAAAACCAGAAACTTAATTTAAAACAATTTTAAATTAAGCTTCTGGTTTTTATTTCCTTGCGTTGATGCTCTTCTAACTGCATGTTCTTGACTGTTCATCAAAGCACTTTGTAAACCTCTGTGCTATACAAGTAACGTTATTATTCTTATAAATTCTTATCATTGTTATTCTGTGGTGCTGCTCTTTTGGAGTGCAGGAGATAAAAAGTTCCTGGCATACAACAATTACAGACTTCTCATAAGTTGAAATAAGCACAAGATGAAGGTATAAAAGATACATTATGCAAATTAAATGACATTTGGGCTTTGTAAATCACCAAGGTTTCTTTGGTTAAGAGGTCCCATGTCCTTCAACATGCAATCTTCTTCTCTTTTAATGTTGGTAGAAGACGCTAAAGGAGCAGAGGAACATGATATTAACTTGACTCAGTTCACAGAAACAAGGTTAATTCCCTTTAAAGAAAATGGCCCTTAAAACACTGTTTTTACCTACATGTGTGTTTCCTATTGTCACAGGCAGACGCCAAGAGTGTTTTCAAAGTCTGCTCTGCTGCTTGCAACCCCTCCTCCCCCTTTCCTTTAGGCATTGTTTGGGCAGCCAATCAGTGCAAAGGTCATTACCATAGCCTCTCATAACCTGCAGGTATACTCAGAAGGGTTTACAAAGGGGAGCAAGAAGAACTACATCTGATCCTCTACAGAGATGAAATTTCTCATTTTTTATTCAGTTTAAACCAAATCTTTGCTTAGTAGTCACCCAAGACAAGATGTTAATGTCAAACACACCGGGACATGGAACCTTTACACAAATTTAGTATTTTCTTCTAGCCTGTTGAAAAGACCTGTAAGCCCACAGATGAGGAGCTTTTACTGACTTGATGTTTGTCTGATTAACTCCTTATTTCTGACTTGCACACCCCTGGGCTCTAATGAGTTAGCAAGTCCATTTGCTACCAAACAGCTTGATTGATGGGCATAAAATAAACTTGTCGTAGGATATGAACTATAGGGTCAGAAACTAACATTGCATGTGTGGCAAGGTGCGACACTAAACACTGGTGTATGCTAAAACCTCAATAAGCCAAAGGCAACACAAGTTCAACAACTGAATTAAGCCAGAGACGTGGTTCCAAAAAAAGTAAATTTGATTGATTATTAAGACAGGAAGTATCTGTGGAGGAAGGTGTTAGTTATTGCTGTAAAGTAAAATAGTCAATTTAAGAAAATATCAAAGTTTATTACAATATAAATAGTTTGTTTTGGGGGCTAAAATGACACTTCCAATCACTAGTAATTTAAAAATCCTAAACCGGAAAGAGGAAGTGAGGGGTGCCAGCAGAGGGGAGGCAGCCTAACATCAATGGGTGTGTTCCAGGAGTGCAACTACTCACCACTCATGAACTCACAGCAAACGGCAATCACAGCAAACAGGTGCAAAACTATAGTGTCCCGGTGCGCTTACCACTACAAGACAGTGTAGAGAACCACCTAGAGTGCCTAGCCTCCACCACAGCCGGCAACCACTTCACTGTGGAGGGCAATAACAAAAGTGTTAAACAAAGAAAAACATCTAAACCAGTTGGTCCAATATAAAAGATACCTAAAAGCTAAGACAACCTCACAGGCAAAACAGCAGCTTCCTGAAATGCAGTAAATAAATGCATTACATATAATAACTGATTTATAACAAACGTAACATGTAATTAACCCTATTTATTTTAACCTACTCACCAGCTCACTGGGACAATGATAGAAAACCAGGTTTCAAGTCTTGTGCCACAAGGTGAAGACCAGCAGGAAACAGGCTGGATACAAGAGATATCATGAGTTCTATGAAACATGGTTACATCTCAGCAAGGACTTAAATGTTTGGATGAACCAACCTCAGTAAACCAGACCAGAGTTCCCACAAGGCAAAGAGGCAGACACGCAGACAGGAGGGACTATATAAGGACCAGTCAAACTGCTAATTCTAAGTAAATGCAAAATTACTTGGAACCAGCTTGAAATCTTTGATTCTCAACCTACCTCAGCACGAGCCAAGTGGCAAACAGCAAGCAGGCAAGACAAAAAGGGAGCCATGTGGTCACAGGTGCTTTATATATGGTTCAGATGATAAAGGGGGAGGAGTTGGCCTACTTCCAGGAGGCTGCATTCAAGTGCAGCAAAGAAAAGAACCAAACCTGGAACCTCTGCTCCCACTACACATGACACACAGAGTCTGAGAATTACAAATTAAACAGCAAACAAACAAACTAAACCTAAAATATGCTCTTATATTTTCTCATTTCAGTGGGAACAAGCTCAAAAGTCAGTGAAGAGACAATGGTCTGTTGCAAATATTTTTGATTTTACTAGCTCAGTCATGTTTAACTTTTTACTGATTTAATGAACTTCAAATTCATCTGGCACTGACCAGTCCTTGAAAAATGTCACCTAGCCTGCTTGTGTATACAGACATGAGGGTATAAAGAGCTTTATAGAATTCACTCTGCTCTCTAAAGATATTCTGTAGTCGAAGCACACGCCTTTGTTTTTCCCAAAAAGATGATAAAATGAATGTTTGATGCCCTCTGTCACAGAGTCCTGTTCATTAACAAGTGTTATTCATAACAACATCCTTTCAACTACATTGTCAATCAATATTTTAAAGCTCAAGGGGATCCTTAAATTTCTGCCTGAGTCTGGTCTTCTTCAAAATGTTGTCAATTAAAGGTTAAAGAAATAAAAACTCCTCCAATATTTTCCATGTGAGCTGAGTAAACAAGAAGGCCGTCATTTCAATCTGTCAGAAACACAGTGTGAGAGGATTTTCTGGATTTGTTTGGTTGTGATAATTTGGTGTTTTTGTGGTTGCGATGTGATGTTGTGCTTTGGTTTTGTTCCACTTTTTGAGGTTACATGAATTTTCTTGTGCTGCTTGTACCACCTGTCAAACCTCCCCAACCAGGCTCAGCTTTAAAGCCTCTCTCACCTGGACAAATGACCACCTGCTCCCCGGCTGAGCTGCACAGACAGTTTCATCTTTGTGTTAATGGCAAACAGCGGCCTGCAGGGCCTCGCCGCATCACCCAGGGGCCCGGAGGATGGAGGAGGATGGGTGTGAAAGCAGTGATGGTTAGCACTCCCACATCTGTCAGCTGAGGAAGGTAAGTCACACCTAACATTTATGTAGGTGGAGAAAGATGAAGGCAGAGAGGGCAGGGGGCAGAAATAGGAAGCAGGAAGACACATTTTTATGGATCTGTGCTGTTTAAACATGGAAATGCTTGTGGGGAGCATACTTCTAAAAAATGATCAGCACAACCATTCAGACATGAGGACCCTCCTGAAAACAAGATGTAGCAACTCGAGAGGCGAACCTCTAATAAATCAGACAACAGGTCTATGGTTCATGGATCTGTCCCTAACTTTAGTTCTTACTTTAGTCCACTTGTCTCCTCTTACCTCCCTTCCTTCGCCCTCACACCCAACACAGCATCGTGTGGATTTGCTGTTCATCATGAGACTGGGATCCACATTCAAGATTTCCTGCTGCTTAACAGAAGGTTTTTTCTTGAGCCATGATGGAGGGATTCATGATTGGCTATATGGATTCATGTTGGGTGTTGGATGTATATATTTGTATATATATGTAAATGTGTATCTTTATATGTATATATGTATCGATGCAAATATGTGTATCCACAAAATGAAGAGTTTTTGCTCTATTGTAAAGTGTCTTGAGATAACACTTGTTATGAATTGGCGCTATACAAATAAAGATTGATTGATTGATTGATTGATTGACATGTAGAAATCTTGTCCACAATAATGTTTGTGTTAGGTCCTATATTTTCATCAGCTAGAATACATTTTAGCTATGAAGCAGTCAAAACTGGAATGACTGCTCAGCATTTTAGTTCCTTGGTGAGATAATCTATTGCCAAACAATGAATGTACAGTGGTGGGACACGGTGAGGGGCTTTGGGTGCTTGTGTGTGCAACCTGTCAATCTAATTCAGGATTGTCATATTTATATTTATTTATAACTCTCTTCCACTTCATTTTGCAAGTTTCAACATATAACCCTCACGTTCCTTTGTTATTTGGGAATCAGAAGTGATTATTTGAGGTGGTATCTGCCACTCACTGACACATGGGATCACTTCTGTATAATCAGGTTGTATAAAATTTCCTCCTCAGCCTCCGTTCAGCCCTGTTATTTAGCACTGTTGAGTAATTGACTGTGACACATTTAGCACAATTCTTTCTGCTTCATTTAGCTAGCTCTCTGTATCCTCCTGACAGTTTGTGACATTAGCTTGATGTGGATTTTTGTGCTGACTCACATACCTGCTCTTCTCTAGTTGTTGAGCCTGTGGCCAGTATGTCCCAGTTAAAGGGCTACATTCTTTGGGTGCACAATAGGAGGCCAGCTAAGTCACTGGGGTAGGTAAACTGTCCCACCTTAGCAGAAGCATTTTGCGTGGCCTACCATACAGTATCCCAAAAATGATTGCAACTTTTTAATGTTTTTTTTCCCCACTTTTGAAAGTGACTAAAGTCTGACATTGCCATTATGAACTGTCATGCAGTAAAATCACAAAGTATTTGTTTCCAAAGCAAAGAACACTAAACATCACTACTGGTGACAAAAAGCCTAATGCACATCGATGTCACTTCTTGATCACTAATCAGGAGGGTAGTAACTGTGTTTGTTTTTTGCATTGAACCATCTCAGTGTGCACTGTTTTGCTATGATGCAAACAAGTACAGATTAATGAAGGCATATGTGAGGAACTGAATTTCAACACACTATTTTAAATATACCCTTAAGATGTGTGCACGACTAACTTTCAGCTGGCACAAATAACCACCCACCCAGAATCTTTGAAGTCTGTATAAGTTTTGTTTTTAACAATGCTGAAAAAAACATGAAAAATGATATGAATTTAAGTATTTTGCTCATTTGTGAGTGAGCAGGACAGGGATTTGTGAATGGGGTAAGAATCTTTCTTTAGAAATACGATGCAAAAAAATATTAACTGAAACCATACAACTTTTAATGAGTATAATCATGAACTCTTGGAATTATTGACCTTTTTTTATTAGATATCATATGTAAATATGGTGCTTCTATGCATCCTACCCCTAGGTAGTGCATGTAGTTCATAAACTTGATTTCAGGTTGTCAGTTATGCATTTCTTTCTGCATTTTTTATTCAGATGTACTATTTACTTATTGAAAGCGCTCCTTTTTTTCTGTATTCCAGGAGTCAAAAAAATATAGACCTATAAATACACACACACACACACGCACACATATATATGTATGTATGTATATATATATATATATATATATATATATGTATATATATATATATATATATATATATATATATATATATATATATATATATATACATGTGTGTGTGTGTGTGTGTGTGTGTGTGTGTGTGTGTATATATATTTAGAGATTAAATTAAAATTCTTTGGCCCACGCCAATCTTTCATAAACACATTTTTTTCTTTTCTCAAAACTGAGGTTGTTTTGTTGATCTTGGTCCAAGAACTTCAATCTGACATTTTAAAATGATCCATTCTTAATAAAACAGTGCTTTTAGTCACCTTCTATGGTGGTGAGTGGGTTTTTAAAATTTTTGACCAATAAAGAGTAAAGGATACATTTGAATAAAACTCAGGAAAATACAGCACTCATTCATAATAGGGCAAATGGATAATTTTCTAACAAGTAGCAAATAGGAACATATGAGGTTTGTGCCTGATGGTGACAATTACATTTTCAGTCTAAGAATAACATTACTGTAGATTTTTGTTTAAGTTGCAAAGACAGAGACATTTTTTTAAATTAAAATAATGGGACTCTTTAATAATGCCAAGTTAGTTTACTCAACTTTATGCCAACAGGTCATGGTATGATTTTTCCAATGCACTAAATTACATCTGTTATTTATATGAAAAATGTGCATTGACAGCTCCATAGCTCTTAGATTGTGTATTTGGTTGAATGTTCTATGATCAGGTGCAGCACAGAAGTGTCTGATTATTGTTCATTTTATGGCTGGATGTTTGCAGTTGCTTTTGTTGTATGATAATCATAAACCTAAAGCATGAAGCCATCCATTATCTATACTGCTTATCCCTGTTGCTGGGGGCTGACACTGGAAAAGAGGCAGGGTACACCCGCATGGACCCGTCGTCACTGAGCTGACATGGACTGATAAATAACCACTTACAGCCGAACTGATGCAATGGTAAAAATGCAAACAGAAGGCCAGAAAGAAGAGCTGAAACCTTCGTGAGGCACAGCACTACCTGCTGCACCACTGTGCAGCCTAACATGAAACCAAGATGAGGCATTTTCTTTCCAACGTTTCTCCCTTTTTATGAATCTGTTTGCTTTTTAAAAGAGCTACACTGTGCCATCATCACTTTCACAGTTGGACTTTGTAATATTCCTGGAAAAAAGAGATTTAGAATCTTTTAAAGAGGGAGGCTAGTCCCATCATCATGACTAAAATACTGGGATAAACATTGCTTCTCAACAACTCTAACAACTAATTAAGTCTGAACTCTTGTCTTACAGCATTTGAGCTTCTAGTTCCTCACTTCATGAAAAGAGTCCATTTTGGAATAAAATTCATCCTGGCCAGACTGAAGCAGTGATTTTCTTCTTACTGAGGCTAATAACTGATTTGAAACAGCCTTGAGTTGGACGGAGAAAATTAATTCCCTGTGTGCTCCCTGTCTGTCTTTTTCATTTCTCTCTGTTTGTGAGATTTGTTTTCTATTTTGTTCTTCACCATTTCACATTAAGAAGACCTTGAGGTTAGATTCTGCACACCTCCTCAAGGTTAAATCAAATAAACCTTTTTTCAGACTTCTTTGGAGGACAGGCAGCATTTTGTAATTAAAGGGTAAACACATGTCAAGAATCAGGAAAACGATTACGATTTTATCCAGCTTGGGCAGCAAAATAAAGGCAGAAACTGAGTTTTATGAATTATGTATGCCTTGCCATGACCGAGTGGACCTTCTTTTGCCCTCAGAGCCGCCTTAAATTTTTTGTAGCATAGATTCAGCAAGGCCCTGAAACTCATTATCTTATCAGAAACCAGTTTGAGATGATTTTAGCGTTGTGACATCTTATATTTATCCTGCTAGAATAGCCATCAGATGGTAAAGGGTTCAAAGTGTGTACATCACCACACCATTAAACCACCACCAGCCTGAACTGCTGATACAAAGAAGGATGGATCCATGATTTCATGCTATTTACATCAAATTCTGATCCTACCAGAAACAAAGGCTCAACAGAACAGGAAACCTTCTCCAATTTTCTGTTTGGTTATCCTGGGGGTCTGCAACCTTTCCAATCAAAAGATCCATTTTGCAGTCCACACCCACCAACAAATCTGTCTGGAGCCACAAAACACATTTGAACCCTAAAATGACCTGTTGACTCTCTCATAATGACACCAGAAATGCTTTATCACTCAACATGACTGCTCTTTAATGGGTCATGTTATTTTATTGCTTTAACTTGGCTTCATTGTTGTACCATAATATATTGCAATATTAATTTAGAGCTAAAATGGCAACAACGGTTTGTTTACTTGATAAGGATCGTCAAGTAAAATAACAGCTAATAAATAAAAGCCTGTTTTCACTGTTGTTACTTTTTGGTCTTTGTTGTAACTCTGTTTTTTCTACAGGATCAGGTTTTACTTTCAGTGGGTAAATCCTAAATATATTTATATTATATATTTATATATATTTAGACATCATCAGGTGAGACAGGGGCCAGAGGTTCTACCCGTGACATTTTTTAGCATAAATCATTTCTTTCTTGCTTTCCGATCTATATTGAACAATGTTATAATAATCACGAGGAAGTTTAATCATGAGGTAATCAGAAAGAGTTTCTCCTTCTGGGTAGGACGTGGAATTAAATTATTTCACTCACCCAAATACATCAATACTCCAGACTACTTTAGAAAGAAGTAGAAGAGTAAAGGTTTGATTAAAGTCGGTGTGCATATTTTAGATAAAAATGCATGATCAGACTACAGTGCAATTAACAATAATGAAAGTAGAGCAATGAAAAAAATATTTTTTAGATGATCTATTTCACATTGCCTTACATTACTGGATATAAAGTAACATGGCAATAAGATTAAAAAGCAATAACAAGAACACCATCTGACTTTTTGACTTATCAATTCAATAGTTAAGCAGAAACAGTCATTAGGTGCATCCCTGTTTGCTATTCAAAAAAACCATGAGCATATAGGGCTCTATTTTAAAAGGCACCACTTTAAGGAGCCAATCACTGAAGCAAACCAAAAGGAAGTGCCATTCAACAGCTTATCTGCATTGAGAGCAGAGAAGGACTAATGCATTTCCAAAGGTAATGGATTTATATGTATTTCAGCAGAAGAGGACACCATCTCCAAGTATTTATTGAAGTGCTCAAGCTCTATCACAGTGTCCTGTACCATGACCAACTTACATCAAGAAAACATGCTTCTGAAAATTGAGCAGAAATCTGAGGGGTTAGTGGAGGGGATTCTCTCCGTTCACCCTCTCAGACGTATGATTCATGATTGTGGAGGTTAAGCTACTTCACCTGTAATACTTTCTGACAACAGCGGCTCTGAGTCATGCTTTATGCATCATAGGGTTGAACTACATTGCCCTGTGCTTGAAGACACACTGGATAAAGCTTTGTGCTTCTTCAGGTTAGCCCAGCACTGTGCTTAACCTTGGTCAGGATTACTCACTCATTGAGAAGCTCTAAAGCCAGAGTATGGAGGTTCAAATTGTGTACGACTGTAGCTTAGAGGGATAGTTTGGTATTCTGGAAGTGGGTCGTATAAGGTATATGTCAGTAGTGAATACCTTTACCACTGGGATGTCATTTGGCTTTTGTCTGGTAAAGCTAGGATTCACATTGCTCAACAATATTTGTGAATGCGCCCTAAAATCAATCTGGACTAAGAGCAAACAAACTTCATGCTAAGGTGGCTTGGAAAGAGTTTTTTAATGCCAGTACTAAAATATGCAGGGTAATGGCTTCAAGTCATGCCCTCAGTGACCTGGGTTACTCACTGCTGTTTTTGACACTGCCATTTTTCCCATCGAAATGCTGTTAACCTTGCCTGATCTAATGCTTTTATGCAAATGGGGTTTAAATGAAGTTCAGCCAAACTCAAAGTTCAGCAGTAATCTTACAGACCACTGAGTAGAGAGGTGAGCTGATGCAATAGAGGCTTATCGGATGACACAGAAAAGCTGATATTTCACAATATGCAGGCTAAACCGCTGCTCTGTAGGAGTGGGTGGCAGCACCAAAGGTCACAGTGATGTTTGAACTGAGGTAGAGGAGCAGATGTTACTTTTACCCTCTCTGACAAGGTAACGTTTGTCTCAGATATACACAGTTTGTGTTATTAACTGTTGCATGCAAATGGAGTTTCCTTCTTGTGAGTGGCAATGAAGAAAAATGTATATAAAGAGAAGGACCAAACAAATGTACTCATTATTTGATTAGGATTCTGTCAAGAAATAATGGTGGAAGTAATGTGCAGACAATGGAAACATTTAAAACAACTGTGATATACTGCCTCCATTAGCCTTCCTACCTCTGCCATCAATTACAGAAAACAGAATACAACAAAAGAAAAGTGCAAAGAATATTCATTTCAGTTGGGAACTCATGTGTCTTTGTTCAATATTATTTGGTTCCTAATTTCCCTGAGGGAGTTCCCCAAAGGGATTAATAAAGTTTAATAATAAAGTTAATAAAGTTAATTTTCTCTTTTTTCTCCATCTTTTTTTCTCCCTATTTTCTTTGAATTTCATGAAATGAGAGAAGCCAGATATCTCCTCAGTATCAGATGTTAAGGCTGTTTATTGTTGACTTGTAAGATGTGCATCAAACTTCCAGCTGCCGTCAGGTTAAGTTTCCATTAGGCTGGTATATGGGACATGCCTGGTTGCTTAACCACTCCTCCAAACCAGCACCCAAAATGCACTTTTAAACATAATTAATGCATAGGTGTGATTGGGTTTTCATACTATGGCAATTTTGTTGTGAGTACGGAAGCTTTGTCAACACAATTCACAGATACGGATTGAATTGTGTGAATTTTAATTGTTTTCTGTTTGAAAAGCACAGCTGGAAAAGCAGATGGTGAGATGAAAGTGTTGTATTGTATCTTTGCTCTCTGCCTTCCTGCTGCACCACTGCCTCTGCACAGACAAGAGCGTAGATAATATTCATCTCCCATGCGAGTTCTGTTCAATCCAGTCTCTGCTTTTAAACCCTGCCTACCTGTAATTAGTGATTCTCAATGGTAAAGTGTTCATCACTGAGTACAAGTGTCAATGAATATTTAGATTCTAACAAACTAATTACCAAGAAACACAGGCAGCTAGTTATAAACCTGTTAGGTAACACACACACACACGCTGATCCTACCTGCTTGAGTAATTTGTTGTGTGTTTCGCTTTTGTATTTGGCCTATAAGGTCACAGCGAAGGAGGATTTAGTTCAAAGCATGTGTTACAGACTTACTCATTCTGTGGAAGATTGCTCAGAAAATGCCCTCATTATCTGAAATTCACCCATGCCCCCACCCCCATCAACAAATAAAAAATAGAAAGAAAACGTTTTAAGTTACTGACTAGGTCTGAAAAGGTCCATGGAGTTTATGTCGTAACCTGACACATCAGATGGACAATTTAGTACATTTTGCCAGAGATACCTTTATATTACCAGGCATGTAGCTGGTAATAAAGTTTTAATGTGCCATGAATTATTGGATAATACCACTGTGACATAGAAAGTACAGCGAGAATTATGAGAAAACCTTATAACTATCTAATGAGTAATAAGTTTTAGGAAGTGCCCTGTTGCCAAGTTGTTTTTTTAAGTCTGCTTTTTGGGGAATATTATGCCTTCATTGACAGGACAGAGACGGGGCGGGCTTGTCAAAGGGGTGAGAGAGACTCGGTGAGTATATTCTGTAAATAGGCCTCAGGGTGGATTTACACCTGGGCCAGCAGGAGCAGATATATGGGTTATGTTTGGTGCTTGCCATCAAACTGGCACCCAGTGCCATGTAGTTCTCACAGGACTAGACAAGGAATTATTTGGACACATTATATGGACTGTCCAATACATTTCACTTATCCGTCTGGGCAACAGTCCATAGAAAGTGTTTAGGGAGGGCAGAAGTTTTTGACTTTCAGGAGTATAACTGGCAGGTGATTGGACAGTTATTCCACAGATGCTACTGCCGCAGTCCAAAATACAACTTTGTACAAAAATAAGCCACTATGTAGAACAAACTACTCCAAAACATGTTGGTAGTGGGGTGAAGAGCTTTCAGTGTTGTTTGGTTTTCATTCAATAATGAAATGCTCCTACTGGAGCTTCTCTGCTAATCTCTGTACAAGCAGTCACTTCCTGATCTGGAACAGTGGAGCAGTCTACCTGCAGACCTGAGAGCAACACCTATGGTTCATAATTTAAAAGCAAACTCAAGCCCTACCTTTTTGGTCTGGCTTTTAGATTTTTTTTTTGTTTGTTTTATTCTATTATTCTGCAACATGTGATTTTTACTCTATTTTAGTTTTAGTTTATTCCCTCTTTTTATTCATTATCTTTTATTGTTTTGTTTCAAGACTGTTTTACTGTGGTAACTTTTAACGGCTAAATACCTTTATCATATTTTATCGTGGTGTTACCAGTTTAGGCCTAGTTCCTGTGTTTTCTCTTGTTTAAATCAACCTAGTGTTTCATCTGTGGCTGTTTGAAGAGTCCTCTGGATCTACCTGATTACAGATAATAAACCAGGCAGATCCAGCTGCACTGCAAGGTGACTTTTGCAGTTTAACTGAAATGTTCATCATCAGCTGGCTCAATGTGAATACAAAAAAATACTTCTACAGATGCAATGCCAGCTCCATGGCTTGGTTGCGGTTACTGCAGTGTATTACAAAGTCTTAAAAAGTCTAGAGATGGATTCTAATGCTTTAGAAAAGGAGCTGAAAAAATGATTTTAAACCTAAAAAGATCCAAAGAGTTGAAGATAAGAGGCTGCATGGCTGAGAATGTGCACAGGGAGGGTTGGCGAGACGGGGCCAGGATGTGAACCTGCAGAAATGAGCTTTCTTCAGGTTATATTTGGGGTCTGTGTGACAGCTGAATTTCTTTTGCTCCCTATTCTTCCAGGCATCGTGTATCAGTCTTGGCTGCCAGCATAGCAATCGAAAAGGAGCAGCTGATGAAGAGAGCTACCTCAGAGAGCCTCTGCTCACGCTGCAATGCCTCCAACAACTGATCAAGTGTGTTTGTTACAGCAGATCACAAAAAGAAAAGACTCCTGACATCAATTCCATTTCACAACTTTTCATTGTGTCAAAAAAGATCCAATGTCACTGGGATCAGCACCTGTTCAACACAGCTTAAATCTCCACTTCTTATCACAAAAGAGTCAGCACCATCGACCACGTTTTATGATACAACTTGTGTTTTTCCCCAGAATTTGATCAATGCCTTTATAAACAGCTTAGTTCTTGAGGGAGCCTTACGAGTTTTTCAGCTTATAACACAGATCGATAGGTGCAGTCAGATTAGATGAGGTCTCCGAGGCACGAGTCTGACTTCACTCCAGAGAGTTTCCGATTAAAACCTGGAGGACCAAAACAGCACTCCACACCTGTCAAGACTTATCCATAATCAGGGTGCATAAAGTTGTAAAACCCACATGCATTTTCCCAAAAACACACTACAGTCCGTACAAGTGTTTTTTCAAATGTAGCTCAGGCACAGGCTGGAGGTGCTCTCACAGCTCCACAGTTGGATGGCTGCAGATTATGTTTGATGTCTGCATGTTTCTAGAATCAAACTGCTCTCCTGCTCTGTTGTACACACTTTGCTCTCTATAGTTCAGTTGTAAATATGGTCTTTTTGTTGTTTTGGTGTTTTTTCTGTGGGGAAATGAAAACTAAAAAGAAGCCGTGAGCACAACTTTTGCTGAAGGACTTGGTTTCATTTCATCCAGCTTTGACAAACTTAAGGTTCAGTTTCTAAAACTGCAGACAACCCACTGAGACAGTTGGCTTGATTTCTCCTTACAAATCTGCTGAGAACTTAGGAATTAGCACAGTAAGCTGACAAATAGAGGTGAACTGTTCCCCAGATTGTAGTAGCAGTTAAAGTGAAGATTTGACATGCCCCAGTTAATCAGGATCCAACATTACTCATTGAATTTATTGTAAAATACATAATTATCAGATGGGATCCATGATACGGTCACCACTCTTATACAAGAAAGTGTATTTGTCATTATACAACAGGACAATGCTAGTTGCAAAGTTATCCATCGCAGGAGCGCGGGCAGCAGAGCAGCAGGAAAGCAGAGCAGGGAGGGCAGGAAGAGCAGAAGCAGCAGCAGAGGAGCAGCAGAGCAGGCAGCAGCAGGAGCAGCAGCAGAGCGGAGGAGCCGAGGAGAGGGCAGAGAGAGGGAGGAAGCGAGCCGCCCGGCGAGAACGCGCGCGGAGGGGGAACCGCCGGAGGAAGGAGCCGCCCGTTTACCTGTGTTTGAGCATGGTTGGAGCGGAGATCCTTATCACCTGGCAAGCCATCTTTACTGTGCTGTTTGGATGCAATGGAGGATCCGGTCTGGTAGGAGCAATGTTTTTCATTCACGATAAAGAAGTGAGTACTCATCTCAGAGCTCCAACTATATGCTCCAACTCTGGTACCAGAAACTGAGTCCTAGAAAATCTGGGTACATGAGAGTATGAGTATTTCATCTAAATTTTCCATTCAATCAGATGTGGGAATGTTATTTTTCCAGTTCACAATAATATGGGAATACTGATCTTGTTGTTTATGGGTAAGTGGTTTTGATTATGGTGAGTTTCATTTATTTTTGGTAATTTAATTCCTCACAGTACAACTAAGTAGTTTCTTTTCTGACTGGACCTTTCTGCAACCTAGACACAGTGATTAGATTATTATACTGTCCAGTACCTTTTTGATGTTTTCAAGTAGACTCCTTACTAGCTCTGTCTCCCATGCTAAGGGTTAATTCTGAGGTTTTAATTGTAAACACAAAACTAGGGCTGTATAGGAGGGCTACATTGATTTCCACAAAAGCAAAGTCAAATCAATAGAAAACCTTCTTCTCCATAATTTTGCAGTGATTCCAGTGTCATTTCACTGATGTCTACACCTGACATGCAGGATCTGTTCACGATGCCATGGTCCTGAGAATATCCCCTCTATTCACCAGCTCAGTATTTCCTCTTGGCTGACGGAGAATACCTGTGCCGGCAGTATCCTGTGGCATTTGTTACTCCACATCAGCAGCCTGTGGAAAGTCAGGACACAGTGGCGTAGCTGGGGTGTATTCCACATGGGTTTTCATATGTGTCAAAGGGGCCCGCATGTTTGGCATGCCGCATTCCCTCCATATATCCTTAATAATAAATGTAATAATAAAGCCTAGGGATTTCATTTTTATTGACAAAGAACATTAATGATTTATAATGTATGGCTTTTCTTTTTTTTTTTTTTATGTATATTTTTTGGGCATTTTGTGCCTTTATTGATAGGAGAGAGACAGTGGATAGGCTTGTGAAAGGGGAGAGAGAGTAGGGGAAGACACTCTGCAAACTGGTCACAGGCGGGATTCGAACCTGGACCGGCAGAAGCAAGTACATGGGGTGCTAACCACTACGCCAAACCAGCACCCCAATGTATGGCTTTTCTGTCTGTGCACTGAACAATTATTTGGACTATGCATATATGGATTATTTTATGGATGTATTTAGTGGATATTTTTGTCAGAGACAATTCTGTCCACACCACAGAATTATCTCTGTTCATACAGAATGGCTCTGAGGCCTGAAATGTCATGCCCAGGCGGTGCTGGAGTTCAGAAAAAAATTAAAATAGCACAGAAGTTAACAAATGTATGGGAAACACTCTTAAGTGCAAGCATATAGCCCGTTACATGTGGACCATTATTGTTTCCAACCACTCTTTATCGGTTTAAGAATAGCCGTTAATCTCCATTTATATGGGTGAAATCGCTGCGTTTGTGTGGTTGAGATGATGTAGCACCATGTCGCTGCAGCAGACAGTGCATGTTTACCTGCATGTCTACCTGCTGCAGCCGTGCTCGGTCCCGCATCGTTACAGGCCTGGGCCACCACCCAGATGTTTTCCGCCCCAGTGAGGACCCCACTGTGGCGGAAAAGATCCGGAAGTTTGGCGCATTTGGCTGCATCTTCTCTTAAATGTTTTTTTTTTTCGAGCCATACGTTTTTCCGCTCCACTAGCGGCTTTTCCTTGCGGCATCTGTCTTTTCTTTGTCTTTTTTCATCTCTCGTTTTCGGTCTGGCTCAATACGCGGCTGAGCCAATCACATTTCAATGGGCCAATGGATCAGCTCAAATCGGCAGGGGTATCCCCCTCTTAATATGCAACATAATACAGTGATCCAGTCTGACGTCACGTTACACTCGGCGTCATTTTAAAAAAAATAAAGCTGGGAGTCATGTTCAGGCTTCAGAGAGTAAATGGGCTTTTTAATAATTCTAATTAATCAGCTTTGATCAGTTTCTTAGAGTTAATTGTTATAGCAGAGTTACATGTTGATTACATACATAGATGTTAATGCAGAATTATATTTGCTTTTTTATAAGTAATGTATGTATTTGGCAGAATAGTTTCCCCACAGTAAACTATTTTAAAATGGCAATGTTTTGTCTTTCTTCCTACGGGTCTGACCTACTCAGTTTATAGATTCATGGATGAATGTATGTTTATTTTCTAACTTAAATGGAAAACTTACATATGTATACATCTATACAGTACCAACAAAATAAAATATGAAGATAAGCAAAGGCAAATAGCTATTACAGCATTTTTTCTGCTATCATTAATCTTTGCAAAAGAATATGACGGATTCAGTTCGAAAAGTGTGTAGAAAGACGTAAAAAACTTCCCACCTCTTATTCCTGTCCAAAATTTCTTACTTAAATTCACCCTGAAGTCTCTTCAGGTCATAGTCAATAATAAATTTAGCAATAAAAAGCAACAGCAAGCTCAGACATATAACAAAAAAAAAAACAAATATCAACACAAAGACAATAAGGACACATCACTGGGTACACAGCACCCATGATGTTACTGATTTTCTCTTTGTTTTTCCATCTGTATCTGTTTAATATTTCAGTTTTAAAGATGAATTTAAACCCTTCTATTGTTTCACATGATTTCAGTTCATCACTGCAGCTGTTCCATAATATAACTCCTTTAACTGAGACACAGTGAAGTTTCACATTTGTTCTCACTGGCTTTTTTTTTTTTTTAACATAAAATTTCCTTGAAGATGATGTTTGTCTTCACTTAGAAAAAAATGTTGGATTGTCTTTGGTAGCATATGATTTTTTAAATGTATACATAATTTGGATAGTTTTATAATCAACCAGATCCTTAAATTTTAATGTATTAAGTTCAATGAAGAGTTGGTTTGTTGGTTCTCTGTTTGATTTTGTTTATGATTCTCATTACTCGTTTCTGTAGGATGAAGATTGACTTTGTGTTTGTTTTGTATGTGTCCCCCCACACCTCAACACAATAATTCATGTATGGGAGTATGGAGGAGCAGTGCAAAATGTATAACAAAGATTTATTTAAGAACTAGAAAAGCACTCCAACAGCGCAGACCTTCGTCAGCGCCGCAGTCTTCATCCATATTGTGATTTTCACCATACATATTAGTCCTACCTTTATTTTATTGAAATATTGAGATTCCTTGACCGTGAAAACATACATTAGCAATTGGATTCATTATGATATCTACTTTAGTTCAGTAGTTATTCAAAAAATCAAATATATCGTCATGGCGGCAAGACGCTGACCCGGATCAACACCAAAATTGAATCAGTTCTTCTTTTTCCCATGCTGAACATTTCCTGAAAATTTCATCCAAATCCATCCATAACTTTTTGAGTTATTGTTTTCACAGACAGACGAACGGACGGAAAAACAAACTCTCCCGAAAACATAACCTCCTTGGCGGAGGTAGATATTGGACTTTATAGAAACAACTGACTTTGATATTTTTCCTTTGATGTAGTTAATGTGTGATTCCAGCCCAGTCTCTCATCTATTATCACACCAAGAAATTTCATTTCAGACACTCTTTTGATCTCTATATCATCTGTTTTAAGCTTTTTGGTTGGGAACATTGGACGGTTTCCAAATGATTAGATATTTAGTTTTATTTAAATTCAAGGATGCACCGAATATTCGGTGACTGAATATGTTCGGCCGAATCATGCAAGAAAAAACATATTCGTCCATCGGTGGAGTGAGGTAATAGCAAGGACGAACATTAATGTGTGACGCAATGATGAAATCAACTACGTTATTGCATGTGGCTGTGACAAAGCAGACTAAAGCTGTCATTTTTCCTAAAATTCAAACTCGAATGGTTTTCAAACATGCGCCCAAATAATAAAAAATACTCGATTATTCCACCACCTAAAGAGCGGACTCTATTATCCACTCTTTCGGTAAAGACCCTGGCGAAAAAACAACAGTCACTCAGGGTTAAACTCTTCACGAAGCACCACTGCACTCGGCTGTATAGCTTGGATGAAAAGCCGACGGCTGAGACCTCAAATACGTGGAGGACTAGTGACTAAACTGTATTTCAGAGAACACACAGCCTGGTCTTTGATTTTAAGTTTGCCATCAGAACCAAAACTGCTTCCACACAGCTCTCCTCAGATGATTCAGTGCTGTTATTGGCCGCTCAGAGTGGAAACTCTTTGTTTACTGAGGTCAAGAGAGCAGTGGATGTGACTGACGGTCAAGCTGCGCTCACAGCGCCCTCTGTTGGATGACACGGCCCCACAACTAAACAACTGTTGTCGCTCCAGGCCTGATGTGCTGCCACACTCAAAATTTTACATTAAAATATTTATTTACAATTCGGTTACAGATATTTATCCCAATATTTGATCGGTTATTCGAATATCAAATATAAAGTGACAGCCTTAAAGCAGTCTTGTGTAAAAAGGATTCAACGTTTGGGTTTCAGACATAACTATATCAATTGTACGTGTCTCCTCTGCCATTTCTCAAATTTCTACGTCTTCTTTTGCCTCTGACCCGGAAACAGTAGGGATGTAAGGTGACCAATCAGAAAGGGGGAGGTTTGGAGGGGCTGTCTGTTTACTGCCCGCCCCCGAGGGCCAAAACTCAGCAAAGTCTAGCCTGTACTGGACAGAGAGAGTGACTGCAAACAGAGACCGCGAGCGCGCAGAGTGGTCTTTCTGCGCACTGATTATGGTTTGTATGCACGCTCAAATTGGCACGTTCCTGACGCCATAATTCACTCTCTTCACACCCATTTGCACACTACTGACGTAGCAGTGGTAGCATTTTGGAGTTACCTTATTTTCTGGACTACAAGTGGCACTGTTTTTAATAGTTTGGCTGGTCCTGCGACTTATAGTCAGTTGCGGTTATCTTTATATATCAAAATATATATAATTTAACATGTTTTTAAAAGTTAATTCATACTGACTGACTTGAACCAAGGAGTAAACATTACCGTCAACAGCAGCAAAAGGGTGCTCTCGGTTTGCAACAACTTAAAGGATTATTTCACCCAAAGAATGATATGCCTTCATTTTCTACTCACCCTCATGCTGAGCAACACTCTTGAGCACTTTTTTGATGTCTCAAATGCTGCTGGAGGTCCGGGGTGATTTTCGCTGTCAACAAACGTCCATCTAACAGGGGACGACGGCGCCCGTAAGAAAAAGGTCCATAGAAGTCCACAAAAACGTGCCTATTTTCCTTCATACTGCTCGTCGTGTATGTATGCAGAACGTCCATACATATACATATTAATGCAGTGCTAGACTGCACTGCGGAAGTACGATATAGCACTGTTTAAGATAATCCTTTATTGATCCCCCAGAGGGGAAATTCAGGAAGGAGCAAAAAATACACAAAAACGCAAAGTTGGGTAGGAGCTGCTGCAACAGGCTGCCGTCTGCCAGCGCCCGGAAGTAGATATGGCTTAATTTTAGGCTTTTGGGCTTAATTTAGGCTTAATAAATGTACTAAATGACCTCGTTTCGAATTAATTATGGATGTTACCCGCTCAGAACACTAATTAATCCAGGTTGCCTTTGTAACTGCTGCAGCACCTGGCTTAATTAGTTTGGCCAATAATGTAAGACAGGAAATGAACGTAAACAACTAATATCAGGAAGTAGTGGAGCCGTGAAAACGGTCTATTAAGAGAGTGGCATGATCTCTTTTGAGCTGGTTAAAGACCAGGCATGCTGCTGCATTCTGGATCATCTACTGAGGTAAGAATGTCCACAGAGGCCTGCTGATGTGCAGAGGAATCAACGGTTTAAATTTCCAGATGCACACAAATAAGTATGTTACCCTTGTGCTAAAATGATCTTCTCCTGCATTCATGGTTTTACGTCATAAGCACAGGAAAAACATCGTCATCCATCCTCTTTTGCTTCAGTAAATTTCCCTGATTAATTGCTGCATTTATACTTCGGCTCACTCAGACTTTATACTGAAAAAATACCTGGGATGGGGAAGGTAATTAGACAGTTAAGGACTGACTAAAAAAAAGCAGCTGTTTGTATTCACCCATACAGCTGACCCAGGTCAAGTCTGGATATTTTCAGGATAGCTTATACTCATGTGAATAGGGTATGAGAGGCATGTTTAACTTTTTTTTGAGAACAGTTGGCAGATAAAGCCTGTAAAATTGTTCATTCACTTATCACCTTTATTCTTAATGTTCTCTTCTTTATTTGTGTGTCTTCTTCCTCTTTTTCTTGGTGTGTTGAGAAACTACTTTGGATAAATTATAATCTGTTCAAAGTGCTGTATAAATGAAGGTGATTTAATTTAAAAAGAAAACATTTAGCAGTGACAAGTGGTGTTCTGAGGTAACTTTTCTGGCTCCTCTCTCCACCTTTAAGGATGTTTGCAACCTCCCCTCCACAGGAGCAGACCTCCTGCTTTGCTGTCTCAACTGTTAGAGACATTAAAAGCTGTGAACAGCAACCTCCTGCCGGAGTACTACAAACACACAAACAAAAGCACTTCAACCTCTTTTCACCCTGCTGGAGGTCTGCAGGTCTGTGAGAGTTAAAAAAATGTCAATTGTGTAAAAAAAAAAAGAAGTTCGATTTTATTGACCTGGCCTGATCTTATTCTACCCACACAGCCTGCCTGGGGAGAGGCAGTGGAAACACCGACGAATTTCTGTTGGTCTACTAAACTTGGAGCAGCAGAGTTTTCAACAACAACATGTACATTCATTCACTTTCTAGGACACACACACACAGTCGCTCTGTAACTGTTGCATGCAACAAAGAGAGCAGATTTTTTCTCTCTGATTCATTATTCAGCCCAAACTCTTGTCTTGTTCACGGCTTTTCTCTCCTCCCTCCCTCTTCTCCACTCTTCATCCAGCAGGTCCGATCCGTCCTTGATTTACCCAGTTGAAGGGGTATTACTCAAATTCTGCTGTGCCAGAGGAACTTGTTGAATTATGCAAATGGCTACTGAGCGGCAAAGCTCTTCAGAAGCTGCTAAAACAAACATTTGTGAGCATTAGGAGAACAAACTGTTGTGTAGAGAAATTGTATTCTTTTGTGTTAAACCTCTAGGACGTTAACAGTTTGTTGTCTTCTAACATAAAAGGAAATTCATCTGCAATCTGTATTTATATTTGTTTAACTTGGCTGTCTTTCTGAATGCTGATGTGTCTGAACTCAGTAACTCTCCTCTAACATCTCCCCACATCATCTCTCTTCTTTATTCTTCTCCTTTCTCCTGCCAGGAGCACTTGGCTGCATTAATTCTCCTGCTAACGTTAAATTGCTTCGGCTCCTCTTGTGAACTTCACTTGCCACTTTTCTCTTGTAAAATGTAGACAGGCCACTTAGCCCATATTACGCTTTTTTCACATTTTAAAGTGTTTACATACTTCCTTCACATGTTAGAGTACCTCTGTGCACAACACAAAATGTCTACTGTATCAGCTTTATGAGGTTTTTCCATTGTGAAATCTGTCGTTTCAGCCTATTGGCTAAAGGCAGCAAACCAACAGCATGACTTTCAAAACATTTTGAGTTATTCACATAACAACCTGACAAACACCTTCAAAATCCGAATATGCTTAGGAAAGATAATTATCCTGAAGCATCAGTATAGGGGGCTGCTGCATGACTTTTATTTTTGTATTCCCTGGCATGAACCTTTGCAGGGAAATTTGGGGCTTGTTGTATTACAGATCCTTCAGCTGGTCTTTCCTCAGCCTCTGCATTAATGAAGAAGAGAAGAATCCAGGAGGTGAAAACAAGGTCCTTCAACATGAAGGATTTTAAGCCTCCTCTACCAGCTGCTTCATTTGAAGACTGAGACGAGTATTTCTCCAGTCAAGCTCTGGACCCGAGTTGAGGGTGGTCCCATCCATGTTTTTTTGTTTAAGGGCTCTCTTCTGCTTTAGTCCTTGCTTGAGCTACATTTGATTGCACTTACAAACCAGAGGAGTGGCTTAGAAAATAGTCATAATCAGAGCATGTGTTGCTCCTGTTCAGGACTTCTGGGCTGTTAACTTTCACAGAGAGGGATTAGTGATAACAGAGTTGGGGTCACAGATTTAAAACACAGAAGGCAGTATAAGTAAGGAGGACTCTTTAGATAAAGGAAGACTGACAGAACCTCAAGGCAAAATGTACATATGGAAAAGTTTTTTCCTTCGTTTGGTTGTTACAATCTTTTGCAAAAAATTCTTAACATGGAACATGCCATCATGGACATACATTTCGAAAAAAAAATCTTTGTTTGGACTTCCAATAGCTGGAAGTTTGGCTGGTAACTGTATGGAATTCAGATGGCATTTGGCTGGTAGGGGAAAATCAAAGCAGCTGCATCTGTAAATTTTACCGTTTCCCTAAAAATTGTTTTTAAGGTTTTACAGACTTTTCTTCAGTTGTTTTGCATGAATTATTTCTTACTTAACAACACATGACAATGTTACTTGTACTTTGATACCCAAACCTGTTTGGTTTGGATAAAGATTTTACAATCAGAGAGCAAACACTGAGCTCTATCAGTGTTTACAGTAAGTAAAAAAAGCAGCAGGGACCATTGTAATGTAACCTCTAAATAATATGTTCCAGTGAGCTGCCTAAGTTTCTGAAAAATAGGACAGGGGATGGCAAATGGGTCAAAGAAAATGAATTCCTAGAGGGTGGGATACAATTGTTGGAGGAAGTACATTTTAAATGTCCACCTTTTTATTACAGGTTGCTAAAGATGTGTTTGTTGTATGATCTACAAGTCAGTAATGTAGTATATGGCAGTTCCATAAGCAGCTCATGTAACTTAGATCTGTTTTTTACTGTTTCATGCAGTACATTTTCACAAGTATGATAACAGTGGAAACATCAACTAACCAAAATGGGTTTGCTCATGGTTTTAGAATTGGGGCTTGCTAGAGTCAGTATAAATTTTGATTGCCCGTGAAAGAAATTGTGGTCTTTGACCGTGGGGGAGAAATCCAGGTGCAGAAGGTAGCTGATATATAGCAGGACATGGGGCCACTGAAAGTCTCTTGGTTTACCCACTTACAGGTTAAGACAATTCAAAGAGCTATGTTATCTCAACAATACGCTCCTGTTGGAAACTTTAAAGGGTTTAACTTTACTACGTCCCACTCATTGTTTGTGGACCTGAGGTTGAAAGTGAAGGCATCTGCACCACCAAATAACTTTTTGACTTTAACTTTCTGTCCTGCTCCTCAGTTCTACATTCCTCTTTCTACCTGTGGCTCAGTCTGCAAAAGTTCTTCCTCTGTGTACTCTGGTTCATAAAGATGTCCTTATGTAGCCACAACCTTTTTTTTTATAAAACCGCAGATCCACATCCACGGAGACTGCTTCATTGTTCTCAGACATACAGCCACTTCCCACTGTCATCACGTCTTCAGTTTTGGCCTCTCTTCCCTGGTTGGCTTTTGGCCATGAGGTTGTGGGAGACTTGAGCTTTCCTAGGTGGATCTGCGTGATTTCAGACAATGAATCAGGCAGGTTCATCAACCCTGCCAGGTTAGCACACAACCACAACACCCCCAGGTTCCTGCAGTCAGCCTCAAGTAGACATTTGAGGAACTACAGTTTTTGACACTTCCACATGGGCCTCCTTTTTTCAGCCAAGGAGGCTGTTGCTTGGTAACAGATCTGTTTCTGGTGGGCCAATAATCATCCCACCTGAATTGGTCCCTGATGTTTTATGCCCATCCTCACATATCACTAAATTGTAACAAAAGTTACTAAACTGAGCCACTCAAATGTTTATCTTGACCCTCATTATACTACCCTATGGCTTCCAGAGCCTACCAATGTGCATTACAAACACCAAATAAACAGTGTTCAAGCAGGTATTCACTGTACTGTATGTCTGCAGATACTTTTCATCTACAATAGTATGTTCTACTTTGTAAATGTTTTTTTGCAGAAATCAATTTATTGATGAGACTTTAATGGTTCAAAGAGTTTACCAGAGGTGAGGCGAGGTAGTCAATGATGTAAATGTATGAACATGAAGTAAAAGTAGAATGCAGTGGGTCCATGTGTGTGAAAAGTGTTTTAGAACATTAAGACAAAACAAACAAAAACTCCTGCTCACTGCTGATAACTTTTTTTAAAGGTAAATCTGTTTAAGATATTTAGAACAACTTTTCTTTATACAGCTTTTTGTCCCGTTCGTCCTAAAGTAAATTCAGTTGGCAACAAAGAGTCAATTTCCAGCAATTAGATAAAGTGATACAGGTATATTTCTGATAGAATGTAAGGTAGTTCTGCTGCTCAGTGGAGCTCTGTATCTCTCTAGATATTTGATGACAAACTCTGAAGTCAAGCAAAAAAGTGAGTGAATGTAGCTTGTGAGGTTAATCCCAGAGCAAAAGGAGAAAAAAACACTTAAAGCACTCCCATGGTCCATAAGCTTATTGCTGTGAGCTCTCAATAATAACTGAAGGCAAATCAGATGAGCATATGACTCTTCTTCAACTCCCCTCTCGCCTCATCTGGACTTTTACCAGCCGTTAAGTCAGAGTCAATACTCAGAGAGATTTCAAGGAGAAAATCAAACTGATATTAAAATAGCAATGGGACTAAAGAGGATTCTGGAAAGTAATAAGAACATGAACCAGCGCGTCCAGTGGAACTTCTGTCATTTAGCTTTTTATGAGAGGGGCTCTTTATGCAAAAGATTTCAATGATTTGTCCCCCTCAACAGTTCACCCATCAGCCAGCATCATCAGAAAAGACAACAAAGGTATGTATCGGATTATATATATATAAAAATCTCATAACTTTTTTACTTAAGAAAAGAAGAAGGTGAAGAGGAAGAGTCCCCTGAAGATATAATGCCATCTTATGCTCTTACTGAACATGCCACATGCACATATGAGCACAAACATACCTGCATAAACAGGTTGCCATGCAACAATGGAGGCGTGTCAGAGGGAAAGTTCTGCATGTAAAAGAGCTTCCAAGCAGTCAGATGGTCCAGTCCTGCTCCAAGTAACCAGGCCAGTGCCCAGAAACTGAAGAGAGCTACCTCTCCACTCACCAGATCCAATGAGAGATTCTAACTTTCTCAGCACCAATTAGGGAACAAGGAGAAATTAATACTGATACTTCATGGAGGCTGTGTTCAACCCCAGGCAGCATGGTGGCACAGCAGGTCACAATAGAGTTTGCATGGTCCCCCTGTACATGCCTTAGTTATCTCCTGACACTCTAGCTTCCTCCCATAAACCAAAAAACATGCTTGTCGGGTTAATGTTGACTTTACATTGCCCCTCAGGTTTGGGAGAGTGTGTGAATCACTGTATGTCTTTCTTTTGGATAGTCTCCAGCTGCTTGCAAACCAGAGAGGGATGAGTGGTGCGAATAACAATGGATGTGATTCACCCAAGGAGGTGGGGTTACCAGCCAATCTCAGAGCTGGCACATATAGACAACCATTTACACATACATTTACACCAAAATGGGCATTTTTCACTGACTAATTCACCTAATGAAAATGATTTGATCTGTGGGAGGCCAGAAAACCCTGACACAACCAACGTTTGCATGGGGAGAGCATGCAAACATCACATAGAAAAGCCTTACTAAAGTGAGGAGTTAATCCAGCAACCACAATGCTGCGCCACTATGTAGCACACCTAAAGGCTAGGACTTGTTATTTCCAGTAAAGTCTTTATAAACAAGCCCTCATCCCTCGTGTATTACAAACCTTTATTTTGAAGGTGCAATACAGTAACATGGGATGTTGATAGCACCTGTGTATATGGTCCTTTTTTTCTGCAATGAAAGCGAAGAAAAGCGGAGAAAAATCGAACCTTTAATCACACACAGGAGTGACAGACAGCCTGGATGTGTTTTTATGTGTGATGTTAGATAACCAGTATATCAGAACAGAGCTATTTCCCTGTCATGCAATGGACCTGATATTAGATCTGGTGCCTCATATATTGAAAGTTTGCTGGTCCAGTGTTGCAGAGATACAGTATGAACCTCTATCATCTAATAAGAACAAATTTTAAAGGTAGAGGGCTCATCTTTAAAGTATGTAGGTGTTGTTTCATGCACATCAAGTTTGTCCACCTAATGTTGCTGAATATTTTTTAGGATTTAAAAACACCTTTATATTCATTGGAATTTTCAGTATTAAAATATGGCCTCATCATTCATAGCATAGTCCTCTGTAATATATCTAACTTTATATCTTCAGGCTACACATGGACTCAAATGTGCTTTATTTTGGTTAATCATTTCATTTATTAGGTAATATAAACATATTGTTATTCAAAGACAAGCGTGTCCCCTAAACTTTCTAAATTGCAGATGGTAATTAGAGGCTGCTGACAGGGAGTTATTTTATTCTCATGTCTCACCACAGTGGTCCAGAGCGTCCTCTCGATGGCGTCCGTCTGTTTGAACAGTCCTGTGAACATAACTCAACAACATGATAGAAGCAGCTCCACAGGACCCTGGTATGGAGAGGATTATTTAATTAGATTCAAGAGCTGGAGCTGCATTAATCTGCATACTAATGAAGAGCTGATTTTGACGAAACCATGACTCCATCTCTTATTTTCTTAATGGGATAGGACTCAAATTCATTTCATACTGTCATAATATTATTAGAGTTTGTTATTGAAATCATTATTAATCAGTTTATGACAAAGGCAGAGTGTTTGGAAATAAATAATTGCTACTTAATGCGATAAATCACTTCATTAAAATATTCAGTTTGTTGTGATTAAGTGCTAGCTGAAGGGCTTCTGTTCTTGTTATTTTTACACTGTCACATTAACTTTAAACTGAATTAACATCATTTAAGAGTTGAAGGACAAAAAATAATTTCATAGCTTGTGTTTTTACCCTGTTTTTTATGCCTTTTGCAGTACGGGTACTGTCAGTATTCTTAGCATGAGGTGTCTACAGAGCTCTCTGAATGAAGAACAGAACAAAAGGACTTTACTGAATGAAGCGGAGTAGAGCACACAGTTTAGAGGCAAAGATAAAGAGGGATGGATGGATGAATGGATGGATGGACTGATGGAGTGATGAAAAATAAATAAGACAATGGTTAAACTAATCAATGAATGGGTGAACTGATAAGATGATGAATGGGTAGATGAATTATGGATGGGTGCATGAATGGTTAAATTGATAGATGGACTGCAGAAAAGTGAATGGTTAAAGGGTTAAATGCATGAGTGTGTTGGGTGTTTGGATGGATGAAAATTTCAGTGGATGGTTGATTGAATGGATGGATTTATGGATTATTGAATGAATGGAGGGCGACACTGTGCAGCAGGTAGTGTACGTGCCTCACAGCAAAAAGGTTCCTAGTTTGATTCCCGGGTCGGACAGGGGCCATACTGTACGAAGTTTGCATGTTCTTCACGTGCATGCCTGAGGAGCACTCCGGCTTCCCCAACAGACCAAAAACAATTGGTGACTCTAAATTGCCCTTAGGTATGTGTGTGATCGTAAAAGGTTTTTTGTCTCTCTATGTGGCTCTGCGATTGACTGGCAGTGGTGAGCGGTTCAGGGTGCACCCGGCCTCTCGCCCAGTGACAGCTGGGATAGGCTCCAGCCCCTTCCTGACCCCTAAAGGGATAAAATGGTATAGAAAATGAATGGATGGATTTATGGATGCTTGAATGAATGAAGGGTGGAGGATTGATGGATATTGAGGTGGTTATATAGATGGATGAATGGATAGATAGATGAATAAATGGATGATGGGTATGTGGATATAAAGATGGCTATATATATATACACATACATATATATACATATATATATATATATATACATATATATATATATATATATATATATATATAGTGTATGTATATATATACATATATATATATATATATATATATACATATATATATATATATATATATATATATATAGTGTATGTATATATATACATATATATATATATATATATATATACACACTATATCACCAAAAGTATTCGCTCACCTGCCTTGACTCGCATGTGAACTTAAGTGACAATCCCATTCCTAATCCATGGGGTTCAATATGACGTCAGTCCACCCTTTGCAGCTATAACAGCTTCAACTCTTCTGGAAAGGCTGTCCACAAGGTTTAGGAGTGTTTATGAGAATTTTTGACCATTCTTCCAGAAACGCATTTGTGAGGTCACACACTGATGTTGGACAAGAATGCCTGGCTCTCAGTCTCCGCCCTAATTCATCCCAAAGGTGTTCTATTGGGTTGAGGTCAGGACTATGTGCAGGCCAGTCATGTTCATCCACACCAGACTCTGTCATCCATGTCTTTATGGACCTGCTTTGTACACTGGTGCGCAGTCATGTTGGAAGAGGAAGGGGCCAGCTCCAAACTGTTCCCACAAAGTTGGGAGCATGGAACTGTCCAAATTTCTTGGTATGATGAAGCATTCAGAGTTCCTTTGACTCCTTTGACTTTTCAGGAGCTGACCAAGCCAGAGTGAGGAAATTTCACGACTGGATTTGTTGCTCAGGTGGCATCCTATTACAGTTCCATGCTGGAATTCACTGAGCTCCTGAGAGCGACCCATCCTTTCACAAATGTTTGTAAAAGCAGTCTGCATGCTAAGGCGATGATTTTATACACCTGTGGCCATGGAAGTGACTGGAACACCTGATTCTGATTATTCATCAAGGACTTGCAACTCGACTTGAACTTTGACATCAGTGACTCGGGACTCGACTCCGACTTTAGCCTGATTACTTGAAAATACTTGAAATCTTCAGTAAGACTGTTGAATAAAATGTGCTCCCATTCAAAGTATTCGACTAAGTGGCTGATTTTTGTCATTTCCAGCAAGACAATATTTTTTTCCCACAGGATCTGCCCCATTGAATGCATCTATTAACATCCAATCAGGGTTTAGAAGAATAAACAGAGGGTTTTGGATTACACAGTTACTTCCCTGAGCGCAAGACTGCAGGAGTGCAGGTACAACCCAGAGATGCGGAACCATGCTACTGAGGATAATTTCATTTGCATTCACAAAGTACGATGTCATAAAAAAAAACAAATTGCTGTCTGCAAAACCTTCAGCGTGAGGATAACAGACAGAGAGGCGACAACGTCGAACTTTGTTTGGCACCTGAAGTCTTAAGTAAAGATGTGCAAGATGTGCAAAAAGAAAGGTAAGTTGGTCTGGTACCTGTTGTGAGATCCTTTCGGGTAACTTAAGCTTAGCATCCGTTATGTGCAACAATGGTAAATGTTTGCTCGTAAACTCGCCGTGGCTAAAAACTGAGACTGATGTTAGCTGAAAATAATTGTAAAGTTAAGGACCAGGGTGACCAAGTGTCCTGTTTTCCCATGACAAGTCCTGTTTTCATGTCCTGCCCTGACTGTCCTGGTTGTTTTTTTATAAAGTGACGAAACTGTCTTGGTTTTATTGGGGTTTTTTTTAATTTGGTTGACGGTGCTTATGACTTGGAAGGACTTGAAAATTTTAAGCCTCTGACTTCAGACTTGACTTGGCTTGTCTTGTCTTTACTTGCGACTCGACTTGGACTTGCACGTCTTTACTTAAGACTTGACTCGAGTCCAGTCAAGTTGAAAGACTTGAGACTTACTTGAGACTTGCAAAACAGTGACTGGCTCTCACCTCTGGTATATAGGGTTCTTTAAACATGAAGAGTTCACGGTACACCAGTGGCCATCACAGCTATCAGATCTCAATCCAGTAAAGCACCTTTGGGTTGTGGGAGAATTGAAGATTCACACCATGAATGAGAAGCTGACAAGTCTACTACTGTGTGATGCTGTCACGTCATTATGGATTGTCTTTGACAGTGCTGCTTGACCATTACTCAGAAGTTTATGGGCCCAAGCCCACTCTGCTGTCACATGTTGATGTGTCCTTGGGCAATACATTTTTTCCCCCAAAGTACTCCCATTGCAGCATCAATGAGGTATAAACCACCATTAGAAATATTTCACTTATCCATCTGGAAGAGAGCCCATAGAGGGAGAGGGAGGAACCTTTCAAAAGCATGTCAGACAAATGATTGGATGATCGTTCAGTCAATCAACATTTATTACAGAACATGAGCCACTTCATCAAACAAAGTCAGGTCAAATCATGTGAAGTAGAGCAAACAATCCTCAGTATAGAGAAGTTTGTAGTGTTGGTATTTGTTTTTCATTTGATAAAGAAATGCAGTCAAAATGGGATAAAACTGCTACTGAAGCTATTTGCAGCTATGCCAATCTCTATAAGTGCAGCCACTTCCTGTGGTCGTCTTGCTCATCTCTCTTACCTCTTCCTGCTTTAAAAGACGTTGATTGGGCCGAGAACAATGGTTGTAGATTTGAGCTTAGCAAGATGGATCTGCTGGAATACAGACACTGATGTCATCTTTACACAACGGGCTCTAATTTTGTAGACCAGGCGCAGGCGCACCTGCCTGCGCCGGCCTTCGTTGCGCAGACTGGGTGTGACCTGCGCACTTTGCAAGTTTCCTGCAGTGCCAAGAGAGGTGCACTCATGGCGCACAGGGGCGCAGAGGTTGCGCATCCACGCCCACGTCTCTGCCTCTCCGCGCAAATGTCAGAATAGGAGGAGAATAGACGTGAGTGGGATTTACACAGCCGATCGCTGTCTTCACCAATCAAATGAGCGCCTCTCCTCGCCTTTAAATGCGCTGCGGCTGAGGCGCAGCGTCTGATTGGTCTGAATTATTCCCGCCACCGCGGAAACAGTGTGCTGGAAAGACCCAGCAGCCGCTGTCCCTTCAGCAGGAGAATGGACAGCGGGGCGCATCACCGTATGGGCCAGCTCCCGGGACAGATGTAATCTGTTCCTTTGTCATTAATAGTAAAAAAAATAAGAGACAGTTTCACACCCGCTGTCTTATCCATTCATGCTTGTGATCCACCTGCACTCCTGGTTTGTCATCGCCAAATAGCAGAGCCTTTAGTGATAAACTGTATACTCTCCCGGTGTCTCCTCCTCATCCTCCTTGCAATAATGTTCTCCATCTTTTTAGATCACATTAAAAATAAAGACTAAAATAGAGGAATATGGGAAATAACAGGTACATCCAGAGTAACAAACATTTATTTTCTCTCTTTTTTCTCCATCTTTTTTCTCCTTTTTTCTTTGAATTTAATGAAATGAGAGAAGCCAGATATATAACCTGTATCAGATGTAAAGGGTGTTTATTGTTTACTTGTAAGATGTGCATCAAACTTCCAGCTGCCGTCAGGTTAAGTTTCTTTATGACAAATGGCTTTAACCCGACATCAGATGTGACGGGACAGTTGATATAGATACAATGTATATGCTGGTTCAGACGGGGACATTAAATAGTGATTGCTGTGATTGTTTAATGCATTAAAATGTGCCTGACACTCTGGAAACCTGCCTCTGAGGCGTGCACACATGTGCGCTTGTCACCACATTACAACTGTGGAGGGTGCGCTCCGCCCTGCACCGAGGTTAGACCAGGTTGCAGCTGGCGAGCTTTCAGCGCACTTTCTGCACTGTTTTTGGCACGAAATTGTCACTGCGCCAACATGAATCTGTCGACACCTCCCCCTGGTGCGCCATCACCTCCCCTTGGTGCGCTGTCACACCCATCTCTGTGCAGACAGTCTACCAAATTGTCAAATTGGCAGCGCACGGCGGTGCGCTGCACGAAATTAACACTGCGCGGGGTGTGCCAGGCTTGCGCCCCCTGCGCTGCGCCACGAAATTAGAGCCCAACATCTTTACGGCCAGTTACTGAAAGTTTTCATTGCGTTGTTGCCTCTTGTTAGCACAAGAACGGTGCCTGGAATGTCTGAATCTGCAAACTTTAAAGCCAGGGCCCAGAGTGGAGAGCTTTGAAAACATATTGGTGTCCGGCTCCATGTAGACGTGATTCAGCATTTTTGGGAGAAACGCTGACATCACTGCATGCACAGTACTCTTTCACATGTGCTGTGCTTGGTTTTGCTACCCAGACAAAACAATCCAGACAAATTTGTTGTCCAGACAAGAAACTCCTGCGTCTTCACATGTCCACTCACCATTGTTGTTTGTGAAAATTTTGTCTTCTCTGTATGTGTGTTGTAATACAGCTGTTTGTCGACAATTCTACACCGCCACCTACTGGCCTGGCATGCCATGTGTTTTTGAAAACACAAAGGAGTTTCTGGTGGAACATTGTGTAAATGGGGCCTAAATCAGGCTGATCTAGCTGTTACACAATGCTAGTTTTAGCTGATACTGATAGATAATTTAAAGAGAAACTCCAAAATACCAATAATTTAATTTGAGCGTTGTTGGGTGTGAATAGGTAGATGTGACCTGCTGTGTGAAAATGCTTTGAGTGGTAGGAAATACACCAACAAGCTCAAGTCCACTTACCATTTATCATCACCTCTGAGCACTACTTCCAGCACCTTGTTTTATATGCTGTGAAAATTATGGCAGCTCTGAAGGTAAAGGGGACTCCGACCCAGTATTGGGTTCCCATTTAAGTAGACGGTGAGCATATTTTATGGTTATGAAGTCTGGTGTGGATTCAATGGTGGCCTGAAGTTGTTCGAAGTTCTCTAACAATATGCGCTTTTTTGAAGTGACAGTGATCAACATTACAGATTGTTGTTATTTCTGCTTACCAGACCTGTCAAGTCATAATTTCTGCTCCCCCTCCCCTCCAGATCCCACTTTGATAATCACTGCCTTAGCTATGAATTTACAGACTGACAACTTCATCTTGAGCACCTCATCTTCACGGTCAAAATGCAAAACATAGTCTTCTGCATGCCCCGCTGAGCTGGGGAGAATTATAGTCATGGGGACAAAGCTCAGCCAGCTGGCAGTCCCTCGGCAGGCTTCAGTCAGTCAGAAACATAAAGCACAATGGTGTAGCGGTAATAAAGTCATGACAAAAGTCTTTTTGTGGAGTGACATTTTAACAACAGGAGCATCAGTTTAATCTAAAAATCAATGACCAACCATTACCAGAGCATTAGGGGTGTCATGCTTTGGTTTTAATGCTGGATTTATGCTCTTGATGTAAGAATCATGATAAAAATGGTTCTTAAATTTTGATGGATCAGAGAAAAAGCTCCCTGCTGGAGATCCTTTTGCACTCACTGATTCTCTAACAATTAGGTGATTGTGTAGCTCCACAGTCTACGAGAGAGCCTGCTGTAACCAGACCTCTTAAGATGATATACCATGGAGCAATAAAAAATTTTAGACAGGAAGCCAATACTGTATTGGCCTCATATATCAGTCTAATCCTTGGAGCTGCTGTGACTGCAGGGCTCCACACTGCCCTGCTCCTTCACAGTGAGGAGGATCCAGAGAGAGCAGGAGGCTGATGCTTCTGACCTGAGTTTGCAGCTGATAAACAACCTGCATGACCTTAAGAAGCAGTACATAAATCTCCCACAGAGGCACAACACATCTGTAAATCACCAGCCATTTTGAGAAATATGAAACACAGGCTAAGTTTGAGCTTACTTCATGATTATCAAATCTGAACTAATTTGAGGCATCAGTGGCACAGTCTGATAGTGCACATGAATGATTGGAAGTTTGCAGAGTTAAGCCCAGCTACAGCTGTTACATGGCAACATGTCCTTCGGCAAGACACCTAACCCAAAGTTGCTCCCACTGCTGTGTCAGTTGCATGTAAACAGGCATCAAAAGGCTGTGAATTACTGTTGGTTGTTTTACATGGAAACTCAATCCATGACCAAGTGAGAGTTAAAGTGAATGGGTGTGAATGGGCAGATGTTACCTGTGGTGTGAACCCGCTTTGGGTGTGCGTAGAGGAGAAAAGCTCTATAAGCTCAAGACTGTTTTTTAAAATGTTGAAGAGAAAAAAACAGACAAAAAGGCACTTACAGGGTGTTTTTAGTAGAGTAATCATCTGAGTGCACTCACTACATCATTTTGCCAGACTGTAAGACAGTGGCAAAGATTCAACAAGGCTTTAGAAAGAATACTTAGATATATTGGGCTGATTAACTGCGGTAACTGCAGGGGATATTGGACTGAGATCTGCTGACCGTGGATGCCAGCAGTGTACTCATCGTCATGTTAGAGAAACAGAAACATTTGAGGTATATGAGCTTTCTGTTGTGTATTTTTGCCAGATGGAGGCATTAGAAGATGGAGACAAGTTTAATTTGTATAGCATCTTTAGCAACAAGGCAAACTGAAATGCTTTATTAGTATATCAGAACACTAAAACAAAGAAAAAGAAAAACTGTCATGATCACCTGTCTGTTAAGTTTTCTTAACAGCACATTCATATTTCATCAATTTAAGAACTGATCGTGCTTTCCACACCTGTCTCTCATCACTCCCCATGTGTCATGATCCTTATAGTTCTGTTCTGTTTTGTATGCCTTTTTCTTGTGCTCTGTCATTTTACTTATTGTTTTGCTTTATTTTGTATTATCTGCTCCTTGTATTTCTGGTTTTGATCTCTTGTCTTGTGTCTCCTGTGTTCCTGCTTTAAGTTAAGTGAAACATTTTGTTCACATTTCATGTCTTGTCTTTGGGTTTCCTGTTTTATTTTGAAAGTTCTCCAGTCTCTCCTTATTTATTTATTTATTTTTTGTTCATCTGCATTAGGGTCTCCCCCGCATTTTGCTTTTATTCCTGGTTTACACTGACACCGTGTGTCTAACCTCTTGTCTCTCCCTGTCTTGTTAGTTCTTTTTCTAATCGTCACGTTCCAGCACTCTTTTGTAGCTTGTGTTCATGCACATTTTGATCTCGACCCTGTTTGTTCTCACCCTGCCTTTTGCCTCGTGTTTTTTGGATACATCAGCCTTTGTTTATTGCCTCATCCTGTACTGAAGCTTGGGTTGTCAGTAAACCCTGAGTTTTGATTCAGTGGACTGTGTGTTGGTTGTCTTTTTGCCATGAGTCTGTTCTTGACAAAAGCACACCAAAATAAAACATTTGTTTGAACAAATAATTCTAAAAAGCTAACATGAGGGAGAAATGGTTATTAATTGAAATGCAAATTATACATTTTAAAAGGTATTGCGCAGTGTTATGATAAATAGAAAATAGTAATTTAAGTGTATTTCCAATACAGATCTGGTATTGAAACAGTCATTATGACTAATTCATTATCAAATCAAAAGCAGCTGCAAACAAAATAGTCTTTAAGCCTTAAATGTCCAATGCATTGGCAAAAATGATACTGTCTTCCCTCATTTCTGACTGCAGTAGGTCATTTATCCACTGTGTGCTCCAGCTGTTGAAATAGCAAATGATCATGCACTCACATTTGTTCCAAGGGTTGTGTTTGTCTGAAAATGAGGTGTGGTCACTCAAAGCTGATGTGTTCCTAACTTGAGAATGCAAAAATTGACTCTGCTTTCAACCTAATGAAAATGGTCAAAGTCTACAGTTTGTGGTGCAGAGTGTTTGTACTATTTTTTTTCCCCCTTGTCTGCATTATCTTTACAGCTGAGCACTGTGTCTGGTGGCAGCGTTGGAAAGACCAATGCATTTTTTTTCTAGCAGTGAGAGATATGTGAATATGATTCACTGCTATAGTGACCATCACCAGCCCTCCCTGTAGGCTACTCCATTATTTTAAACTTTATTTAACTCCTGATGAGAGCTGAAGGGGTTGTACTATTTTGAATTCCTTGGATAGATTGGCACACATGGATGAGGTCAAAACATACTTTACTGAGCAAGTTTTAACCATGTAAGATACACAGCAGCACACCTCTCCTGTGAAGTATCATAATAGTTGTTGAGAGGTGAGGGACAGTGTGCTTTTATTCCCCCAGCACTCCCTAGTGCATGTAATACTCAATAAACAGGAAAAACATTACATCACTAATTTTCTTGAAGCACAGAGCAACATTTCTAACATTTGTACACACACTAATAAATCTCCCCATTAATCATGTGGCATGCTGTATGATGTTTCAGGGATGCAATTGAGAATGATGAGCCAATGGTTCCTGCAGGGAAATAAGAAAATGAAATGCAGTTATTCGATGTACAGTAACTATCCATTCATCCATCCATTATTTATACTGCTTATCCCTTTCAGGGCTGCAGAGGGTGGAGCCTGTAGCAGCTGACATTGGGTGGAAGTGTTACGGGTCCCAGGGATGAGAGACCACAATAACAAATATAGACCTGTATAAAGCAGGTAAAGCAGAGGAGTGAGAAACAGTCGGTTCTGTCGTCTTTCCAGATTGTCTCTGTCTGATTTATTTTCCAACATTATCAAAATTAACATAAGCACAATGCATGTCTTTCCACTTCAGTTTCAGTAGTTCAATTCATGTTCTCAGTTCAAGTTGTTCCTACTAGCCATATTAGTGCCTCATTAAATTTCCATGCACATCTCTCACATCATCTTCTGTTTCCTTTTCAGCTCATTTCTCTATTATTTATATCAATAAAACTCTTAGTGCAAATACATCACATTTTCTTTAACTCTATTCAGATGAGATAAACTATATTTCACAGTGTAGTTTTACAGTGTATAATGCCTCTGCTCATGCAACAGACTACCTACTATGCCTCTGTAAAAGAGCTTTGAAATGTATGAATCACAAAGTGCTTCTGTTACTTTTCTTCATGAACAGTCTTTAACAATATTTCATCATTAAACAAATTAAAACCACAATAACAAACTAATCAAAACGAACAAAAGTGTACAGGAGCGCTATTGCCACTTATTCCCATGTTAAATAGTGTAACTGCGGACCCGCTTGACACAAAATGGCGGCCGCGCGGTAAACTTTTCTTTACTTATTTAGACTATTTACTCGATAATACTTAATTAAAACATAACCTAAACCCTCCATAAACATTCGCGTTGCTGTCGAGTGTCACCATAGTATAAAACTCTGCGGTTCATTGACCGTTTACTGACCTGTATAAAGCAGGTAAAGCAGAGGAGTGAGAAACAGTCGGTTCTGTCGTCTTTCCAGATTGTCTCTGGATGGAAGAGGGGAAGCACCACACCTTTACCTTTCCCCACGGACAACTAGTGACAACACAAACGTTCCCCCCCTTTTACTTGTAACAAAATTAGTGTAACTTAGTAAATTAAATGTTCACTTGAAAGCATAAAAATATAAACAAAAGTAGTTATCATCTTCAACATGAAATAATATAAATCTTAATTGCGGTTACCCTATTTTAGGGGTGCCACAGAAGACAAGGTGCAGCCTCAATTGATTGCAGGGTCACAAAGAGATGGACGAGCATTCACACCCTAATTCCCAAGGGCAATTAAGAGTCCAAAACTGGCCTATTAAACATGTTTTTGGTCTGTGGGAAGAAACTGGATTTCCTGGAGGGAACCCACGCATGCACAGGGGGGAACATGCGAACTCCACACAGGCCATGACCAACCTGGGATCGAACCAGCAATCGTCTTGCTGTGTGGCATGTGCACCACCTGCTGCACCATCATGCTGCAGTACACTAAACAGGTTTATCTTAGCCTTGTAAAAGTTTGACTTTGATTAACTAGAGATTTAAATAATCAATGAGGTTTCATACCCTGAAACTTCAGACTTGTTTTGGATCATCTTTATCTTTGAGCATTATCATATTTCATACAGTGTTCTCTGTGCTCTTTGCGTTAAGTGACATAATAAAAGGAAAAAAAAAAAAAAATCTCTCTGAAATTCAGACCAAATATCTAAGCCAGCTGTGAAGAAAGCAAAACACTCCCTGATTTCAAGGGAATGACAGCAAACACTCTGATTGGTTTGATTTATGTCATGCCCAAAACACACCCTTTAACAATCAAGGCACATAATCCATCCTTTTTCAAATCATCAACATAAAGACCCACATGCCCCAAACCACTGTGCACCATGTGCTTTAGATGCACTGCACAGGGCCCTTAAACCTTAATATATCTGAACAGACAGTTTCAGCAGACCTGCAGCCTTCTGGAAGTTTGTCTCAGATCTGTGAAGCATAAAAACTAAAAGCTGCTTCTTCATGTTTAGTTCTGACTCTGGGGACATAGAGCAGACCTGCATCAGAGGACCTAAGTGGTCTTGATAATTCATATGGTAAAAGGAGGTCACTGATGGATTTAGGCTCTGAACCATTCAGCGCTTTACAAACTCACAGGAGTGTTTTGAAATCTATCCTCTGAGAGACAGGAAGCCAGTGTAAAGGCATCAGAACTGGAGTGACATGTCCTACCTATTTGGTCCTTTTAGTCAGACCTGTATAGACACTGTCACAGTGATCTAATCGACTCAAGATGAATAGATTCACCAATTTTTCTTGCTCCTGCTGAGACAGAAATCCTCACATCTTAGAGATATCCTGCAGGTTCAGCTGACTTTCTAATTCTGTTAAGTGGTTTTAAAAGTTCAAGTCTGACTCCATGATTACGCCCAGATCTTCCCCTGATCTGGAATAACTGAAGCCCTGCGCTGACTTTAAGGGGTGAACATGGTCAGCAACAATCTTCAAGTTGGCTGTGATGTTTAATCAACATTCACTTGGTACTTAAGGGCCCAGAGAATATCTGAATATCTGCTGTGACCAGAGAACATCCCCTACATCATGAAAACACTTGATACAAGGCAGGACTCATCAGATGAGGCAACGCTTTTCCAATCTTCTATTGTCCAGTTTTGTTGAGCCCGTGCTAACTGCCTCAGATTCCTACTCTTAGCTGACAGGAGTGGCACCTAGTGTGGTTCTATGCTGCTGTAACCCATCTGCTTCAAGATTTGACTTGTAATGCATACAGGATCCTTCTTGTGAATGTAATGAGTTGATATTTGAGTCACTGTTTTCATCCTATTGTATATAACTACTGGTTTATTCAAACAGAAACATGATAATACTTCACCTTATCAGTCCACATGGTTTATTTGTCTCTCAGGATGTCCTGTCAGCTCACTTCTCCTCCCTCTGGATGTAAACAGTCACGTTAGTGCACAACAGTGCAGTTACACTCAACAGCCATAGAGGCCCCCAGAGAGCTGAAAGCTTGAATCTTACATAGTACAGCTTTAGCATTGCTGTTTAGGAATATTTATGCATATCTGTTTAGACATATCATATAAAGTTTAGACAAGGAGGGGTGAAAACCAACATTTTGATACTTTATCTGTTGTCAGTAATAATTTGTTGTAATGACAATGATCTGGTAAGGTGGTGTTCGAATGTTATGCTGCGTTCACACCACAAGCGACCCAGCTACCAAAATCGCGTCGCCCGCTGACGTAGCGTAACGTCACGTCCCCTCGAGTTTCACCGCAATCATTTCATATATCATATAATAGGATGTATAAGCGGACATTATTCCAGCTGTATCCTTTTCACTCACTTATCAAACACAAAACACTGCAGCTGATGCCCTGCAGCAGCAGCATCTGTGAGTTTACCGCGGTCCGTCTAGGCGGAACTAATGTCCTCACTGACATTAGTTCCGCCTAGATGGAACTCATCCACCCTGTAGTCCGGATGAATAACTGTCTGTCTCGGGTACCGTCACACGTACACACACTGCTGATTGGCTGTTGCCCTACAGCCACACACGACATCGCCTGAATAGATCAACTTTTTTTAACTTTGACATTGCGCGATGAGTGAAGTAATCGTCTTGTACACGGCTGTCGCATCGCGGGAGGGTTAGCCCCACCCCATCGCGGCTGTACATTGACTTTGAATGGAGAGTGAAGAATGGAGAGGTAGTACAAGTAGCGTCCGGTGTGAATGCAACATAAGAGGTTTGCCTTGTTGCTCTAAACAGCCTACAGCAGTGTCAAGATGTAGGCACTCCCCAGAGTACACGTTCCATCAGTGCAGCAAAATGATATGATTAGCCTCTTTTTTTATTCTGTTGCAGTGTTTGTCATTATCTTTTCCAATTAAGATATAGTTTTCCTGTTTTATACTAGATTAAACGTGTTAACACATCCATTGCTGTACTCATTTTAGCCTCAGAAACATGATAGTATTCAGCTGTGACACTCTGGCACATGTTCAGGCTCATGCCACTCAGCCCCATTTCAAACATACTGAAAGTGAAACCACCTTTCAAAGTGGTTTGCCATTTTGCTTCTCAGGCCCTTTCTTAAAACATTAATAGCAAAGTAAATTCTATTTTGCAGTATATGGGACCCTTTAACTCTCTTACTGAAAATATACCATACGTGAAATACAATCACTGTCCATATGACATTGCCCACTGTGCTTACACATACACCCAGTTAGATGAGAGATATGTTGATATCTCATGGGGATGTGAAATATCTGATGTGTCAGTTTATGCAGTTATTATGCAAAGGCAGAATCTTACAAGAAACAGAAAAACCTAAAACATGTTTTTTTAAAGTATTTCTATATGGTGGCATTGCAGTTCAGAGAAGCTATAATAGAAAACCTACTCTCTTCAACTTCAGACTCTCTGGGAGGAAAGCCATTTCATGTTCTTCCTCCACACTTTCTTAAGTGATAAATACAATTTCAGAAGTATCATGCTGGTTTCAGGAGGCCTGTTGAATACCAAGTACCTCTTTGGCACCCCCACTTGTGTGACCTCCGGGCTCCCATCGATCATCAAATGGTCCCTGCTGACCACAGGTTCATGCCGGTGAGTTAGAATAATAAATCATGACGGACTCAGTCAGAACAGAAGACCTGGGAAAAGGACCTGAAATCACTGATTTGAGGCCTTTGGTTGAACTGAGGAGGACTACAGTAAATCAGTGCATTATCAGTATCAAAGATAATGAAGGATGTTGTAACATTCACTCTTAATTCCCATTTAGACACATTACCTCTGAGATACATGACACAGACTTGACTCTGTCCCACTTTTTCTTGAAAGTGCTGTATCTTTAATATTTTATCCGCTGACAAATGGCTTATGCCTTTTAAAAATCTCTTTATTGTCTTTCTCAGAGAAATTACAAGTAAAAAGGCGGCTCATGAACAAATTCAGAGAAATAAAAATGTTATCAGTTAAGACAGGAGCAGTCTGTTAAATTCAGATGATAAAGTGATGAACTTGGAGGCCCCACTCTCACTGTTAACTTGGACTCAGAAGCCATGCCTGATGGGAGAGTTTGACTCATTTATGGAGGGCTGCCACTGAAGTTCAGAGTGAAATTCTAACTAAAACAAGCCGAACTGTACTTTTCAAAAGAAAATGACAGGCAGTTTCCATCACACAGCTGAGAGTTTCAAGAAATATTCATCAGAACAGACTAAAGTTATAACCGTAAGCAGAGGAATTTGAGGTCCAGTGCTTGGATCTTATAAAGTGTTGGGTCTCGGAGATGTAAACTGCTTTGTAATAGCTTCAGTAACATAAGTCATCCATCAATCTACTGTTCCTCACATGATTTCAGTCTCTCTGTGCCAAGAAAGTTGGGCAGCAAAAGCATACAAGCTGGAGTGAAAAACAATTCAGGTTTTTTCTTCTTTGGTATAATGAATGCTTAAATTTGAAACAGTACGATGAAATGTAACAAGCGTTCTTAAGCTTAAAGTAATACTATAAGAACACATGAAGACTGGTTGAATGTGGGCCCTATACTGCTTTGTCGGGGAAAAAGGTCCTTTGTTTATGTGGCACTGTTCAGATAATGATTACAAGGATTCATTTGGGTTTATAATTTAGAGGAATGAAAAGTTGGTAGGCGGCATCTGCAGAGTCAACAATGGAGTGTTGACAAATGTGGGCAGATGCTCCATAAGCAGACACAACAATGAATACTGTTGACCAGGAGTGGGCTGCTGGCCTTACTCAATCAATGTGGCCCACCCAGACCCGGCGGCATGCAGGCATTGGGGGCTGTGTCCGCCCTGGAGTAACAGCTAAGGTCTTTTTTTTTTTTTTTTTTTGTGTCGGAGCAGCCATCTTCAGTTGATCCTATCTATCTTGATATGTCAATCCATCCAACCAATCCAGTCAAACAAAGGCAACGGTCCAGCCAATCAGAGGTGGAGGGGGGCGGGTCACTGAATCATAGCTGTGACCGAGTTGAAGGCCCAATCCAAATGTCTACACTCACACACTCACTGACTTTGAGGTGAGCTCCTGCAAAGTCTGTGGGGGCTCAGGGCTGTCCTGCTGCCAAGTCAAAGTGTGGGATCTCTCGCTGACTTTTTCAGCCCTACATGAACCCTTTCTGCGAGTGGGCATTTCAGGAGCAACTAGCTGCCAGTCGTGAAAATAAAAAATCCCAGTCACTCCTAAAGAGCACGATTGTGTTTGAATAGATAGAGATTTGGGCAAAAAAACTGAAGGAAATATTTATCTGATATGTTTTCACAGCAGCTAAAGTTGTGGCTTTTAAAAAGCCAAAACAGGACTAACTAATATGTTCTAATACAGTACCCTGCCACACTCCAGCCTCAGCCTTATCAAGCTCAACTCCTGTCACCTGCGCTCCTGCTCACACATGCACCTCATCAGCTGCAATCACACCACCTACTTAAACCCCAGCTCCACACTTACTCGGCGTCAGATCGTCTCGCTCTCATGCCAAGAACTTCAGACCTGCTATCCGGACTGATCACCCGTTGCCGACCTGTTCTGTTCCTGTTTCCGACTTTATCGCCTTATCTTTGGCTAGACTACAAGGTACCAACCTGTTTCTGTCCTGCACCTACCTGCCTGTCTGATCCCCGGTTGCTGACCTTGCGTTCTGTTCCTGATGCCGGGTACCTGTTTGTGAATCTTGATTTGTGGTCACCATCTGATGTCCGGTATCTGACCTTTCTGCCTGTTTGTGACACTGAGTACCTGTCTGTGAGCCCGAACCAGTGATGGCAGCCTGATCTCTGGCAATCTGAACCATTTCCAGCTTTGAAAGACAAAGTGAGTCCTATCCTGCTTCACCTCAAAGTCTCTGTGTTGCAGTGTGACTGTGTGTGGCTCCTGCATGGTCGTGACTACGTCACTGCATCGTGTTCCAAGGATTGCAGGTTCGATCCCCGCTTTCTACTCAACTGCTCCTGTGTCTGTTCAATAAAGCTGGTTATTGTGGACTGCAAAATCTGTTTCTTTTCTGGGTCCTAATTGCCTCCATGTCATACCCAAGGGTTAAAGAGCTTTACAAAGCTCATGTAAATGCTGAACCACTAACAGCTCAGTTACCAGTCTTTTGGTGCACAGCACCACACTACTGTATTTATATATATATATATATATATATATATATATATATATATTTTAAGATGAACTGACCATTTTTAATGAGAAAATTTTTTATGTCTACACCGTAGGAGTGGCCACAGAGCTTCTGTTCAGCCCAAGGCAGATAAAATGTAGTTCAAAAAAGTATGCCTCCCTGAAAAAATTTAATGCCCCCTCCCTAAATTGTTTCTGGAGCAGGGCCTGAACCCACCAGTCAACAGGGGAGGCAATCTGAGTGATCAAAGGGGCGGGGCTTTCCAGTCACGGTGCAGATGTGCTCTTCAAGACCATATACCGCCATTTTTGTTTTCACACTTACATGTTTATGTGTAAAGATGTACTAAAATAAGACAAACAGACATAAGCACAGGCTTGTGACCTTTTAACAGCAGCCTATTTGATTGCTATGACTTTATCTCCCTTTTTATGGAATGTTTGCACAAAGTGGGGGGTTATTTGGGGAGTTTGAGAGTGTATATGTGATGGACACGGGACTTAAGTTCCCTAGTTCACCATGGATCACACTTGGCAGGCTGGAGACGGTAATTTGTTTTTTCTCTATTTTCTGGTCCTCCCTCTCAAAGTCTTCTGCATGGGAATCCAGATCGGCCCGCTATTGGCTGAGGCCTTGGTTAAGCTGCTGCTTATTTTGTCACAATCTCAGTTTTCAGCCTCAGCCTCTCCCGCAGCCTGTCACTCCCTGCTGCACTCTAATTAGCCCAGACTCACCTCACCTGTGTTGCTGCTCACACCTGCACCTCGTCTCCGGCAATCAAGCCAGCTACAAAAGCCCCAGCTCCACACTCAATCGGCGTCAGACTGTCTTCGCACTCATGCTGAGAACTCCAGACTTGTTTCCCGGATTGATCACCCGTTGCCGACAAGTTTCGTCCCAGACTTTGCCTCATACGCCTGACCCTCGGCTTGACTTCAAGGTATCGACTAGCTTCTGTCCTGCATTCACCCGCCTGTCTGAATCCCCGGCTTTCGATCCTGCTCCAGTCTTCTGTTGCCGAGCCCTGCCTGCCCTACGTTGTGTCCTCCGCCTGGGATCTGATCCTGCTCCAGTCTTCTGTTGTTGATTCCTGTCTGCCCTACGTTGTGCTATCCGTCTGGTATCCGACCCCCTGCCCGTCTTCGACAACGTGAGTTCGCCTGAATCACATCTCCGAGTGTTCCTGAACGCCTCTGCTCGTCTGTGTGTGAGTCAAGCCTGCTTCACCTCCTCCTGTAAAGACTGTGTGAGCTTCTGTCAGTGCATCTCCTGTGTGGCGCAGTCGGTAAAGCGTCCAACTACAGATCTAGCTGTCGCGGGTTCGACCCCCGCTCAAGCCACAGCCTTTTTCCTGTTTAAACTGTGTGGGTCTCAGTTTTGGACTCCTCCTGTGTGTAGCAATCAAAGAAGTGTTCATCTTCAAAGTCTGCTGTCACGGGTTCAACCCCTGCTCAAGTCGCAGCTACACCCCTGTAAAGACTGTGTGAGCCCCTGTCTGAGCATCTCCTGTGTGGCGCAGTCAGTAAAGTATCCAATTACAGATCTTGCTGTCGCGGGTTCAAACCCCGCTCAAGCCGCAGCTTCTCCCTTGAAAAGAGTGTGGCTCCAGACAGATTTTTTTGGTGGGCGTGAACCATTGTCTAAGCATCCCCTGATTAGCTCAGTTGTTAGAGCACCCGTCTGCACATCTCGTGGTCGCGGGTTCAAACCCTGCTCTGAACTGTGTTTGAATTGCTGTCAAATAAAGACTATTCATCGTTCATATTCAACTGCTTGCTTCTGGGTCCTAACTGCAAACGTGTCACATTTTCATAAAGCTGAGCTTCTGCCAACTTCAGGTCGTTGCTGGCAATGCTTGCATCTAGCAACTCCACATTGTTCGCATGTTGCTGCACATGGCCGCCACCTCGATCATCCCTCAACCTTTGTGATCATAGAAAATGAATGGCAGCTGGATGCCGCCAATGCTCAGATCGCTTTTGGTGTGAATGTACAGTAAGGCATGGAAAAGACATTCAGGATGGGTTTAAAGTTGAAGCTTTCCAAACTGATTGTTCCTTCAACCCTTTGAAAAACCAATTGATGTGATGCCACACTGTTGTTTTATCATCAGTTCAAGGCCATTGGCTTGAGTTTTTGACAAAATCCAAAAGCAGCACTAAACTGATCAAAAACCCATAATTTAACCAGTCAATCAATTAGGTCAGAGAAAGAGACAAGAGCTTTCAAAAAAACATCTTGAACATAACCAGAGTATAATTGGATCAGGGAGATGTAATTTAAAAAAAAAAAAAGTTCTTTGAAGAGAAGGTATTTAAAAATTCCTAAGCAGTCATGGAGTCAAAATATGAACCTGAGGTAATGTAAAATATGGACCCCTTGAAACTGGTTTTTAAATGAAAGATGTATCAGAACAATACAAAATGGTCAAGTGAAACAGTGTGTGAGCGAGCATAGAAGCCCCAATAGTCTCATATAGCCACCTTACCTCCAGCAGTCCAAATCAGCCAACAGTTTAAATATCCAGGGGCCAAAATGGCTCTTTAAACTTTATTTAAATGATTATCACTTGTAGGTAACATTAGTCAAAGTTGGCCCAGTTGCAGTGGATTCTGAACTGTTTTTCTCCTCTATTCCAACACAGCAGTGTCACTGACATGGATAAGGTGACTATCATATTCAACATTGTGTTTTATCTTGTTTGGACATGGCTTAAGGCAAGTGTACTTCTCCACTAACACAACAACACAGGCTGAGAAAATATCCTCTGGGAGAAATGTTTTCCAACTGGTGGAGAGCCAGAGAAAACAGATCTGTCAGGAGAGTTCCTAACTGCTCAAGTTTATCATGTTTGGTTTAGGTAAGGTGGGTGGGGATGCCTAACATGGCATTTTCCAGCAAAAACTGCTGCAATCAATGTCCTTTGAATGACATAAGCACCAGCACATTAATCTTAGTGAGAAAAGCAAACATCAACATTATAACTACCTTTAACGCATGGACTTTTGAAATGTTTTAGAAAGTTTACAGGAAGAATTCAGGATTGAAGTACTGTTGTATAAAGAATATGGCCTTAAAATGGCCATTAGCAACACTGACAGAGATCAGCTATGCATCTGTGTAGAAACCTAAAATGGCTAGGCATCACAAAAATCTACACCAGGGGTCGGCAACCTTTTCAATCAAAAGAGCCATTTTGCCCGTCACGCCCACCAAAAAAATCTGTCTGGAGCCACAAACACATTTGAGCCTTAAAATGACGACAGCAGCACCTGCTGACTCTACATTATAATGACATTAGATCTATAAGCAAACTGATTTACCACCTGACATGACTGCTCTTTAATGGACAATGTACTTTTGTTGCTTTAACTTGACATTAGTGTTATACCATATTATTTTGAAGTAATTCATTTAGAACTAAAATGCTCACTTTGATTTTCAGGTTTGTCAACAAAAATAACCATCTATTAATATTAGCCCTGTAAACACTGTTATTTTCATTTTTTTATTTTGGTATTGTTGTTACTCCATTTTTTTTTTTTTTTACACAGGATCAGGTTTTACTTGCAGTGGAAAAATCATAAATATTTATTTGACATTATCAGGTTTTATCAATTTTATCATAATCATGAGGTGCTTTTCAACATCTCATCAGTGTTTTAGAAGCTTATCCCACATAATTACTCAATGTTTAGTTTCATGCCAATTTTGATGTGTCATTAAAAAATTGTCATATATATATAACACAGTTACTCACACACCTGAGTCTGTAGTTAGTGAATGAGAGATAATATGAGGGGGAGAGTCTGACTGCAATCATAACACAGAAATGGTAATAAAAAACATCCACCTGATATTTTTGTGTAAAAACCCCCCGCTTCAACAACCCCGTCACAGTCGCGCTGAATTATCGTCTCCCCGTGTTTCTCGTCTTTTCCAAAGCTTTATCGCCGACATGCCTCTGTGTGAAAGTTTGAATCCCTTCACAGCAGCAGTTGAAAGTCTGAGAGTTCATCAAAACATCTTCATAAGAACTTAAAATGAACATCAAGTGAGCTCACAGCTAAAGATGCAGCAGAGTCCAGCTCTCATTCCGACCTGCTGCAGGTCACGCAGAGGTCATGGGAGGTGCACACATGACACAAAGTTAGCGTTGTAAAAACCAAGAAATTGTCATTAAAAGAAAAAAGGCAGATGGTACTAAAACATGCAAAAATAACATCAATTTATTAGAGTTTAATGCAGGTCAAAGATGACGTTTTTTGCTCTTCTGACCTCTGAGTCAAGAGAGCCACTGGCGAGGGGCAAAAGAGCCACATGCGGCTCCGGAGCCGCAGGTTGCCTACCCCTGATCTACACATATGTTCAAAATGACAAAAAAAATCTACAATTGAGAACCATTAAAAATGTAGTTTCCTCCCTTCATTTATCTTAACATGAACTACTGCATTTTTATGTAAGGATTTAATTAAGGACCAGGAGCAATCCATTTTATTTTTTTTATTAGTCCACCAGATGGCACTTTTTTTCCCACACAAACTTTCACACTTTTTACTGTGTTCTGCAGGGGTGCCTGCAACAAAACAACAGTGCATCAAAATGAATGTTGCTGCCAATTACCGACTTATCTCAGTGACTTGTATCTATAATGATCAAGAACAACATCTGACGCCTTTGAGTTAAAAAAAATGCAGTTTTTTTTTAACATCCTGCCAATCCCCTTTGTGTTCAATATTTGATATTTGAATTTCAAACAAAGTAACTTTAAAATATCGACTCATTAAAGTGGAAAAACATTTATTACAGAAAATTTTAGGAAGCTTGCATATTTATCTCCAGGATCAAGAGTGTGAGTTTTTGTATTAAGCTGACACTGCAAAATAAAAATAAAGAACAAATGCACTAATTTATCAAAGTCAATGTCACTGACAATCATTAATCCATCTTAGGGTCTAATAATAACAAAAGACTACTTGAATAGTAATTTATAAAAATTCTTTCTTGTTCTGTATGATAAAAAAAAAACTTTGAACACATTCTGTGTATCATCTAAAAACTGTCAAGACCTGACGGATGCTGAAACGTAAACATGTGGGTATGTTTGGTCTGTGAGACAGCAGGAAAGACCAAATGTACCAAAACAATGATAGTGAATGAAGTGATGGTGCAAGACACGTGAGGTACGTGGAACAAAGGATTGGACATTAAAGGTCAAACATGGACACTAAAAGACAGTCAAGAATTATGTCATACTTCTGTAAATGGAATAAAAATTGACAATAATATGATGATACGTGGAAAAAGAGGAGACTAAATATTGAGGAAATGGGGACGGGACAAGATATGCTATGCTTCTTCCGTCTTCCCTTTCGGACATGTACAGTGTGATCATCTATTGACAATGTGTGATGTTGTATAAGTGTGCTGACATGACCAAAATAAAATTCAATTCAATTCAATTCTTTCATTTAAAGGTTAATATCGCAAAAGTGTGACTCCTATTTGATCATTATATTTTAGGCTGGAGTATTTTTTAAATACTGGCTCATTTAGAGCAGAAAGGAATATTTACGTGTGTTATTTTTCCTGTAGTTTTTGGGACCTGATATTTTGTTATAAGGGGCTGGGGAGGTAGGGTTTTATTGGAACTCTCAAAAGTTACAAGGTCTAGTTGGAATCAAGCACAAAGTGATGATACACTCCACTGAATACATAACAACTTTATTTTCCTTTCCTAACTATATTTACCAAGGTGTTATGGTACTCCTCTGGTACAAGGCAAGCCCATGAGTCCTCCCGCCAAATGTGCACTAATCAAAATACAGTCTGACTTAAATTTTAACCAAAAAAAAAAACTTATAGCACTTTAAACACTCTTTACTGCTCTTTCCGTGCAGATGCAGAGCTGGTCACTCCACCAGAGGCTGGTATCCATGCTTATGTTATGTGAATGACACAACACCACTTCAAAATCCTGGACGATGCCTTTAAGGGCTATTCATCTCTAAATTTTCTGGAGACTGAGCTGAAGTTAAATAAATTCACAGAACATCAAGTTTTGGTTCAGGTGAAGGGAAGTACCTTCTTGGAACATGTGGGTGGATGAGCTATTTTAAAAAAGTGAATATTTCATGGCAAAGATCACTTGAGAAAGTTTCTGCAATGCCAAAAGAAGTTGGGGAAATAAAATACTGGCAACTTGGCAGAGTACTAAAGAGCAAAGGCATCGAACTCAGCTCAACTGATCCAGCATCATCATTCCACCTGCACACTTTGGGCCTGACCCTCAAAAGAATTGCACTGCTTTTGCAACCACTTCACCTGTGCAAATGACAGGAAAAAATAGCATGCAATCCACAAAGCATACGCTAACTGAACGCAAACTGAACACAAACTGCACCGCCACTCCAAGCTGCACCTGTCCAATTTGCATGCATGTAAATTAGGGCTGTTGTGCCAGGACCCCCGATAATTGTGGCAGTAGTGATTGTAGCCAGGCAAAGGCACTAGGGCAGGTGACATGGCAGGCGCGCACAAGAAAGGATTTATTGGAGGAGAATATCATTTTTTGATTTAAGTGACAATGAAGTAATTTGCAGACAGCAGTTGCCAGGCCACATGATCCTTGTGCTAGTTATTTAACATCAATGATTAAATGACGTCAAGTGTGACAGTAATAAAGCCGACTGTGTTCATCTCTGCCCCCATTCCACCATCTTGAAGTAAACATGAATAATTTGTATTTTCTGTCGTATTTTCTGATTTATTTTGCAATCAGAGGCACAAAGTGCGCTCAGCTGCCAAACTGTGTCTGCGCATTAGCACGGCATATGATTAGAGCAAATTCTTTTAAGGATAATGTGCTAACACAGGGCAGACAGGGTGAGCTAATTCTGTGCAAAAAATGGCAATATTAGCAGGAGCAATCCTTTCTTTATGGAACTGACCCTTGCTGTAAATGTGTCAAATTGTTATCCACTGAGTTCCACAGCAGCTCACCTTGACCTCCTACATCTATTTTACTCATGAGCGCGACATGCAAAAGGTCATTATTAGGTGTGCATTCATTTGACCCTTAACATTCACATCAACTCAACCTAAAGATATGATGAAGAGATGGAGAGTGTCTTCACAGGGCTGCTGATTTCCTTCTAAGTGCTCTGTAGGTCTCCTGTCATGAATACAGGAGACACAGAGAGAGGATGTATGCACAGTGTTTGGTTTTCTGACTGCTGAGGCAGATATCAGATGAACTTTTATCGATTATAAGACTGTGCTCCATGTACATCAGAACTGGGAAGAGGGGAGGGAGAATTACATGACATCCTGGAATTCCAACTTCAGGGGGTGTTCCAGTTGAAATTTCCCACTCAGAACTCCCAACTTCCCAGTACAACTGGAGCACACCATTAGTCAAGGAGGCCATTTGGTCTCCAGTAATAAACACTTAAAGTGCTTCATGACGTCCTTCAAGAGCCCCCAACATTGCATGTCCTCCAATGAGACTACTGCACATGCACTTTGTAATTGTGGTGAAAAACAAGATATTGTTCAGCCTTCATACAAGCTCCTTGGCAACAGAGAGCCAATTAGCAAACAGGAGTGGGACTAGGAGATGGAAAAACCCATTTAACCCACCTCAAATAGCATCTAATGAATTAGCCTCTCTGAGTACACCTTTTAGTGATTGACTAGAGACATCATGGCAGGATCCTGCATCAGGCTTTAGAAAAGACATGTTAAAAATTATTATTTAAATTGCAGGTACAGAAACAGGTTAAAATGACCACAGAGAATTAGATCAGAGAAGACAATGGTTAGCAGTATTTAATCATCTTACAGCTCATATCTGTGTTGGTGAAGCTCGTACTGCTTATGCTAATTTCCCACTAGCCCATGTGTGACCATTCCCAGCTTCCTACTCTCACCGGAGCATGCCTTGCCCATGTGCAGTGGTCCAAGAGAGAAACTCGTATTTTTTAGAACTATCGGTAATATATATATTGCTGGATAAAACAATTTTACAATCTTTGGAAAAGATTAAATCCGTCTTTAATGTTTTGGAGATGCATGGAAACACATCAGCCATAGAAAACATGAAAGTTTCCTTGGACAGTGCAAATGCTTGCGAGACATTTAACAGACTGCCTCACAGTTAACATCAAACTTCGGGTCAGGTTGTGATTTCTAAGATGTGTGAGAACGGGGTGGGTGTTCATAGGTAAAACTGGACCTCTGCAGCTTACTGAATCACAGGAACTTCACCACCTTCTGAATGTCAACAAACAAGTGTTTTCTGGGAGGAGAAAGTGGCTTAGCTGTGTATTTTTAGACAGTGTCGCGGCCCTCGGTGGGGACTCGAAACTCTCCAAACCAAATTCTTTCTTATTGCTGCTTTAGTATCATAAAATATATACATCCCTTTTGTCTTTAGTGATTGTCAAGCCAAAGGTTAAGGCAAGATTAAATTTAGTTTGATATGACCCATTATCATTAAATGACAGGTGTTGAATTTTCCCTTATAAACATACAACAGCATCACTATCACATTGTCACCATCACATGAAAACTGTTGTCACTGTCACTCATCCATCACAGAGCTGTCAACTAAAATCATTCACAAAGTCTTTTCCCAGAGCTATTGTCACCCGACACTGTGCCCCCGCAATATTTGACAACTGCAGCATTCTTTCCTTCCGTGTCGGATCCAAACACGCCAAAGCCCTCGAACTGAAGAAGCTGCTGGCTATGATCACCCTTGAACTGCAGAGGTGGCTGCTCTCATATTCTCTTTGAAAATTAAGTCATGTCAGCCCTTGACTTTGGTGAAAAAGCAGTAGATGAAGAGGAGGAGGAGGTGGGGGTGGAGGAGGCGGAGGAGGCGGTTGTGGCGGTAGGGGTGCTAATTAAAGGCATGGATTATTTATTTGCTTCATGGTGGCATTTGCTTGTTTGCCAAACAGCTGCCATGGGATGAGCTCTGCCGTAGTTTGGCTGACTGCCTGACACTGGCTGTATTGTAGAAACATATGGCTACACACAAAAATTCTCCTGGTTTTAAAGCATCCACTGCTGTATGGGCCACTGTGTCCACACGATTTTTATTCTGTGAGAGTAGAAAAAAAGTGAAAGTGTTATGCTGAAACTCTCACTGAATTTGAAATGATGTACAGTAGGAAGGCAGGTGTTGAATTAGAATTACCTTGGATGAAATATATACTACATATTTCAAAGGCAGTATTGTTTTCAAAGTGAGAGTGGATGTCTTTCAAATGAAAAGCAAGAACTACTGGCTGGTGTTTTTATGCCTCTGCAAGGTAAACATTGATGTAAAAGTAAAGTGATGGGCCAAGATAGGCTGGGGTGTTTTATTTTGTTTGTTTGTATTTTGGCAATGCTTTGGTCGTACATCGTATTCTTTCAAGGATAGCTCTGATTTTTTGAAGTGGTGTTCATTAGCCACAGTGACAGAGATTGGGGGAACTGCAAACAAATTAACATCTTACAATCCCTGGTTTCATTGAAGTTGGGTAAAATGTAAGAAAAAAATACATAATCATTTGCAAATACTTTTCCACCTATATTTAATTGAAGTCAATGCAAAGATATGCTTCATATTAATTAACTTCTTATTTTTGTAAACATTCATTTTGAATTTAATGCCTGCAACACGTTAAAAAGATGTGATAGTGGCACATTTAAAGCTGTGCATCACATTTCACTCAATGGAGTTCTTTTCCATTACTGCTTAATGTTTTATTACTGCTTAGCTGCAACTTAAGTTCCAGGGTCTTCATTGCCATACTTCATAATTGCAGGTCTAGACTGCAGGCAGGTCAGTCTAGTACCTGCACTCTTTAACTCTGAAGTCACGCTTTTGTAACCAGTGCAGAATGTGTCTTGGCAATGTCTTGCTGAAATAAGCAGGGGCTTCCCTGAAAAGGACGTCACTTGGGTGGCAGCATATGTTGCTTTAAAACCAGTACGTACCTTTCAGCACTTCTTAGGCCATGTTTACACGGAAACACTGTCACCTTAAACTCAATGGTTTTTCCTTTGCGTATTCGAACTTGATCCACTTTCAGCCAGGATGCTAAAAATGTATGAAATGTGCATGCCAGTCCAGAAGATGGCAATGTAGGTTTGTAGAGACAGCACTGCTGCAGCACACATATGAAGAAGAAAAACTTTTCACAAACAACAACGAGTGGATGCATGAAGACTCGTCTGGACAACAAATCTGTCAGGTCTGAACAACAAACTGAGCACAGTAAGCAGCCCACATGTTACTCGGTTCACAGTCAAAGCAGTTGTTTTTCCTGGTATATGTTCGCAGCCTTCATGTGAAAGAGTACTGCGCATGCGGTGACATCAGCGTTCGGTATCTCGTCTACATGGAGTCGAAACAAATACGTTTTCAAAACTTTCCACTGGACCCTGGTTTCAAAAGTTTGCCGATTTGGGCATTCCAGGCGCAGTTCTCATGTAAACAGGAGGCCAAAACACAATAAAAACTGTTTTAGGCTGAAAACAGAGCCGTGGAAACACCACCTTAGATGTGCAAGTTAATCATGCCATGGGCACCAACACAACCCCATATCATCACAAATGCTGACTCTTAAATATTGCGCTGACAACAGCCTGGATGGCCCTTTTCCCTTTTGGTTTGGAGGGCACAAAATCTACAATTTCCAAAAACATTTGAAAGGAAGACTCATCAAAGCACAGCACACTTTCCCCTTTGCTTCACTCTGTTGAGCTCGAGCCCAGAGATGCTACCAGATTTTCTAAGTGTTGGTCAGATGACCTTAAGTCCCGCCTGTATGTCCATGAGTCCATGGAGCTACGGTTCAGTTGAGCTATTTGCAGTATGGTATCATCAGTCAGAGGTCATCAACAGCTATCCAAAGTCCCCCATGATATTAAGACGGATAATGTAACATGGCTTCAGTTCTTTCACTGTCCATAGTCCATCATTGTGATCAGTGCACACATTGCAGCATAACAAATATCCATTCATAATCTATACAGAGGGCAGGAGTTTATCCCAGCTGACACTAGGGTAGAGGCAGGGTAGTCATCACAGAGCCACATAGAGAGACAGACAACCATCCATATTCACAATCAAACCAGATACACACGCCCTACCCACTGTGCCACCATGCTGCCCATGAATAAATCATTCAACCCTATTCCAAATCTAATCACTTGTTTCATTTATAAGAGGAGACATTCACACAACAGTTAAAGAAACTCCTAACAGCATTTTTTGTGTTCAATTGCAGGGATAATCATGAGGTGAAATATTTTGACTTTTTACCTTTGACTGTGACTTTGAGTAAAGTTTTGACCTAGGAACTCAACATCTTACTGTTACATGGTTGAGTCTAAGGAGATACTGGGCCTTATCTGACACCATGATTTTTGACTTTTTAATCCTCACTTAACCCATTAACTCAAAAAGACATGGTTTCAGTTTCTATTAGAGTGGATATTTGGGCAAATTTGTGGAAAATCCAATTAAGGCTTTTTGAGAAACCCCAAAACACACTTCCTCTAGCTCTGGAGGTTGTGGACACAGAGGTATTAAAAAGCTTCTTATAAGTGCTCACTGGTTTGTGTCCTTGTTCTTTTTTGTGGTAGAGCCAAATTACCAAAGTGTGCCAGGTGCCTCAAGTGACTGATGAAAGGATGACTTATTGTCATGGTAACAGTCACAAATTATAATTGCCATGTTCAAATGCAAGTTGAATGTAGGTCACATGCCTTGGGGATCAAAACTGGCACTGTGTGTGACATATCCGAGTGGTCCAGATGGAATACAAAGGAGAATCTAATTGATGAGACATTTCCCCATCTCACAGATTAAAAACACAAGATCTGTGTCACATGTGACGGGACAGAGAACTGGGACACTTTCAGCGACAGCATGGCAGAAGTCCTCTTCACCATCGCTAATGAAATTCTTGTAGGTGGGTCTCCAGCTTGTTAGAGCACAAAAGGTTAGGACAGCTAGGACAGAGCTGTATTAATTATTCTAACAAGGCAGCTTTTCACAGAAACTGGACATGTTATAAAAACAGCTTAAAAATATCATCTCCATCCTTTATTCCCATGAGATGTACATTTGGTAATTAACAAAATGTTAATCAGCATCTATGATTATTAGTTTGAAACAGGTCTTCAAACCCCTCCTACAAAATTATGATTTCTTTTTCATTTACTTTTAGTCTCCACTACTCATGTGTTTTTCAAAGAAGCATCACAAGAGCAGGTCAGAAGAGGCAAGACAGTCTTGTAGAGTAAATGAGGATAAGTGATGGATATAATAATCAAATGGTTTGCATGATTAGTATCTGTGAAAATTAAGACACAAAATCGATTAAGTTGTAGGCAGAAAGAACAAAATATTCTTATTATGTAAGGCAATTACAGTGATATAACACTGATTTTTTAATTCTAAAAGAGCTATTTCGCTGCATGTGTTGGGTGCAAGTATGCCTATATTTTGCTATTCAGATGGCAACCCTGGCTCAAATTATGCAAAGTGCAAAGAGGTAGGACTATGTGTAGAACTGGGTACCTACAACTAGTCTTCAAAATATGAGATGGGTAAACTTGGCAGCTTTGCATTTTATAGCTGCTAATTTAAGGCTGACATGCCTGGGCTTTTAATTGGACAATGTTCACTTGCCACTTAATTACAGTAAACTAGTAAGTTTGGTAGTTTTGTGCAGTTTGCTCTTGTTTTGAGTCTGAAAGTAGAAAGGAGCCATCAGTGTCCAATTTTCGGCAGCATGGAGGGGTCAATCCACAAGCACCAGGGCTGATCAGAGGCTCCTGATATCTGATGGACCAAAGTCATTTACAATTATTGATTGTTTGACCTCTCAAGAAGTTGATGGAGAGTTGTGATGTAGGTTGTTTTTCTCTTCAAGCATTTTATATATTTAAGCATACGTTAGCCCACACTAAATTGGTCTTACTGATTCTTATACACTAAAGGTAGGTATAGAGAAGTGAACCAGTCATCCTTACATTTTTCTGTATGCAGTCCTTTGTGAAAAGTTTGGGCACCACTGATGTCAGCACTTGGAGCTGAAAGACTATTGGCTGACTATCCACCAGGTGAGAAAAAGGTTAAGCATTGAAGTCCAGGCATATGATAGTGGTCTCTGTCTTTTGCTTCACAAAGGAAGGAATGTGGTTGGATACAAAAACATCAAGAACCATGTCTAGTTACATTAAGTCTGAAATACGCCTTAGAAATAAAAAAAAAAATCATTGGGCTGAAACCACTTACCCACAATTTTCACATGGTCCTTATGTGCAGCATCTGTTTGATCCAGACGCTCATGAGCCAATCCTGTTTTGATCAATGTGTGTGCTCTTAAAGCATAGGCTGCAGTCTGTCTTCTGGTGGGGTCCAGAAGCCCTACTCCTGCAAGCAAACATCTGTCAGAGAAGAGCAAAGCAACCCAAAAAGGGGTCAGACAACACACAGAGCATCTGATCAACTCAAGATAATACACAAGGTACTAATAACTGATGAATTGTCCCATCACTATGTCAACCTTGTGTTATAACAGGAGCGAAAACAGACCACACCAGCCTCAGATAGGCAAAGCTATCTCTTGTTTGTAAGATAATCCTTCTTTCCCATGTGAAATGAATCTTTTTCTGCACTTTGCTTTGCAGAAACAGACCCAGTGGGCGAGGGTGCACGCAGTCAGAGAGGACAAAACCTCAGTGCAGACAGCTCACAGTGTGTACAAATCCTGTGGGTATTAAGGATTAAAGTTTATTTAAGCTTGCATAAGCAGCCCCTTTAAAAGTGAAAGATCTTTTGTAGGAGGCCCTGAAGGCTGGAAGGAATGTTATTTTTGCTTCTATGAAGCTCTGCTGATCAGAAAGATCATAATATGGAAGCCATGACATAAACTCCATGTACACCATTTACTTTCTTGATGTTTTTCCAAATATAACGGACTCTGAATTGAGCAGCCTGTTGACGAGGATGCTTGATAACCCATTATGATCAGTGTAGGGCAAATTACTTAAAAAAAGTAAATTACTTTCCCCCAAAAAAGAAATTACTAATGTAAGTACTCCTTCATATATGTGATTAGCTACCAGGGAAAGCAAGTGATACATTTTTTTTTTCTGGAAAAGCAGTTGAACAGTATGGCTCCATCTCTGTGTCCTTCCCTGTTTTACCTGGCCTGCTTCTACCAGCACTAGCATTATCAGCAGTGTTAACTGTGTTTTTGGTTACGAGCTATTTAGAGTTACTCAAAAGGGATGTGGACAAACACCTTGCTCTTGGACATAATGTTAACTTCACGTGTCAGTTCTTGCCTTTTACTAAAGTACATCAATGAAATTAAAGTAGTACCTGTACTTCCATCCTAAAGAAACGCTGGTTTAAACTCCAAAGAAAAAATCTGCATGAAGAGGTTTCAATTTTATCTACATTACATTTATACTTCACAGTGAAATTTTTCCATATTTGGCTGTCAATTTACTTTTTCAACATCCTTATGTTTGGAGGTGGAACATCCTTTTCTTTATACAGAAGTGAAGGGGGGGTGGGCACTGTTATTTATAACACTGTTATTCTAAACAGTTTGTCTAACCTTAATTTTTGTCACCAAAACAGACAAAGTCAGGCTTTTATTTAAGTTTTATATTGATACTGTACAGCTGTATTATGGTTAAAATAAAGGTAACACTTTACTTTACAGGTCCGCAAATTTCATCGCACTTAGGTAATAATTACACAAAGTTTTTTCTTATTTCTTTGAAATTACCCCCAAAATTTCATGAGAATTTGGAGAAAATTAGCAAAAAACTTCTTTACAATAATAATATTTTGCATGTGATCTCAATTATGCATATCAACAAACGTGGTACCTAAAGAACTTGGTGAAATTAAATAACAAATAGCTAACTATCAACTGCTTATTGGGAAATTGAATTATTCACTTAACACTTCAAAGGTAATTATCACAGGAAACAATGAACCTAACTTCTGTATTCAAGAACTAAGCAGCTATTTATCACCTGCTTCTCTGGAAACAGCAGAAATGTTGGGATACTTCTAAAAACATTTTGTGGTGGATTGTGATTTAATTTCAAATAAGTTATTTGCTTATCGTTACCTTCTTACCTTCAATTCGGAGTATATTTCAAAGAAACTGGAAAAAACAGTAACCTACCTGTTGTGACTTGTGACAATGAATTTGGACATTATTTTAGAGAAGTTATGTGCTTATTTTCACCAAATTCTCATGAAATTTCAAAGAAAAAAGAGAAAACTTTGTCTAATTATTACCTAAGTGTAATGAAATTTGCAGACCTCTAAAGTAAAGTGCTACCGTTGATTTTAATGAGGATATTATCTCCATTTCACAGTGTAAAATTAGCTTATACTGATTGAATAGTGTAGTTGCAGGTTGAAATACTCAGAGTTGAAGCTAACATTGATCCCAAAAACCAGACAGTGTATCTGCATGTGATGGGTGATGACTTGGACATTGGTTTGTTCTGATGAGAGAGGGACAGAGACGTAAATCAAAAACAGATTTTTTTTTTTAAATTATCTTTCAGTCAAATTAGATTAACTACCACACTTTCCTTGGTGCTTTCAGAATCAAACCTGAACAAGGTGAATCAGATGTGTTCATGTTGCACAGATGTTGAATGAGGGCTTAATGTTTACAGAAGCTTAACATTAAATCAGAGAAAACCCATCTTTAAGCACAGGCCATTGTCTTTACCATTCAGTTTCACCTGCTTCTTTATGGTTTGTATTTTATTTTTGCTTTTCTTCTCTATGTTGTTTATTATTATGTTATTATGCACCCTTTAAAACACTACGCACTATGTATTTGAGTATTTGCGATTTGGGACACACTATAAGTTTTCCAAAAATTGCTTGTTGTCACACATCAAAAACTACCGCTACGTAACTAGAAAGAGATACATTACCTCGTCGCTTTGCATCCTGTAAGTTGTTGAAAAAAGAAGTTGTAAAGCAATGCAGAGTTCTGAGGAAGGTCCGAGCTGCATTCATTAGCATCACAACAAACGCATGCTTTGGCGTGGGTCACGTCTTTTGGTGTGTTCCAGTTGTAGTCAGAAGTAGGAATTTCCAGGTTCCGAGTAGGGAACTGCAACTGGAACGTGGTGAAACCTCGCCACCCTCGGGTTGACAATCAAAGATGGATGCCCAGTTATTTAGAACAGTTATTTAGCTCCTGTAATAATCAATTTATCTGCACTTCTGACTGGGGTGTGTCACTCTAGATCAGCTGTATACATAGTATTGTTAGACTTATATTTACAAAATGCTGCCATAGTGATAATCACATTCTTCATGTGATATTTGTGAACAACAACGCAGGGCGTGCTAACAACAGCTAACAACAGCCTGGTAGATCAGCATGTTTTTTTCTGACTTCAACTGGAACGCAGATAAGTCGGAGATGACGTCACTCCCAGTTCCGAGGTTACCGGAACGCAGCATTACGACAGTCGCCGCTCGTGTTCATGGGTAGCAGAGTCTTAATGTCGCCGGTAATAGATTCACCTCACAGCACCTTTGAGTATTTTCAAAAGCATTTTAAGTAATATTTGACCAGGAGTATCTATGCTTTCACTCAAGTAATGGAGTTGGATACTTTGTCGACCACTGGTTAAATTTAAGGCTCAGATTAAAGAGACAAATATCATAAATAATTTTAAATGATATATTTTAGAAACTTTTTTTTATTTTTATTGTATGTTTGGGAATTTAAGAACTAGATGTTTAAAAATTGGTGCAGCACATGCTCATTAGGCTGGTGACTTCAAATTGCCCTGAGATTTGAGTGTGAGTGGTTTTACATCTCTCTATGTGGCCCTGTGATTGGCTAGTTTAGGGTGTACAGACAGTTTCAAGCCCCCACGTCCCCAACAGGGATGAGAGGTATTGATGATTTTTTTTATTTTTTTACTTAACCTTTATTTAACCAGATAAATTCCATTGAGATCAGGATCGCATTTACAAGGGCGACCTGGCCAAGAGGTCAGCACACGCCAGATATCAATAAAATAAAAGTAAAATAAAATAGGTTCAGGCAATAAATTACATCCAATAAATAAATCAGAAACAACAACTTGGCAATGGGTTAGCAGTAATTTTTCAGGACAGCTACGATTAAAAACACAGGCATTGTTCATAGGATTCTCGCTGTCTGGTGAGCAGGATGGAACGAAAATCTTTGAGTGACACCAGTTCAGCCATTTTCAGTTCAATCTGAATCGTGTTCCAGACTGTTGGGGCAGCATAAGAAAAAGCTCTTTTTCCAAAGTCAGTTCGGACTCTGGGCACGTGTAAATGATAGACTGCACAAGAGCGTAAGGCATAGGTGCTCCTCGACTTCTGCAGCAGTGAGCACAGATAGGATGGTAATAATCCCAAAAGAGATTTATAGATCAGCAGCATCCAGTGGGTATACCTCCGGGAGCTCAAGGAGGGCCACTCAGCTTAAGCATAAAGGTCACAATGATGAGTGAGATGGCCACAGCCAGTAACAAAACGCAATGCACAATGGTATACAGTGTCTAGAGTCTGGAGACATTTGGTTGAGGCACTCATGTATAGAACATCACCATAGTCAATCAACGATAGAAAGGTTGCAGAGACAAGATATTTTCGTGCTCTGAGGGAAAAACAGGATTTGTTCCGATAGAAAAATCCAAGTTTTGTCTTCAGTTTACAGACCAGGTTAGCAATAAGAGCCTGGAATGAGAGCTCCTGGTCAAGCAGAAACCCTAGATACTTATAGGTGGAGACCAGCTCTATCTGCATGCCGTTTAATGTTGTAATGGCATTTACAGGCTCAATTAATTCATGTTTGTGAGAAAATACCATGACTTTAGTTTTCTCTGCATTTAAAACCAGTTACAGAGGTTGAAGACGAGCCTGAACTGTATTAAAAGCAGTCTGTAAAAACTCTAAAGCCTGTGAAAGTGAGGCAGAGCAGGTATAAATAACTGTATCATCAGTGTAGAAATGATAAAATGCATTTGACGGGTTGATGCAAAGATTATTTATATAAATAGTAAATAAAATTGGTCCCAGTACTGACCCTTGAGGTACTCCTTTTGAGATGTTCAGGAAACCAGAGGAGGAGTCAGCCATTTGGACACACTGTGTTCTATTTGATAGGTCATCTGCAAACCAAGTGGAAGCTTGGCTTGAGATCCCAATCCTGAGCAGAGTATCAATTAAAAGTTTATGATCAACCGTGTCAAATGCCTTGGATAAATCAATAAAAAGTGCAACACAATATTTTTTAGAATCTAAAATCTGAATAAAATCATTTAAAACTTTCAGTGCAGCGGTGACAGTACTGTGCTGTTTTCTAAAACCGGATTGAAAATTTGTTAAAACACCATTAGTATCTAAAAATAGTTTTAGTTGTTCACTGACAATTTTTTCAAAATTTTTTGCCAGTACACAAAGTTTAGAAATCGGTCTGTAATTGTTGACCTCTGAGGGATCGCCACACTTTAAAAGTGGAAGTACAATTGCCGATTTCCAAACTTTGGGCACTTCACTGGTTTTAAAACTCAAGTTAAAAATGTAAGCCAATGGCACCGCAATAAAGTCAGCTGCCAATTTGATAAAAAAGGGGTCCAAGTTATCAGGACCAGCTGACTTATTTGTGTCTATTTGTTTTACAGGTTTGTGAGGGTGAAGGTTTGAGTTTGTAACAAGCTGATTTATTAAATATATATTCACCTGAACTTCTGTTGTCAATCTCAATCAATCAATCAATCTCTATTTGTATAGCACCAATTCATAACAAGTGTTATCTCAAGGCACTTTACAATAGAGCATAAAGCTCTTCATTTCATGGATACACATATATGCATAGATACATATATACATATAAAATACACATATACATATATATATACAAATATATACATCAACACCCAGCATGAATCCATATAGTCAATCATGAATCCCTCCATCATGGCGGCAAGAAAAAACCTTCTGTTAAGCAGCAGGAAATCTTGAATCAGGATCCCAGTCTCATGATGAACAGCAAATCCACACGATGCTGTGTTGGTGTGAGGGTGAAGGAAGGGAGGTAAGAGGAGACAAGTGGACTGAAGTAAGAACTAAAGTAAGGGACAGATCCATGAACCATAGACCTGTCGTCTGATTTATTAGAGGTTAGCCTCTTGAGATGCTACATCTCATTTTCAGGAGGGTCCTCATGTCTGAAAGGTTGTGGTGATCATTTTATAGAAGTATAATCAATGATATTCTTACTGAAAATAAGAATTTATGGTAATGACGAACTCATGGGTGCCCAGACCACAAGTGCATCCCAACCATATTTGTCTCCATTAAATATAAATGTGTTAAAGGCCTCTTGAGATGTGACATCCCATTTTCAGAGGGACCTCATGCCTATGTGGTAGTAAAAAAATAGACACTGTAGATGTATCGATCATGGATATGGAGATCATGCTAGTATCTGTATAAACAGCTATAATGATAATGGGAATGGAGTGTTCCTAATAAAATGACCAACTATGTGTCATGTTTATAATTGTAGTTTTGAGGCTTCATGACTCCACAGCAGCAGGCAGTCTCCACCAAGGATCCCAGGCCACCTACAAGACAAGAGCCAGAGACGAGTACAGGAGCAAACAAACGGGGCAAAAGCAGATGTGGAGAAATAGAGCCCCATGTGCCAGATCCCCCCCGGCAGTCTAAGCCTATTGCATCCAAACTATGAGTCTAATTTATGAACAAATTTATAAACTATAAGCTGGTCCCTAACTGAAAGCTTTATCACAGAGGAATGTTTTAAGTCTAACCTTAAAGGTAGGAAAGACGACATAAAATAAAGCTAAACACATAGAAAAGTGCCTCTCATCAGCTGTCAAATTCAGAATAAAAACATTTTTCTGACATGTTAATCATAAAATTCACATTATAGAGAGAAATAAAACTTTTTTCATGCACTGACAGATATTTGTAACACTTTTAATACCATGTCAGTTGCAATAACAAGTGCAACTACCAGTTAGTGAAACTTCTCCAATAAACAAGTTTCCTAAACACATTATCTTTACATATTTTTGTCATATTAAGAGATTGCATCATAAGTCCAAAATGGCCACCACCCCATTGAGGAAGAAGTGTATTTTATGAAAATAAAGTATAATATTTATAAACATAAATTTAATCAAAAAGGATCATTACGAAATGTTAAACCTATATTTAAAAATATCTAAAGTTTATTAATTGAAATGTCATTTTGAATGTAAAGACAGACAGTTGTTAAGAATCAATTCTTTAAACAAAACATATTGAGTGAAAAGAGGAGATTAAACATTTATCGATTAACATCGTTATGTGTCTCAATGACAAATCTTTCCCGGTAAATGGTGCACTCTGCTCCAGTTGACCCCTGCAATGACCAGGGTCAATGGTGCACTCTACTCCAGTTGATTTTTGAAATGACAAACTGAAACAAGCGAGCTTCAACTTACCATGACTCTGAAAACTCCTGTTAGGATGTGTCTCAATGACAAAACTGTCAGGGTCAATGCTGTGCTCCGCTCCAGTTGACCTCTGTAATGGCCAGGGTCAATGGTGCGCTCTGCTACAGCAGACCTGTATCTTGTAATAATTTGTTATTTGTGGAGCTGGAGCTGCGCTCTCTGTGGGTATGGTGTGTGTTTGTGTGTGTGCGCCTGTGTGAGTGAGTGCTCTTGCTGCAGAGAGGATCTCTGGTGCAGCAGCTCTCAGGTGCCCGGGCGCGATTGGCGGAGGAAGCTGAATCGTCTGAGGGAGAAGCAGCCCTCCCATTGGCCACCGATTAATGGCTCCCCTTTCAAAAAGCTGCAGGGAGCAGCTGGGAGTCGGCGTTCTTCTGACAGCAGCTTTGAATCCCTGTCGGCCTCCAAACCCTTTGTTGTGATTGTTGTAACCTTTGTATTTGCTAGTTTGATTGTTTGTACTAACAGATAATTGTTGTAGTTTTGGGAAAATCCTTATTTTGCGTGCCAGCCTTTGCTGCCTTTTGTTTTTGTACTCTATTTCTTGTTGTTAATATCTCGACTCTTTAGTTTGTTAATTGTATATACATTTTTGCCTTTGGCTTGATTTTTGGTTTTGTAAATAAATTGTGAAAATTTGGATAATTGTTTTGTTTGTATTTTTGGAGACCGAGAGTGATTTTCCCCTTTTTCCCTTGTATATTTGTTACGTGCCTTCCCCCTAGACGGGTGCATAACATATTTTATATATATATTTTAAATAAACAACATGGCCAACTTATCCCAAATATGTAACATAAAACCTTACTTTATTGTAGGGGTGTTCGATATGACGATATTAAATTGTTAAGGATTATAACAATTTAATATCTACAAAAATCTGTTCTACAGCAGCTGTATTATTCACTCAGATCATAGACATTGCAGTTCGCTAACATTTGTTTTGAATTGTTGCACTTTAAGAGATAATGTTGATATTGTTGTTCATTACCTTTTATGTTTACATTTATTGCACATTTTTATAAAAACTGCACTATTTAAATTAAAAACTTGCTCAGAAAGATTCTTTGGCTTTAATTGTCTTTTTTTCTTCACGATACAATATCAAAAAAGTAAAAAAGAAAAAATATTACTGTGTAATTACAACTTATTTGTTTTTGTTTGAGTTGCACACAGGAAAACACAAGGCCTAACAGGCCAAACACAAACAATAACACTCTCTAACACTAGAGAGGTTAGAGAGTGTATGCTAACGAGCAGTAGGCTCGTTTTTGCCGTCTTTGTCTTTTTTAATGAGAAAGCCAAAATACTGCCAGACAGATGACTTGTATCCAGGCGGAGCGTCCTCAATTTTGATCTCATTTGACTCCATCATTCGGCTTCTTGGAGGCAAGGTAGTTGGTGCTAATGTTTGTTGTCATCACTTCTGGTCACATGCGCTGTTACCGGACCTGACGTCTTTATTTCTCGATACATTTTTTTCGAACGCGATGCATTTCGACACGTACTGTATCACGATATATTGCCAAACGATATTTCATCCCATCCCTAGAGTTCGCCCTCATCATCGCCATAGCTGTTTACATTCAGATATGAAACTGCACACAGACATGGGAATCGAACCAGCAACCGTTTTGCTACTACGGACGTAGACTCCCTGCTGCGCCATTGTGCTGCCCCAACAGTGGTTTTGTAATTGTGTAAATCAAGAAAAAATAACACCATTGGCCCTCTTTGCACAGTACCACAAAACTCAAAATGATTAAATCAAGTGTGTTGTTGTCATTATTGTTCATCATGATAGTAACATTGCTGTTGATTTGGTAACACTTTACTTTAGAGGTCCGCAAATTTCATCGCACTTAGGTAATAATTACACAAAGTTTTTTTCTTATTTCTTTGAAATTATCCCAAAATTTCATGAGAATTTGGTGAAATAAGCAAAAAAACTTCTTTACAATAATAATATTTTGCATGTGATCTCAATTACGCATATCAACAAAAGTGGTACTAAAGAACTTGGTGAAATTAAATAACAAAAAGCTAACTATCAACTGCTTATTGGGAAATTGAATTATTCGCTTAACACTTCAAAGCTAATTATCACAGGAAACAATGAACCTAACTTCTGTATTCAAGAACTAAGCAGATATTTATCACCTGCTTCTCTGGAAACAGCAGAAATGTTGGGATACTTCTAAAACATTTCGTGGTGGGTTGTGATTTAATTTCAAGTAAGTTATTTGCTTATCGTCACTTTCTTACCTTCAATTCGGAGTATATTTCAAAGAAACTGGAAAAAACAGTAACCTACCAGTTGTGACTTGTGACAATGAATTTGGACATTATTTTAGAGAAGTTATGTGCTAATTTTCACCAAATTCTCATGAAATTTCAAAGAAAAAGGAAAAAACTTTGTCTAAGTATTACCTAAGTGCAATGAAATTTGCGGACCTCTAAAGTAAAGAGTTACCAAAATAAAATATTACTACAGTATTGAAATAGTTTGTGTAACTTCTGAATTCAATTTATATTGGTAGTAGAGTGTGCATCAGATCCCTCCTGGGTTTGGGGGCACAGAAAGCCCAAATGAGCAAAAAAGCTTCCCCTCAACTGCCAATATTTACAAGCAACTTTTCAAACAAGAAGGCAAAAGTTGCTTATAATGGGCAGGCCTCGCAACTCTGGCAACTGTTTTCCTTGTGTGTCTGTTTGTGGTGTAGCTTCTGTCCTGAGCCTTGCTGGGTGAGGCATCTTGGGTAACAGCTGTTAGACATCGGTGCATAATAACGGACCACTTTTCACTTTCTGCGTTGGCCTACTTCTGCAGTGGTTTGAACTAACTTCATGACATTTGTAAACAACTGGACTCTTTTTAACAGCTATTTTATGTGAACGAGAACAGATTTACAGTTATGAGTGAGATGTTTGTTTGTGATGCTTCAGTACACCAAGACATTTTGGACACTTTCATGCTCCCAACTATGTATGAACAATTTGGGAATGGCCCCCCCTGTTCCAGAATGACTGCTCACTGGTGCATAAAGTAGGTCCATAAAGATGTGAATAAGGGACTCTGGTGTTGAAAAAATTTGACTTGCCTGCACAGAGTCCTGACCTCAATTCATTAGAACATCTTTGGGATGAATTAGAGTGGAGACTGTGAGCCAAGACTTTTCGTCCAATGTCAGTGTGTGACCTCACAAATGCACTTCTGGAAGAATGGTACAAGAATTCCCAATAACACTCCTAAGCCTTGTGGACAGCCTTCCCAGAAGAGTTGAAGCTGTGATGGCTGCAAAGGGTGGACCGACGTCATATTGAACCCAATGGATAAGGAATGGGATGTCACTTAAGTTCATATGTGTGTCAGGGCAGACAAGCCAACACTTTTGGCAGTATAGTGGATATATACATACATACATATATATATACACACAAACACACACACACATATATATATATATATATATGTGTGTGTGTGTGTGTGTCTATCTATGAAATAAAGAGTATGGATTCAGCTGGCTCTAAAGTAAATTGTATCACTTGTTATGAACGTGTTAAACAAATACAGATTGATGAATTGATTAATTGATTTGATAGTGGAGAGAGAAAGGTGATGAATTGTGAAAGTGGGGGAGCATATATGGGGCGTGTCTTACTGCTTACCACTGCGCTAAACAAGCACCCCAGGACTTGCAGGACAGTAATGATGTTTAAACTTTTTTTTTGTTCAGTAAGAATAAAGGCTCAGGGCAACAAAAGTAATTTATCAGAAAAACAACTTTACTGCGATGTCTCCTTCACAAACCTTATCAGATGAGGTAAACAAATATAATGCATGACTTATTATCTTCTATCTGCTAGCTCTGAGCAACTATAAGAAATTATTCCACTGTAGATGTTAAAATGATACATGTTTAGCTATCTCACCCTGAAAAGATTGTTGTGCCCCTACAAGATTCAAAGCATACTGGCTGCACTCAGGTCAAAGCTGATACTCACATTTTGCTGTGCTTTTGCTGGTTAGCGTACCCTTTGACTCCTCAACATCCTCCCACATGAAGTGTCAGAAAGCTCAAAGTACGCTGTTAGAAGCTTACCAGTATGTTTTTCATGCATTTGTCTCCGATTTGTGCAATTCTGAAAGGCTGTGCTCCATCTCCTACTTTCTTCTTAAAAAAGATTTAAAGTCCTTCCCTGTTTGAAAAGTTAAGAGGTTATACACAGGAGAAAAAATGTAAAGAAGCCCTGAATTATTTATGTTTGCTTGCATATGAACTCACTGGCTGCAGGCATGTACACAGCCAGATGGAAATAGTGGTTGCCACTTTGGTGGGAATATTCAGCGGTATCATGTGAAGCACCTCAAATGACTTGAATATTATTTCTTCACAGCTACTTAAGTTTGTTTCTGTGTCAGAACCCATGAAAATCCGAGCACTAGAATATGTCTTACAGCTGAAGCACTGGCAGAAGTTCAAGTAGCAGTTGAAACAGAAGTACTGAAAGTTTTTGAAGTTGCAATTACAGTGAAAGTGCTGAAAGGAGATGAAGTACAGGTGATGGAATGGAGCCATGGAAAAGGTTGGTCAGTGGTCAGGGAAGCTGGAGTGGAGCAATTGAAACAGGAGATAGTGGCATTTGAAATGGAAAGGGGTGAAGTGGCAGAGGTACAGTATGACTGAGCATGAATATGAGGCTCTGTTCACTCAACCTCCAGATCAGCATGATTTTTTTAAATTTAACACAGCAAGACGCTTGAAAACTCAGGCCAGAGATGTATTTGCTTTAACAAAATGGATGCAGATGCATAATGGCTGCCTTACATCCTCTGCATTGACTAGGACTGTAGGTTGTATTTACAGTCCAGAATTAGTGCAATGCAGAAGAGCTGCAAGAGTAGAGCAGTGCTTCCCAATTGCTTTCTTTTGGGCCAAAAATAAATCTATTTTTTTGCTCCACTACCCCGCTACAACCCCCATAACATCCTACAAAAATAACTTAAGGGTTAAGATTTTTGTTTAATTCTTACAATAGCATGGAATAGAATAGAATAGCTCATCGTTTATTGTCATCATACAAAATGTCCAACGAGATTGGAGAGCTTCTCCTTTACAAGCATGTAAATGTAGCAGTGTAGCTGAGTCTGTAAGGGCTCAGGCTGTTGATGAAGGGTGGCAGAGCTAAAGGGGTTGGTCTCCCTAACTTCAGGAGCCTTGGAGTATAAGGTCTGCAGTCTGCACCCTACACGTAAACACCTACAGTATGAATGAAGTAGGGATAATGTCACTGGTGGTGCAGACAAGTTGTCAGGAATGATAAATGGTGAAGTGCCACACCTGACCTAATATAAATACTAGTTTCTTTATTAAATATTACTGCAAATACGGAAAGCAACACTTTTGTTTGCCGTTATTATAGTTACACATAAGTTGTTATTAATTTCCTAACCACCTTTCTTTCTTAGGCGATGACTCAGGACATAGTGGCCCAGGAATTATCACCCACCTTCACTTGTAACAGGCCTTTTAATTCAGTAAAAATATCCCTTCATGTAGTGCACATATTAAACAGTGCATCAACTTTCAGATTGCTTAAGGAGAAGAACAAATGTTTTTTTTTTAAAAAGTCTTCCTGGTTTGTGCCAGCACTTTCAAAAAGAGGCAGAACAAAAGCAGCAGTTTCTGTTCATTTGTGCAGCAGTCTGTCACATATTACTACATGTTGTGATGGCAACAATGAACAATTGTCCTCATTATCCAGTATGTTCCTGTGAAATCTGTAATTTTTTTTGTCTGTATATAATTTATAAAACTTTAGGATTCATTTATAAAATAAATATCTTCCATTTACATCCATGTTCACAATTTCAAGTGCTGACAAATTGTTTTTTTTTTTAAATCAACCAAAAAAAAAAGCCAGCCTCAACCTGTTGTCATAAAGCTCGCATTACTTTTATCATAAATCAAACACAAGTTGCATCACCCCTTAGAGTGCAGCAGGTCCTGCTCATGTATCCAGCAGCCTTTTACCCATTTCTACATGTTCTCATGGCATGATAAGGATATAATCCCCATAAACCGCGTTAAAAATCATGAATTAACACCCCCCTGCTATACATCTTACAACTCAGTCATGTGCTCAACTATGTGTGGCAGACCTTGACCTTATTGCTCTCATGCTGGGGGCAATTTCTGTAAACAGGTCATGTATGCAGCAGGAGAACATGCAAACACCAAGGAGAGAGGCCAAACTACCAACCTACTTGCTGTGAGGTAACAGCTGCACCTACGCCCAACCCCAGCTGCACAATATATACTGTTATACTGTTGTGACTTATCATTATATAATGTTTTAATGAAGCAGCAGCACAAGGTCAGAGAATACAATTTGTGGAGTTCATTATTTGGGTAAATTAAATTTTAATTAAGCTTTAAAAAAAGATTTCCTATCCCCTTTTCCTCTGCTTCATTTATTAGAATACAGCCCGAATGAAGTTGAAGTGAATATTGAAAAACTGTATGTAGAGATATATGTAAGACCCAGAAACACCTGAAAGTTTTCAAAGCAGAGTTAACATTTCAGAACATATTCTTCGACACGCACACACTTACATGCACACTATGCATAAAGACTTGATACCCTGGCAGGCCTGTTGAGACTTTTGGTAGAGCCAGCATGAAACAGTGCGCAGAACAGCGGGGTATCACAGAGGGACTGCTGGATCTGATTGGCTCTGTGGGGGGGATGTGAGGAAGTATCCAGGGTCGTGGGCATACAATTAATAAGCAACCATTGTCTGACTGTCCCAAAGCCACACTCTGATCTCTAATGATTTGACACTTCTCCTGATCTTTCTTACATTCTCCTCTTTGTTCATTATCATGTGTGCTTTGCTGTGGCAATTACTGCATGATTTGTCCAAAGATATGGTAAGACAGGCACCGGCTTACAGCGATCAATCTCTCTCGTCGAGTCCTGCTGCAGGATCTGGGCAACATGAAGGGCTCTCTGCAGCTCTGATTAGCACTCAGTGATTGAAGCCGTGCCTTTGAACGGGATGCTTTTAATTGTCAACTCTTCAGACCCCTGTCTCCTGTGATGCCAGCTTCAGATAAAACACTTGCTCATTTCCCTCACGTTGTTCATCTGAAACAGCACGGAGAAGAGGAATGTGTCATTCCATTTACAGGCACAGTTCATCTCTCTTCCTCAGAGGCTCATTTCATTACCTCTGGGGAACACACCAGATCAATCAATTGATCAATGAATTTTATTTATAAGCACCAAGTCAGTGCAAAATTATCCAGTGTGACTTTCATAACAAGCAAGTTCGGACAGTTCCTTTCAATAACTGTCAAAGGGGCCTTATCTTTGTTGCAAACCTTCTAATTTGAAACTACAGGGTGGCATATTAATAGCTGAGGGTAAAATCAGTATTTGTCACTCTTGTAGGGCTGACACATTTCCCTGAAATCATAGCCAGCCTGTCGGCAATACAGACACAAGACATAGTCATTAGATCATTTCACTTTTTTATGAGGTTACCACAACAGTAACTAGAAATCTCTGAGCCCAAACGCCAAGGTCGCTCACATATTGCTCTTTCTTCAGTAGATCCAGGATGAAGTTACCGTCATAAAATGATTCATTGACCTTAAAACCCACACCTTTCACTCAGAATCATGCTGATGTCATTGACAGTTTGACAGTTATTGAGCAAAACTGATTGTTTCCTAATGATCTGGTTCACCACCAAAACCAGTCTTTTTTTAGTTTAGCCATTAACAATATCTCCCAACAATTTCAGTAAAACTTGTCAAGAAGATTTTGCTTATTCTTGCTAGCAATCAAACAAACCTGTGACCAAAGACCACCACACAAGAAATAATTTCAGAATTTAAAAAATGTTCAATCATAAAGTAAAATTTCTACCAAAACACAAAAGTATCAGCTGTCCGAATTATTTTCTAATATTATTTCCTAGAGACAGAAGCCTTACTCTGGATTGAGTGCTGGTTTCTTTCTATGTGCATGTTACTATTGATGAGAGCACCCGTTCAGAGCACAGTAAAGTACCTTATGAGACAACTTGGAGAGCTGCACAGCCTGTGCACACCCTGCTACACCCTGTGCACACCATGTTACACCTTGTGCACACCTTGCTATACCCTGTGCACACCCTGTGAACACCCTGCTACACCCTGTACACACCTTGCTACACCCTGTGCACACCCTGCTACACCCATGCACACCTTGCTACACCCTGTGCACACCTTGCTACACCCTGTGCACACCCTGTGCACACCCTGCTACACCCTGTGCACACCTTGCTACACCCTGTGCACACCCTGTTTACACCCTGCTACACCCTGTGCACACCATGCTACACCCTGTGCACACCTTACTACACCCTCTGCACACCCTGTTACATCTTGTGCACACCTTGCTACACCCTGTGAACACCCCGTGCACACCTTGCTACACCCTGTGCACACCCTGTTAAACCTTGTGCACACCTTGCTACACCCTGTGCACACCTTGCTACACCCTGTTACACCCTGTGCACACCCTGCTACACCATGCTACACCCTGTGCACACCCTGTTACAGCCTATGACTTTCTGGTTGTTGTCTGAGAGAGGAGTCTCCTCCATCTAGGTTTGAATTTCATGAATGTGGATGGTTCTGTCTTTTGTTTTAGCTCCAGAACAAGAAATCTGCTCCAAAGGCAGCTGCTATCTCTTTTTGTCTGAAGGTAGTGACGATACACTTTTCCAAGTACCCTAATGTGCTGCTGTGCTGTATACTTTCGATTAGAGTGTACGCTACATTTAAAGTTTCAAAGACATGACATTTTAGTTTGACTGCATATTTAAATATTGAGTATAAAGTGACAGCCCTGGTCCCTAACAAATAGCAACTGCTGTACCAAACCTGCCTCATCAGCAATGGTTTCTGCCCAACAAAATGTTCTGAAAAACAATTCTTATAAATGTATGTATCCATTTTTCTAAACACACAAAGCCTGATGCTCTGGAGACATGACAGCCTGCATCCCCTCAGTGTAAGCTTTAACACCAGAGTAAGTTTATCGAGTGAGACAGCAACTTGTATTTTTGCAGACTTAGGATGATTGTTTAAAGTTATGTGTACGATCAGCACACAATTGATTTACCAAAGCACTTCCTATGGTGAGAGAACTTTAAGACAGATGTGGTGAGGGGCAGAAAACATCCTCCTCTCCATGATTCTATAAGTAAAACTTTACTTTTTCAAATGATACATGAATTTGTCTCTATCCAGTTGTACTTTATTTTTGTCTTTAATATGATGATATGCTGTCTTTTAACATCAAGATGAGCAACAGAAAACTCAGCGTGGATGATTGAAGCAAAATTGCTCTGCGTATCACTGGACTTTTACTCAAGTGAAACGACTAACAATGAAGTCCGCTCTTGGGCATATAAAATCACTGTTCCACGTCAATCAGCTTCCAGAAATGACTCCTCTACTCAGGCCCATGACGCAGAGTCTGATGCCTACAGCGGCTCGCCCTGAGTGTGCCCTTGTTTGGGTAATTCGAGGTAAATTTTACTTCTGATAATTGAAAAAGTCCTCCCCACCCTAGCAGCCTCTGCTGATGAGAGGTTGCTGTGTTGAAGCAAAGAAATGAAACAGTGTGGGATGAGCCATAACGCACAGAACAGGTGAAAAAAGATACATCAAATTTGTGCTTTCATCAGTTCTAATGTTTCTTAGTTTATCAGGGAAAGATGAACTGGTGCAAACAATTATTGAATTGACTCTGTCTCTTAAAAATATCTGCTCAGTGTGTAATGTGCATACATCATGTCTTTCTGAACCTTTGCTGTTAATTGGCTATCTGTTGTTTATGGGGAGTTGTTAAAAGTCTGCTACCACATGAATTTCCTGTGACCTTAAAACTGTGATCTCCACCAGAGAAATCCTGCAAAATATTTGGTATCAAACCAAACCAAACACCTTTAAAGATGTTATAGCTGGTAAGTTTTTGTAAGTATTACACAGGCTGTCTCTTGAAGGGTTGTGTTTGCGAAAAGAAGCCACAAAAATGTTAAAAAGGAGAATTAAAATGAGATTATTCAATTTCATAATCTACGTGCATAACAGAGAATTAAACATCATGTCAATAAGTGTAAACAAGCAAGATAACTGATTAGTTTTAGATCCAGCAAAATATAATAATATAAATGCAATAACTGAAACAAAGACATGAAAGACCCAAAGATAAGATAATACATGAAGCTGTGTAATATTATGCTGGAGTCTGGTATTTTGTTGAAATGTGATTTACATGTTTGCTGCAGCACTGAAACACTGATTTTATCAGATTACATAAAACAAACAATGAAAAGACATTTGATTCAAGTGTTTGTTGAGAGAGGATTTTTATCTTATTTTGTATGTAACAGGAAGTCATGTCCTGATCACCCCACTGTCCTTTCTCTGTCTCTACCTCTCTCTATTAGGATTCATCATTTCATGCTGTAGAGTTAAATTAAAATTAAATATATTCTAGGAAAACAGTAGTATAGGTATTCTAACAATCATCCATATCCTAGTTAGACTTTTTTTCCCACATGCTGACTACTCCTAATGACTGTGGAAAGCCCTGCACGTGGCACTGACTGTCTATGCTAAGAGTTTTGGTTGGCATTGGCAAACCATACTGTAACTCATGTTTACTAATCACAATATCACAGGCATCATTTCACTGTGCTGAATCATACTGTATAAACAGTGTAAAGAAATTATTTAACTTCTTACCAAAGAGTTACAAAAAAATATTTGAGCGAGTGCTTTCATTTCCACCTAGGCCTGTCACGATAATACATTTTGCTGGAGGATAATTGTCCCAAAAATTGTTGCTGATAAACAATATTATTGTCAATGTTATTCTGAAACATCATTTTGTAATTAATGTAATTAGGCTTTATGTCGTACTAAAGTGAGTATACATGTCAAAAGCAATGAACTTTAATTTCTTAAAAGTATTTAACTGTAATTGGAAGGTTAAGTGCTTTTAAATAAAATAAACTAAACAATATAATGAATTGAACAAACAATAAAAGAGGGAACAAACAGTGAAAATGAAATGGACTTTCTTTTTGGGAAAAACTGCATGTAAAACATCATTCTAATAATCAAAAACAACAAAAATAGACCCTGTCTCTGTAAAGAAAAAAAACAAACTCCAATAAAAACAAACATTAAAACAATCAATAAAGGAATTGTTTGTGACATGTACTTTCAGTCAGTTTGCACAGTCTGTGATGTTTGTAACATTTCTTGAACTGCAAACTGTTCAACCGTATTGAATATTTGTACTTCTTTTGCAATGTAGCGAACAACACTGTCTGTGAGCGCGCACCATTTTGCACTGTTTTATTTACTTTGCCGATCAAACAACTCAGTAAGCGCGAACTGTCAGGATGAAGGCTCCGCTGCACCTCCCCTTCTTTGTCGCCACCACTTTCAAACAAAACTTGATGGTGTTCATGGGCTCACACCTTGTTTATTTTGTATAAAACCAAAATATCCCCACACTGGAGCCGTGGCATTCGACTTAGGAACTGTCGCTTTCATGCCATCATTCATATTAGTGTTTGTTTCCTCGTTACTCCTCATGACGCTTGCTTCAGCTCTCTCTGTGAGTACGCGCGAATGAAAGACAGATGGATCACTAACCCTAACCCCGCTCATTCCGCCATAGAACCAACGCGCCCAGGCGTTGGGAAAGATGGACGTAGTGAACCATCTTCACTTCCAGCCTGCCTGATAAAAAGAGAGGAGGAAAACAAACGTGCATGCACGTGTCAATTTATAGAGGCTGGCAAACTTACCAAGGACGTTTTTTTTAATTGTTCCATTAATTGATTTATTGATTATCGCGACAGGCCTATTTCCACCCATTTGAACGACTGTAATACACTCTATGCTGTCTATTTATTTCCTTTCTGTCTATTTTTAGAATTCATTTGAAGATTTTATCGTTTGTTTTTAAGGCATTAAATGGGCTGGCACCTAAGTACATCTCAGACCTCTTACATGTTTATGCCCCTTCAAGGTCTTTGAGGTCCCCTGGTCAACTTTGTCTTGTCATCCTGAAATCCAGGCTGGAAACTGGTGGCGACAGCGCTTTGTCAGCAGTAGCACCTAAAACGTGGAATGAGCTACCTCCCTATGTCAAAACGTCTCCCACCCTAGCAACTTTTAAATTTTGTCATAAAACCTATTTTCATTTCTTGGCTTTTATACAGCACGAGTGTTGTGCAATCCAAGATTGTTTAGTTTTGTTACATTATATTCATTTTAGTGTATTTATTTTATATAATACTGCACAGCACTTTGGTAAACTTGTGTTTCTGTAATTCTGCTGTACAAATAAAGTGGATTGAATTGGTTTGGTATATATACTGAAATGAATTGCTATGCAAGACAACAATTCTTTTAATTGAAAAATGCAATGATAAAAATCTTTTGGCTCCTTAGATGATGAGGATCTATATGTCAGTCTTTATGTCATGCAGACTGAAAGAGCCAATCAAATATTCAACCCGTCCACACACATGTCTGAGCAAAGCGGCATCTTTGGGATGATACGGAGTAAAACTGGTGCAAAGAGAAAACTTTGAAGCTATAGGAGTGACCACCTCCTCCGGATTCCTTGGTGTTTCAAAGTGCACTGCTCTTAGACTTGAGTCCTTGGTGAGTTTAAACTTATTTTCAGACTCTAAAAATGGGTTTGTTTATAGAAATTTTGCCACAGGTGGTTAGCTTGCTAGCTTGTGCGTGCTATGTGCACTGCCTGTACTGTGAGTGAGACGCCTGCAGGCTATGGATTTGGTGGTGGACGTAGCATTGATTGCCGCCTGATCTTTCAGCATGTGGACAAAGTACTGATCAGAACTACAGGGAATAGAGACGAATTTCCATTATTTTCATATTTGTAATGATACTTTGAATAATTGTCAAACTCATGTGAGAGAAAATCTAATGACCTACACTATATATACATAAATCTTCTGCTAAAGAAACACTTAACAAGTGGTCATGTTATGGTAGTTTTTATTAGGAACTAGGCTGTTTTTATTGGGATTGATTGGCATGCCGGAGAATGATCATCTGTGATGATGTACTGTAACTCCTACTGCCTGCAAATGGAAGAAACCCACGCTACAGAATGAAGAGATGGTAGCAACATCTACTTCACAGAATGATGATGAATCACACTTGAATGTGTCCCTGAAATATTCCTTATATTATCTTAATTCTCTTGATAATCACAATAGGCACCCATTTACTTTGCTGCATGTCCTTATGGATTGGGTTGAGAAGTCAAGCACATACTCAGAGCTCAGAACAAGTTAAATGAGGCCTGGATCCAGATTCAGATTAAAGACAGAAAATATGACTAATGATTTAAAATAGTATTTCAAAGTGTAACCTTTCTGTGTCAGGGAATCTTACAACCAGTTGTTCTTAATCTGTAATAGCTTTGGGCACTAAAATCCATCAAGATTTTGGGGAAAAAAAGAATATTCAAAGATGGGCAGTTGTGACTTATTATTTTCCTTATTTATTTATTTATTTGTGATTTAACTTTTTGGTATCAAACCAAGATCCCCCCTCTCAGTGTCCCTCCAAAATACATTTCTTTTACTCGGCCTGAACTTCAAGTTTCTTTGATGGGGGACCTCCCGGGCCTCCATTTTTTATGTAGTCTATAATATATTATAGACAGACTTTGTTCTTACTGCCACAATTAATCTTGAGTCCGTCTTGTGTCACTCTTAACTCCTGAGCAAATATTAAACTTATGACACACCAGTTATGAAGCCCCATATTTTACAGGCTGACCCGAAATTTAGAATCATGAGGGCTCAACAATAGCCAACGGCAGGGGTCATAAACTAAAAGGGCCAGACATTACTGGGGCCTGATTATAAAAACAATGCAATGTTTTTACATTCTCATTTTTAGTTTTATATTTTTTGAGTTCTCTGTACTAGACTTTAAATGTTATCAGTCATGATCCTCCATGCTGCTGCCAACCAAATGAGACAATTAGTTTACTATCACAGGTTTTGACTTGATTTCCTGGTTAATTGCTGGCCAACAAAGACCAGAAGTGAAATAATCGCTGGTTAAATTGTTTTAGTTCCAAGTGTTTTGTGCTTTTTTCCATAATCATAGGAATTTAATAACATTAATATTACCCTCAGAACCACAACATACTGTATATCCCCCTCTCACATTTCCTGAACCTATCATATTCTGAGTGTCATTGGGAACTGTGTGGGGCCTGATGTGGCCCTCTGGCTGCCAGCTGATTGTTGACATATGGCATATCATTGCCTGGCTCCATGGGTTTTTGATTATTGCTAAAAAAGAAGAGAATGTGTTATCCATTTTATTTATCAAGACATTATTCACAAATAAACTTGAAGTACTCAGACAACACAAACTCCTGCCAAGGCATTTTTAAAGCTAAGTTATTAGCAAACCAATGTTAGCAAACCCCTTAAAAGTTCCTGGATCTGGGTTGGAGTTTGACTCCAAAAATCTTGTTACCTCTCCCTTGTGCCACAATTTATGTTCCTTTGATATTTTATCAAACGTTTTTGGAAAACTCTTTGAATTATCTTGCATACAAACATACAAACATCAGCAATAACATTGTTTCCATTGCATAGGTGATTATTTTTGAACAAACAAAATCAGCACACGTAACAAAAGTTATTTAGGCTGACTGGCTGCATCGTTGCATCGTTGAGTTCTGTGGTTACTTCTTCAAGATGTTTGGAATTTCCAGCTTGCCTTGTTTATCTAAGAACTGTAAAATGGCATCAGAATCTTTGTTTCTTGTGAAAAACTAGTGTTTGTACTTGTAAGGATTTTAAAAATGTGAATAGCATTTGATGCTGTAGGCCTTGTACCTGTGTTCACCTCAGGCCTTCAAATGACTAAGTCTGCCATTGGGTATGGAAATGTTTGTTTGTGATTTCAACCACTATGATGTTGAGAATTTTTTTTCTCAGCTTGCTAGAAAGTTGTGATTAATATTTTGGTGTATCCTCCACTTGTCTTATACACTGTGCTATTGTCTTGGTCCTCAATTTTACCTGTTTTAGTATTCTAGCTAAGATAACGCAATACAAAATATCTCCTTAAAGGGACTGTGAGGAGTTTCTAAGTAATTACAAAAAAACTCTAACTTTTAGATATATGCCTGATCGAAATACACACTTTAAAATGAGTTTTATAGCATCAAAATTGGTTATCTATAAATGCTATTTCTTAGCTAAGTGGTCGGGTCGGACAGAGCTGGACTGGCCTGGATACTCAACTTCGGGAAGAAGACAATTAAAACTACAGCAAATTTATATTATTCAGACATGTCTTAGAGCACCGGGCTGTAAGTAGCAATATATAGCCGGCTACAAAACTACGATACTAAGTTTTCCAAAGATTGCTTGTTGTCACACATCAAAAAATTCCGCTACGTAACTAGAAAGAGATATATTATCTCGTCGCTTTGCATCCTGTAAGTTGTTGAAAAAAGAAGTTGTAAAGCAATGCAGAGTTCTGAGGAAGGTCCGAGCTGCATTCATTAGCATCACAACAAACACACGCTTTGGCTTGGGTCACATCTTTTGGTGCATTCCAGTTGTAGTCAGAAGTAGGAATTTCTGAGTTTCGAGTAGGAAACTGCAACTGGAACGTCCCCCGAAGTCGGAATTTCCTACTAGGAACTCAGTGAAACCTCGCCACCCCCGAGTTGACAATCAAAGATGGATGCCCCCAGTGTGAACAGTTATTTAGCTCCTGTAAAAATCAATTTACTTGCACTTCTGACTGGGGTGTGTCGCTCTAGATCAGCTGTATACATAGTATTGTTAGACTTATATTTACAAAAATGCTGCCGTAGTAATAATCACATTCTTCATGTGATATTTGTGAACAACAACACAGAGCGTGCTACCATCAGCTAACTACAGCCTGGTAGATCGGCATGTTTTTTCCGACTTCAACTGGAACGCTGATAAGTCGGAGATGATGTCACTCCCAGCTCCGAGGTTACTGGAACGCAGCATTACGTCAGTCGCCGCGCGTGCTCATGGGTAGCAGAGTCCAATGTTGCTGGTAATAGATTCTCCTCATAGCACCTTTGAACTTCAATTGTGCATAAAAAAATCAGATATCAAACAACTGAGAATCACAGACATTCTTCTAAAGTTGTCAAGTACTGAATTATCAGTCTATGATCATGGGCAGTTGTTTGGTACGATGCAGTACATGCAGGGCTAACGACTGTTTCAGTGCCACCCAGTCAGCATGAACGTCTAAACACTCATCCACACTCATCCAGCAGAGACATCAACTGTGACCTCCAGGCTGCAAGCAGACAAATGGAGGGGCAGTGTTACTGTACTTTAGCCAACTAATTCAACCTGATAGAGAATTAGAGGGGCTGTTTACTCTGTAGGCTAAGCAGAAGATCAATTATTATGGGAGGCTTAATTCTGAGCTTGGCAGGACCCTTTATTCAAAAAGGTTCATCATTTCCTGAACCGGCCAGGCACCATCCATTCAATTATGATCCTGTATGTTGCTTCTATAGCACCTTGAGGTCCATCAGATATAAATTAATCATGGAGGCAGACATTGAATAATGTGCATATTACCAGTGCTGCACCTTTTTTCTTAGAAGAAAATAACATACTGCTGAAAGAACAGGAAAACCTTGGGATAAGGTGCATATTAATTGGTGTAGCTATATGAGTGAGGAAAATACTAAAGAAGCATTATTCTGTATTTAATTAACACTACCTAGAACTATGATCAAATAAAAGTAATTAGTAACCCAATAAAGTATGCTTAGGAGTTACTCACTGTCTACCTGATGACGGTTTAACTGCAGTAAGTGCCTCATAACTTAACCTAACTTACAGCTAGTTGCCGATCTCCTGGTAGTAGCATTTCGATACTCATGTATTCCCTCAAATTTAAGAGTACATTAAATAGCAGATGCTTATTGATTCACCTTGTTTAGTTGCAGTTGAAGCATTTTTGTTTCATAATTTATTTGTCGTTTGCTTGCTTTTTAATTCCTTTGAAAAGAAGTAAGTTCTCTTTTGTGATTAATGATTATTGACCATTAGTGACCCTTTATCAATGTTTTTGCCTTACAGTTAAATAATTATTTGCATCTTAGTTATGTAGCAGTTACATTTACGTTGTTATTCTGTGATTAGGGAGCACTTTTCTGTCAATTTTGCCCAGTTTTTTAAATAATTTTTCCCTGGTTAACCAGCAGCTAGTCACTTTTTTGTTATTGAGCAGCATTGTAAGCTTTATTGTTAATTAACTAGCGGTTAGTTACCGTTTTCTTTGTCAACCCTAAGATAAAAAGTTATTTGTTGTCCTGTTTTTGCCATGCCTTTAAACCTTGATGTAAAAGGTGTATGTTGAATTAAAACAATACATCTATACTTGATGTTAGCTAACACAGACTGACAGTTACATACACCAAAGACATGGGTAGAGGCTGAATGTGAACAGAGGGACACCCAACGGGAATTGGCATGAGGCCTGGATCACCAGGTGGGAGCTTTAACACATGGGAGCGCATGGACATAATAGGTTATCTGCACCCCAAAGGATGCGTTTTTAATTGTCCAGGTTATCCCGGACGTGTCATGTGCATCTGTTTTAATATGTTTAGGGTGCTTGGAGCAGGGGTGGGACGGTGGCTTAGCAGGTAGTGCATATGCCTCAAGGCAAGACGATTGCTGATTTAAACCTCATGTCGGTTAGGTTTTTGTTTGTAGAGTTTTCATATTCTCTATGTGCATATGTTGGTTCTCTCTGGGTATCTCCTGTGATCAGCTGTTGACTGGTTCAGGGTGTACAAACAAATGTCAGATGGATTTCAGCCCCCTGCGACCCAAATAATGGATGATGGATAATGGATGCTTGAATCAGGCTTATAAAGCCCATGTTCTGCTTTTTTTAAACCATATGCTCTTTAGTGTGTTGAACTTGTCTTGTCCATGTGATTGAGCACTTGTGTACTCAACAAAGAATGTCTGTGGCATAATGCTGCATTCACACCCCAAGCGACCCAGCTACCAGAAGCATATCGCCCACTGACGTAGCGTCGTGCGTCCATAAATGCCTAATTTTGGTCACCGTTGCCGTCATCCGTCGCTCGGTGACGTCACGTCCACTCAAGTTTCACCGCGATCATATCGTATATCATATAATAGGATGTACCTGTATAAGCAGACATTATTCCAGCTGTATCCTTTTCATTCACTTATCAACCACAAAACGGACATGGATTGTTACTCTGTAGTCCGGATGAATAACTGTCTGTCTAGGGTACCTTCACAGGTGCACACACCTGCTGATTAATCAACTTTTTTTTACTTTCACATCGCACAACGAGCTATGTGGCAGTGTGAAAAGCAGCTGTCGCATCGCAGGAGGGTTAGCCCCGCCCCATCGCAGCTGTACATTGACTTTGCATGGAGAGTGATCGCCGAGGTAGTACAAGTAACGTCCGGTGTGAATGCAGCATAAGGACTTCTTCCTTTCCCGCTGCATGCTGTGCCAGCAGCTGCCTAAATGTCTTGGTCCACAGTAGGCCGAGCAGCGTGATGTCCATTGTTTAGTCCTCAGATTTAGCTGACTGTATAGTGAAAGTAAGTGTAGATGTTGGAATAAATGCAGAGTTGCTGACAACGTGGTGCTGAGCAGTATGGAACTGACCAATCATCACAAAGTTGTGTCCAAGCAGTCATCAAATTAGAAAAAACAAACCTGTTATAAGCTCTTTGACATTGTGTTCTTTCTTGCCCTTCCCATCACTTTAAAGAAACCAACTCGATGTTTGATCCTTTATGCATTTTATCAGTTTAGTTAAGCTTCATTGTGCTTTTTTGGGTTGCCTGTGGTTCATTTGGTAACATATATTCATTTTATATTGAGCTTGAGGCAGCCAGCTTTGCCCCCACCTGGCCCATGCCCCTTATGTCTTCCTAGACTCTTTCACCCACTCCCCAGCTGTAGCCACAGTCTCTCCACTATCAAAAAGGCAAAAAAAAAACCCAAAATGTCTTTAAAAAGTCCTTTCTTGGTTTGTTCCTTTAATGCATGCTTTAAGTATTAACTATAGTAGTTTTTTATTTTGCTGGAAAATAATTAAGACTTTCAGAAAGAAATGTTGTCTTAATAATGTTGAACAAAATTTTAATTTTCACATTCAAGGCCACATGAATAGAGCACAGCAGGCGCACCAGTACTGTAAGCCCACCAGTACTGTTTTCTCCTGCAACATGAAGATGAACAAAAACAGCTTTTAAGCACTGAAGGCAGATTTGATGTTTTTCTGCTTTATCTGTATTCACTTTATTGTTCTTGTCCTAGTTTTTCCTTACAATAGAATGGAAGCAGTCGATGGTTTCATTCTGCTATCACAGACAAAATACTGTTTCAAAAGCTTTTAGACTCTAACAAAAATAGGACTTATTTTAAAATCTTGTTCACTGGAATTGTTTTTCACTTGACAAAAATTCTTCGAGGCTCTGGGTCATTGTGTCTCAAATGATTTCGGACAAAATGTAGAGATGGACACAGAACAGAACCTGATCTGTACACCAAAGCTCTAGCTGCTCCTTATCAGACAAGCGTGATCAATAATTCCAACAGAAACCCTCCTGATGTTTGGATGTCAGTCACATGCGGCTCAGGATCAATCTTATCTGGGATTGTTGCAACAACAGCATGAGACTCCTTGGGGAAAGTGGGTCGATGGGTACAGCGGGTGTCACACTGCAAATATTTCTGCCTTCTTTAATTTTAACCAACTTCTTCTCATTTTGTTGGATTTGCATTGCTATGATTGAACATTTATGATTCAATAGGTCAGTGTGTGGGCTGTACACCCACCTCAGTGGAGGACAGTTTGATTCTGTGGGGGCTGGAGCATTCCTTGGTAGGTGCATTTCCACAACAGGGACCTCTCCGGGATAATGGGACCTTTTTAGGAACCCTCTGTGTTTTAAAATGCAGGAATAAGTGTCAAAATTACATGGTGGTGCTTGATCCATGAAGATTTGATGCTTGCGAGTGATTTTTTCAAATTTCAAGGGACCCATGGGAAGGCCAGAATGTTTCTAACTGGCTCTTTCAGGGTTTTATTTTCACTTCACTTGCCTCTATTAACATCCTGGGATCAGAATTCTTATTTATTAATTCATTATTATTTCTGGTCTGGAGAAGGCTTGTGAAGTCTCACCATTAGATTCCATGCTCATAATTTTCCATGCCATTTGCTGGTAAAGATCTTTTCACCCTCTATTTTCATTAGCATGCTTTCAAGCCACACATTGATATACTGTAAAGCAATAACCTCATGAGGAACTGGTGTAATACTGAGTGTATAAAATTACTGGTGAAATGCCATGTTGTAGTTTCACAGTAGCTTACTGACAGTTTTTCACTCTCCCCGATTATGTTTAAGCTCAAAACAATGTGAAAAGCAAGTTTGTTATTTTCAGTGTTAATTTTTTCGACTTATTATTCTCATCATAGTTTTCATCAACAGTTTCCCTGAAGAAACTAAACTACAAACGAGTGTACACTGACAAACACTAAAACTAAATCAACTGGCATTGATGTCAACAAATAGAAACTAGACCAAAATGTTTGACAGAGACTTAATCCAATCAGACCTAATTTTGTCATGTAGAAAGTAAGAACAAGTTAGGAATCACAGCTACTTTGGTTGTGTAGAAAGGTTGGATGATTTAAGAGGGACATCCAATCACTACTGCCTTAGTTTCATGTTGGTGGGATCCAAGTATAAAACCTGACCTCAGAAACTCAGGGAAGCATCAAAAAAGCCTTACGCTTTACTATTCACATTTTAGTCATGTAAATATACAGTAAACTTCATCAACTAAAATATAAAATTTCATCAACTTAAAATAGACTAAAATGGAAATTGTTAAGATGATTTAATTAACAAAATTAAAAAGTGCTGTCAAAATTAAATCTGGTTTGTTCAGATTATCACAGAAAGAAGAACATTTAGGTGTCATAATATTTAATTTGCTACTTCAGCATTGATCAAAAACACAATGAAAATCCTATAGGCTTACTAAGCCTGCAGTTTAGGGAAACAGTGCAGCAGTAACTTCTGTATTTGCACACAAAAACATCCTCCTTGCACCACTCTGGACACACTCTCATCTCATCCATTAGCAGGGATACATGGCCTTCAAACTGAGACATTCACATTGGAAAAAATGTGAATTTGTTGCAGATCCTTCAGTTATTACAACACTGAGCTTGCAAAGTGGTTTTGTGCTAACATGTCTTAGTGTGAGAAACATTTGGCTGCCGGTGCAGCTGATTGTGATGGTTTAAATGACATACATGCCTGTCTATTTGGAAAAGGGTATTTGTGATGAATATCCTTATTCCAGGGATTGCACAGCCTTATGTTACATGACTGTGGTGGTAAAGATGCAGAAAATAAATGTTCTTGGCAAAAGTAGTAAAGAGACAACATTTTAGAGACCACCCTCAAATTTAAAAAATCATTTTTAAGGAGAGCTCTTCTGTCTTTTAAGTGGAGCCAACACCCCATTGGCTCTCATCTAGCCCTTACCCTCGGTGCAGACTAATTAGTTAATTTCCCTGAGGTTCATGCACACTCCTGAAACACCATCGCCTGTGAACAAACTTCATTCAGTCAAGGCCAGTAAGGCCACAGGCATCACAACAGGCCACTAGTGAGGGAACAGTTTGATTTCTACCTCCTTTATCTGTTTTTTTCATCTGTGAATATCATTTTCTGCCCCTTAATTTCTAATTGGAAACTCTGGATAAATATTTCTGTTGATTTTTTCCCTGCATGCTTCCTTTAAAAGTAAAAGTTCCTCCTTTCTGAAGGACAAGGGCCAAAATGCATAGAATTAAAGTGTTTTTTAAATATCCCTGTTTATGTGTGGGCATGTTTTCCTACTGTCATGTAATGGCAACTGAGATGTTTTGGCTACTTATCACTGAGGCTTTTAGGTTTTCCACTGCTGTGCTTGACAGAGTTATACAAGCAACTCTGGTTGACTATTCGACAATAGTGGCTAAAAGTTGGACCTCTATTAAACAGATAAAATATGAAATCATCTATGAAATGTTTTTACTCAGGCGTTTTTTGTGGGGTGGGACATTAATAATAAAAAAAAAATCCCCAAGAAATAGCATTGATTGATTGTCGGGGGGGCCTGATGTGGCCCTAAGGCTGCCTGATCAATGGTATAGAGCCTGGTTGTTGGTGAGTGGTTGATTCATGACGTTATGTGTTTTCTTTGCATGACTATAGGTGCTCATAACTGTGGCATTTATTAACCAGTGGGCCCTAATTTCGTGGTGCAGCACAGGGTGCGCGGAGCCTGGCTCCACCCGTGCAGTGTTAATTTGATCCGGCGCACCGCTGTGTGCAGCCAATTTGGCATTTTGGTAGACTGGCTGCGCAGAAATAGGTGTGACGGCACACCAGGGGGAGGTGCCAACAGATTCAGGTTGGTGCAGTGACAATCTCGTGCCAAAAAACTGCACGGGAGGTGTGCTGGAAGCAGGCGAAGCGCACCCTCTGCACATGTGTGCACACGTCACCAAACCAATGATCATGATAAAAATCCAAAAAACTAAACCCATGTATGCCTAAAGCACAGTGTCGGTATGTATGATGTTCATTTATGCAACCCTTTTCTGTAGGCTATTTGTGTTAAAGTAAAAGTATTTGGGGGCACGAAATGGAATCAAAATGAAGATTTTTTTATTGAAAAGTCCTTTGAAGACCCCTTATCCAGATCTGACCCCTCAATGCGTTCTTAGAGACCCCATGATTTGTGGGAAGAGAATGAAATCAAATAAAACCGTACATTTCAGAGAGACTGAACTTGACATCACATTTGCAATTAGAATCAATAAATCACAAAACATGACATTTAAGATAATATTGCACTGTTTCAACCTAAAATAAATTAATCAATTAATCTCTATTTGTATCGCGATCCCTGTCTTTTTGTGGAATGTCTGTTGACTGTTTGTTTATGTTGAGCTGGAACCAAGACAAATTCCTATCAACTTGTTTGACATGGCAATAAATTATTGAATCTTGAATCTTGAATCTTATTTGTAATGCACAAAATTCTGACAAATTTTTCATGCTGCTGATGCTGTAATGGCATACCCATTTGTTGGCTGTGAATTAGATTCAGCTGATATCTGAAACTCCAGGGCTGAAAGAGTCCCACTGTGGCCCTGACCTCATGTGTAGAGTCTCTTGCACCTTAAAAATGAGTTAAGGGACCCTGACTTCGTGGTGCAGGGCAGGTGCTGGTCCACGAAACTAGAGCCCAAGATGTACACAACTTTTGTGTGTGTCAGGGCTTTGTGTTTTTTTAGGGAAGAAAAATACATTTTGGGCCCATTAAGACTGTATTGTCATTGTTTCGATAGATATTTAGATCATGGTTATGTTTTGTGATCTCTTGCTGATTTTAAAACATGACCCTCGTGCTTTCACAGACCATGTGTTCTGTTGACACTAACATCTGTGATGTTGAGCCTTATAGACACGAGTTCTTGTTCATGTAAGAAAAAGATCTGAGCACACAGTGAGTATTCCTCAGCTACAGATCAATGGATCATTTCATTGGCATCCAAGAACCAGGGTCCCCACACGTCCTGGAAAACCTGCCACAGAAAGGAAAATAAGGAAAAAAGTAAAATGTCCTTGAAAAGCTTATATTGTCCTGGAAAATTATTTATTTACCTTCTCACTTGTTAGTAAACTAAAAACATAATAAAAAAGTAAGAAATATTTTTATTAACTTATGCCCACTCACCCATCACAGCATCGTGTGGATTTGCTGTTCATCATGAGACTGGGATCCACATTCAAGATTTCCTGCTGCTTAACAGAAGGTTTTTTCTTGCTGCCATGATGGGGGGATTCATGATTGGCTATATGGATTCATGTTGGTGTCCGATGTATATATTTGTATATATAGGTATATGTGTATTTTATATATGAAGAGCTCTTTTCCAAAACGCTATAAATCCATTTTAATTTAGGAAATATGGCACTATTTACCCAGACCCACCACTGGGTTGACTGGGGACCTAAACTTTGAAATACAGTTTAAACAGGAATATATAGCTTTCTGGCATTAAATACTGATAGGGCAGGTAGTACAATCACTATACGAAAGAATATTACTGAGTAATAATGTTTTTTTTTATTTTGGCTTTTATAGCATTTTGAAAAAAACTCTTTATATGTATCTATGCATATCTGTGTATCAATAAAATGAAGAGTTTAGTGCTCTATCTTAAAGTGTCTTGAGATAACACTTGTTATGAATTGGCACTGTGCAAATAAATACTGATTGATTGATAAAATATGATTAGATAAAATAATGCTAACTATAAAGTTACGAATAAAATATAAAAAGTAAAAACAATGGTGACAAAAAGAAATAACACAAAATGGCAAAGTAAAATCTAGGCTACTTAAACAGCAAATTGAAAAAATATATTTATTAAAAAAGAGAAAATAAAGAGAAAATAAAGATTAAAAAAATAAGTATAAACCATAAATTTACAATTGCAGGACACTACACAAAAGCCAGATGGAAATGATAGCGAGCAGACACTGTTCATGCCCGAGAGTTAGAAATAAATACATTTGGAAAAGTCCTGGAAAATGATTTCTAGAAAAGAGTGGAAACCCTGAAGCACACAGGACATTCACACAAATGTACGAATGAAATCATGCATGCATACATCTGATTTAACATCTCATGACAAATATACTTACCTCTCGAAAAACAGATTATGCATCTAGATGATTTAACTCTATTTTTAGTTTTTAAGATTAGGCTGTAAATAGAAATATAGTTTAAAAGAAGAAATATAAAAAAACGCACTGCATGTGGCACAGTTCTCTTTAATCTGGATTACTTACACATAATTGTAAAAGGCAGTAATTGTAATCCTGATTAAATTTGGTAAATTGTCCAGCTCTTGTGCCATGCAATCTTGTTGAGAAGTGGTACAAATACATGTGATCCCCAAATAGACTATGTCAGCAAATGTATGCTGTTGTGGAATTAATATAAATGTCTTCAGGCATAATGAGGGTGGAGTTTGCTGTTTGTTGAATACTGTTTTGCATTGGATAACATGATTTAAGGAGTGAAAGATTTGGAAGGGAACCCCGCTGTGTAGACAAGTCGATCCTGTACCCCATGCTCTCATGACTGTTTCGTGAACCATCCAGGGTGGTATTGCTTTTCTTGAAAGGTTTCTGTTTTACCAATCAAACTCTCTGAACTCTTTCTCACCTTCATTAGCGATTCATCTATTTTCACTCCAGTCACTGATTTGCATCAACTAACCTCCTGCATCAAGGCTCTGTTTGGATTCCCATGGGTGTTTCCTGTTGGGGGCCATTCAGAGCGTTCTGGTTCCTAACCGTATGTTAGTCTTGAATGAAGAATACATCAAAGTTTGGTAAATGTTTGATCAATAGAGCTTTGAGTTCATAAACCATGGTCCCTGATGATTTAAGCTGTTTTTTTCAGGTATTAGGTTCATATTCGGCAGTTCATTTAACACAAAAAGGCTCAATTTTGCCTCAGAATGGCCTTCTGTCATATCTCAGAGGCAGGATATCTGAATGTTGTTGGCTGTCAAAATCCAGAAAAATGACAAATTATTTATGGTACAGGAGACGACGTCTTTTTTTCTGAAAGGAAAACAGCTGTCATGTCAACCACATGACAAGTGTTCAATGTGACATCTGAGACTTCATGATTTAAAATTCCCCCGCCCTCTGCTATCCCACCTCTTCCTCTTTGCTTTGCCCACTTGTGTCTCTTTTAGCTTCACCTCATCTATACATCAACCCTGCCGGAGCCCTCAAGTCTCCAACACATATCACTTTTGACTGGCAAATCAATAACTGAATTACTTTTATGAAACCACACCACTAGAAGTGATGAGGGCTCTGCTTCTGCCTCGAGCCAACCACTTAACATTTTTAATCTTGCAGGAGTTCTGTATGGATCTGCCAGTTGGTGGAAGAATTGGAGGGAAATCAGACACCCGGATGTTTTTTAATTAGACGCAGGAGCCAAACAAGCAGTGTCAGCTGGGCCTCTTATCCGCATTAGTCAGCAATAGTGGATGCATGTGGAGGGTGGGAGGGGGCAGAAATGTGTGATAGAACAGGTCACCTACCCACACAGGAAGAAAATAGAGCATTCAAGGTATCTGGCTGATGCTCTTATCCACATGAATTTTCTAAGAGCTGACAGACAGAAAGACAGATGCTGGGGATGAGTTGGCAGATACAGGCCAACAGTCTGACAGAGAATATAGTGAATGATTCAGGCTGCATGTTCAGGAGTTTGACAGCACAGTGAGGGTTTCATGATGAACAAGTCAGAGATGTCTAGACAGAAACACGCTCAAATTTATCCAACGGCTGAACATGACGGTTCTCAGTAGCATTTCAAGAGCTACATCTCATCACCGCATAATACCTGAAGTCGCTGTAAGTACAATGACTCACATAAATGAGGGATGTAAGTGGCATCACTGAGCTTTTTAAAGAGCCATTACCATTTGCTTTTGTGTTTTATAAGAAGTTTTCAACGTGTGGAACAGTGAGCCGTCTCAACACTACCTACTACTTTTTTCAACATTTTTTTCTGCATAATTTTAAATCAAAGAAGGTTACAAACAACGAAAAATGTCAATCTTACCCGAGGTGGATAGAGCACTAAGTCACTCACGGATAAGCTACTAATGTAGAAATCCTGCAAAGTGTAAATGCAGTCACATTTAAGAAAAGTCTTTAAACATCGGTTTAATATGCTCCTGCATATTTCTCAAGGTACTGCCATGACCTCTGTTATATAATAAATCTATAGGAATAAAATCATTTGTATTTAGATAAAAGAGTTCCATTTAGTTAATGCTGACCTAAGGTTTTGTTTTTCAATACTAAATAATTTAACCTTAACAAATTATGAAAATATGATCAGTGCCAATAAATAAATTAATAAAGTAATACATTTTAAAATATAATTGATAAACTGATGTGTTACAAATATAATGATTTCTTCCGTAAAGTGTAGAATCAGAAGCAGTGGGATATAACTCAATGAAAAATTACATGTTTGTGAAATATAGGTCATTCAAATGAGATAATTTTGGTTATGATATAAATGCTACACTTTGTCATGATAGAAATTTCATCAGTCACATTTACATATTAATCCATTCTGAAAAGAAGCATCAATCATTGAAAATATATTCATCATGCAGTATTCTTTACTGTTTTATAAAGCATAGTAATATTTATGATAGTTTGAACCAACTGTGAAAAGTGACATCACCAAAAATTAAAAATTAATGGCAGCAGGGGACGCCCGCTCAGCCTGCCCTCACAACCCTGTGGCATTAATAAAAATCAGGGAGCATCTATCCACACAAGAGCATGACATGGGAGCAGATTTTCACTCCTGTCCCGTCCCACTACCAGAGAAAAAAATCCTGTCCCGTCCCAATCCCGGGCCAGAGTAAAAAAATTAATCCTGTCCTGTCCCACTCCCGTAGAGTGACTCCCACCCCCATACCGCTCCCACTGAAAATTACCCCCACTCCTGTCCCGTTCCTGTTTGAATAAAACCAAACATGTTGAAAATATGTTGCATTTTTTATTTTAGGTAAAAGTGCAGTGCATATAAAAGGTCATGCCTTTAAGGTTTTTTTTACTTTGTGCTGCAGCTGTCTTTTTGACGTGTCGTCTTCTCCCTTCGACTACAAAAATGGACGCATCTGTTCATCTGGTTGTTTAACACAGCCGAAAATTATCATCTATTAATGTCATTCCCGCTCCTGCCCGCTCTCGTTGCTTTTTTTCCCGTCCTGTCCCGATCCTGGGATTAATTAAAAAATGACTGCCATCACATGACTCACAGGAATTCCTGAAAAATGTCATCGTCTAATCCACAACCACCAATGTTGCACCCTTACCTGTAGCACTCCAAAATCACCCTGATCAAACTTTTGTGTAATTCCTAATGCATGGTTTTCATTATGGTTTTCATTATGATTTTCAGTAATGCTTGCAGTTACTTTAAATGCTGCAGTCTCCTATCTGCATTTACAGTTGGGATACCGTGGACTCCTTGTTTGCAAAAGAAGTTGAAAACAGCTTTATGATTGGCCCTTTTTTTCCCCCTTCCTTTCCAACTGCTGGCATCAGTCTTTAGGCATAGCAACTAGGAAATACTCAGGGAAGAAACGCATCATTGACTATCTTTCCACACCATACTGTAGTGCAGTGCCTAGTATAAACAGCCTGATTCCCTCCAGGGACTACTCCCGTATGACACCATTAATCACGCCATGGCACTCATTAAACTTGTGGGAAAAGTTTCATGGCTCCCAAAGACGTACATCACCAACACCTTTAAGGTTCTTTGTCTCCATCCAGATTTCAGGCAGTTCTTTGGCATGCAGTGGCAGGGGGCCCACTACTTTGCTGTCTGACTTACTTTTGGCTGTAAGAGCAGCTCTCAGCTTTTCAATATCTTGGTAGAGGCCCTCTGCTGGATCTTGTCGGATGTCCACAAGTTACCTTTCCTCGTTAATCTTTTGGCCGACTTCTTAGTTATGACTACTCCCTCGTCACCACCTGCTTCTGGACTGATGACACTGATGGCTGTTTTCTCAGATCTCGGGGTCCCGTTATCAGCAGAAAAGACTCAGGACCCCTCCACATCTCTCGAGTTCCTCTGTATCATCCTGGACACCATCTTGTTCCAAGTTTCACTCCCGTCCGACAAACTTAAATGTATCTGCTTTCTCATTTCAAACTTCCTCCTTGCGCCAAGTTGCACCAAACACCAGCTCCTCTCTCTTCTGGCCCAACTCAACTTTGCCCTGCATATCATTTCAGAGGGTTGGGCCTTCATTTCCCATCTTTTATCCAATGCCTCTTCTGTTCCATCTCTTTTGACTTCAATTACTCTCGACAGTCCAAACCAAGCCAAAGTGCACCTCTGGCTGAACCTCTTGGCTAGCTGGAATGAAATCTCTTTCTTCCCAGAGGATCACTCAACCCTTTCAGCGGACATTCATCTGTTTACAGATGCTGCTTCATTTATTTGCTTTGGGGGTTATTACCAAGAAGATGGTTTCTCTGGTTAATGGCCACCCAAATTCACCAGCAAATGTCAGACCATATCTTCTGCTCTCTTTGAGATCCACCCATAGCTGCAGGCTCTATCCTATGGGGCCATGAGAAGTGCTGTTAATCCATTGTCATTCATTCTGACAACCTCACTGTGGTTGACATCAACAAAGGTTGCTCTAATGCTCCATTCATCATGTCCTTCATCCATCGTCTTATGTGGCTACAGTCGCACACCAATTTATTCCCAGAGCAGCTCACATTCATGGTCATTCCAAATCCATTGCTGATACTCTTTCTCAATTCTCTTTTGAGAATTTCAGAAGCTTGGCCCCATTTGCAGAAGAGCACCCAACTCCAGTTCACCCATTTTTGGTTCTGACATTCAACTTGTAAATCCAGCTGTCATACCTCTGCTCATCAATTCTTGTCACACTATCATTGACGGTCTTCCTCCCACATCTCTGTCTTCCTGCTGGTCAGTATGGACAATCTTTCGCAGATTTCCATCAGCACAACATACTTTTTCCATTCTTTGACCAAATTACCATGACCAGTTTCATAACCTTTGCACACTCCAACCTAAATATCAAAACCCAGACCATAAAAGTTTACCTCTGTGGCATTAGCTTCTTCTCCAAACTCCTTACTGGCAACCCAGGACCGGCTCACAACCACCAGAGAACCTTTCTTCTTCAAGGGCTCTTGCATCAAGAGCCCATTAAAATGCCTCGCCGCCTCCCACTCACATAGATATTCGTTCCATCTGTATCCATACCATTCGGTTAAGCTACACCAATCCTCACATCACATTAAGTTTAGCATCCATGCTTGTTCATGTTTTTTTGAGCTGCTCCAAATTCATAGCCTCCACCCTCTGCGCTTCAGATTTGTCCCTTTCTTTTCAGATACCATCTTGTTCCATCTAAAAAGATTAAAAAAAAAAAAAAGAATCAATTCGGCCATCCTCCCCATATCTTTTCTTTTTCAAAATCCAAGCATCCAATAATCTCTTCACTACACTTTCAAACTAAGTACAAGTCAGAAAATCTCTATGCAAAACCTTACACCTCTCTTCATCTCCGAATCAGGTCAAGTTGCCACAAGCTTCTGGTTCCACCTCCATCAAGTTCTTTCTCAGTCAGGCATCTTCCCCACACACTACTCGGGACATTCCTTTAGAATTGGAGCCGCCACTTCAGCTGCATGTAACAGCAATTCAGAACGCTTTATTCAAATAATGGGACACTGGTTTTCTCAGGCTTATCACGATACATTTGTTCCAATCTCAAAGATCTAGAATCTGCGCAAGTCTCTTTTTAAATAACCAAACTCACTGTTTATGGGGGTCCGTCATGCCCAGGAGCTGGGGTGGACTCCCTGTCGAAGCTTCCCCACATTGCAGCCATAAACTGTTTAAATGCCATGTTGCTGTGTGTTCCTTGCTAGCGAAAGAAGTATTACTGAAACTGGCCAGTGAACACAATCCATACGAGGTGATGTGAGTATACAAAGTAAAGGAAGTAAATGAGTCTGGTAAAGTTTAGTCCTTTTGAGAACGAACAATAAAGCCTTTGTAATTTTAAGTACACATCGGATGGCATGTGTATCTGGTTGGGAATGTTAGCTGTTCTAATTGATCCATGTTAAACCCAAAACATACTTGCATGAAATAAAGTGACTTCATCAAATATCCTTTTAAGCTGCCTGGATTTACAGAATCTGCATCACATCAGCAGGATTTTCATTAACTTTAACATTTCTAACAGCTTTGACCCAAAATCCACCCTATGAGTAAGAGCAAATCAAAACCGAGTACTCAGTATGACATGGTGTTTATTTATTCATGAGCGCCATGCTGAGAAAAATGTTCAACTTCTTTAATTTAGCATGTACTCTTTGTCATTCTGGGCATTCTGTTCTCATTACCTTTTACTTTAAAACATTTCTTCCCTTTTTTCCGACAATAATCAGCCCAACACAGCCGCTCCAGATTATTTAGAGGTGACTGGGGCCTGAGTTTAACTTCATTATCTTTCTGTCTGACTGTCAGTCTGTTTTACTGAACCAGTAATGAACCCGCTAGACGAGGCCGCAGAATAAAGTGGTTACTTCTGTGTGAACACGCTGGTAAGCTGATAAACTCTGTGTGAACTGAACCATCAACCGACACTCTTTGCAGGCACATTAGGACTCTTCACAGGCAGGCTTGAAATGCTCTTTGAAGGACAGCAGTCGTTTTATATGTGACCATTTTGCGATGAATATGTGAAGAAGCTCACAAAAGTTATTGACTTGGACGGCTGGAGATTCGTCAGGATTGGCTGGCTGTGTTATGGTGTTGTTTTATTTTATTGAGGAAAAAAAGCCTGCTCAAAGGAAAGGTATGTGGGCAGGTTGAAGCTCTTATTGCTGGACTGTTAAAATCAAGCAAACACTTTATTTAACTGCATGGTTGTCCTGGATCAAGCAACATATGATTGGGTCATTCCTACTGTCATTTTATTTTTAAATCAGAAATATTATTATTCCCAAGGGGAAGTTCAGTTGCTTTATTTGCTCTAGTGCTCATAAACAAAATAAGACAAATCATGATATAGACATTTAAGAAATAACAATAATAAGTCTTGTGAAATAAAAATAAAATGTCAGTAAGTACTTGATGTAATATACTTTGTACTAACATCACAATGTTACAATAAGACCCATAAACTAATTGCTGGGGCAAAAAGCACCTGACTACTAATTAAGCCAATTTTAATTTAAAAAACAATTAGATCATACAGATGGTTATAATCCTCTACAAACTATCATACATTTCAGTAATAAAACTGTCAAAACATCAACATTGCTTTGTATTTCTTTCTTGCTTTAGGTGAAATGTAGCAGACTGTGTTCAGTGAGTACACGATGTCGTCTTAAATCGACTGAAGAACCCTGAATCGAATCGAATCCAATCTAAAGCGAATCGTGGCAGAATTTGTGATATTGTCATCATATCCGTGTCCAAAGAATAGATATCATAATGTATTGTCATGAAACTGGTGATTTACGCCTCTCTGTATTTGAGCTTGTGGTTGTTGTTTTTTTTAAGTTTGATTGTAAGCCCTCCTTATTAAGTAGAAAAGATTGTCTCGGGTAATGATTGTGGCTAGTGTTTTGTCTCTTTCATAAATAACATGCAAAAGTCAAAGCTTTAATGCCAGATGCTAAAATGTTCTAAACAGTTGTGTACTTAATAAAGCTTGATGTCAAAAAGCAGCCAATGCTTTAATTATGTAACACCTCATTCTGCCCTTCGTAACGAACTAAAACAAACATGCTTTTTGACAGCTCTTATAATGACTAATTGTTTGTGTCCTCAGTGGCACTCCAGTACTCTAACCCTTTTTGTCACATCAAAACACACACAGTGTTTTGTACACTAATTGGATAATGAAGAGAATGAACCTCTCAGAATTTGACATTTACTGTCACACATCAAAATGAGCCGTGACTGAGATCCAGATTGACGAATGGATTTATTTTAGAATAACTAATATACAGCTCAATTACATATGATTTTAGCATGACATGTCTCAATGCCTGTTTTGTATAGCTCTTGTCCTGTTGAAAGGATGGCCTGGCCCTGGAAATAAGCATAATGCAGAAAGAAAACTGATCAAATTAGTCTCTACATCACACTGGAAAGTTTCACTTTAAACTTCCATGCTATTTCATTAGAACATGTAAATACATTACCTGAGTTATTCCGATTGCCTTTTTATTTCCTTCCTTTGTCTGTGTGGAGTCAAGACATCTTTATTAAGTCTTAGATCTTTGGCCCACAAATGTTTAAGCTACAATTCAAAAGAAGTTGAGATGCTGTGTTGAATATAAATTTTAAAAAAATACAATGATTTGCAAATTCTTTTAAAACTTGTTAAAGTCATATTTTGGTCTTTTTATGCCTTTAATCAGAAGAGAGAGTTCAGTGGATGGAGTAGGAAATGAAGCAAGAGTGGGGGAGTGACATGCAGTAAACAGGCCTCAGACGGGATGTAAACCCGGGTCACCTGCACCAGGCCATCTGTGCTCCAGTTCTTTTAAAAAAACTGTAATAAATTGAATTCACAACAAAGACAAGAAATTTACGGTCCAAACTGCTAAACTTGCTGACTTTTTTTTTAATTGACTTATTTTAAATTTGATGCCTACAAAATGTTTTTCAAAAAACTGCAACAGGAGTATTCTAACCATTTTGTCACACCACCTTTTCTTTACAACACAGATTTCTAATGGTTGAAGCCTTGTAGGTGTAAGTATGCTGTCTCTGTTGTATTTTGTGCTATATAATGTGCAATACATTGTCAGTGGGAGACAGGTCTGGACTGCTAACAGGCCAGTCTATTATCCACACTCTTAAACTATGAAGCCACGCTGTTGTAAAGTGTGCACAATGTTAAACCAGACTTCCAAATGACACCCTTTGAAATGGTTTTGGACATTATGTGAAAGTAAATCCAGGCCACCAACATCCTCCATGCCATTAGGACTGCTGGCTTTTAAACTTTGCAGTGATATCAATCTGGATGGCCCTGTTCCTCTTTAAATTGGAGGACATAATGTCCATAATTGTGGACTCATCCGACCAAAGCACACTTTCCTGCTTTGGGTTAGTTCATCTCTGATGAGCTGAGGCCCAGAAGAGCTGCTGGCATTTCTGGGTGCAGTTGATTTTTCGTTTGGCTTTGCATGGTAGAATTTTCACTTGCACTAATATATAGTGGCAAACTGAGTTAATTCCTTTATGAAATCCCTAAATTCTTTGCAATTTTAAGATGAGAAGCCTTGTTGCCCCTGCAGAGGAGGTTATGTTTTCACCAGGGTTTGTCTGTTTGTGTGTTAGCAAGATAACACAAAAACTACAGGACGGATTTACATGAAAGTTTTACCAGAAGTGTGGTTTGGTCTAAGAAAGAAGCCATTAAATTTTGGTGCTGATCCAATCCAGATTGACGTCACAAAAACACATTGAAGTTCATAATGGCAAATCCTTAATTTTCCTCGGCTGCGGTGAGGGTTTTGTCCCCTGTTTATCACAATGGGAATTTTAGTTTATTTGCAAACTGATGTCAACGTTTGCAAGACTATGTCACTACATTTCCCAGGTTCCCTTGAAATGCCAACGGAGGAGTTCTCCACATGGATAGACATGAGCAGAGACTCGGTGGTCCAGTCGGAGTGGAAAAGCCTCTGCATTGTCTGAGCTGCTTGGCGTAGGTCTGTGCTCTCGGAGTGCTTAGCTAGCTCTTTTTTATTCATTAAAATTTGTATTTAAATGTCAACATTGTTCCTAGACTGTTGGACTGTTTGCCCACGCAGTTGTTCACAAAGTAGTGAATGTCACCCCAAAATCCTTTTGTGCCCACCCATGCCACTCACCAGTTTCCAAATAACATGTTCACCTGTGAAATGTTCCAGACCGGTGTTTGAAGGAAAAGTTCGGTTTCTACAGCTTTCACATTGATTATAGAGTGAAGTAGAACAATATACTCACCAAGAAGGCTTTCCTGATCCAAACAGTGCTTCGGGAGATATTTAGATCAAAAATCGAGCGGCGGACATCCGTATAATGGTAGCACACGGGGCATGTATAGCGCCGCTCCTAAAACTGCATTAATCGTCCAAAAACCCATTAGTTTTACTAATAAATAATCATGGTCTGCTCGCGCTACTCCTCCAAAACAGTCCGGGGTCGCTCCACCCATGTTTTTGTGACTGTGCTGACCTTTGAACTGAAGACTGCTCTCTGGCCAGCTGTTCTTCTCTTTGCCTCCGCGTCCTCCTTTCGATGAGCTCCTCATCTGTAAACTCCAAACTGTAAGGACACCCATCATATTGAAAGTTCTCCGACACAACATCTTCATCTGATAGATATTTGTCCATTTTGCACAAAACTGGAAGAAGAAAGTTGTTGAGTAGCCGGCGGTCGCCCCTGAAACAATGAGCCGTACTGCGCATGCGCGGCAGCTGTAAAGAAAGTTTTCAGTTCAGAGGTCAGAACAGTCACAAAAACATGGGTGGAACGACCCCGGACTGTAATGGAGGAGTAGACCATGATGAAATATTAGTGAAACTAATGAGATTCTGGACGATTAATGCAGTTTCAGGAGCGGCGCTAACATGCCCCGTGTGCTACCATTATTAGGAGTGTGAGAAAAAATCGATTCACCCAAGTATCGCGATTTTTTGTCTGCCGATTTTAAAATTGTTTTTTTTTGTTCAAAATTTGATACCCCCCACACACACACACACACACACTCACACACTATAGGCACTAATAAAACAGGCCATAGCTGTTAAAATAGTGCTGAATAGTGTTACTACTTCTCACCAGCAGATAGTGGACAGGTGACAGGTTTCTATGCAAAGTTTTGGCGTATATTTATTTTGAAACACACACACCGGACCGAGGGACGCGAGTGTGGCTGTAGAGCAGAGCAGAGACAGAGAGAGAGGAAAAGAGAGACACACACATAGTTATAGAGAGCGGGTTAGTACTCACGATGCTGAGAGTACTTTGTCAAGTATTGGCTGACTCTAATCTGAGGAATATTTACTCTCCGAGGATGACACTCGGTCGTCCAGTGAGGACCAAACTGTGTAACGTGTCCGCGCGCCATTACAGTCCCCAGATACCGAGGTCGATGCCTTTCCTCTCCCTGCCTGGTTACTGTCGAAGAGAGGACATGGTCTGGGATGCAGGGAAGCTCAAAACACCGTGAAAAGTGATGGTGTTTGCGGGAATGAAAAAGACGGCGGAGCTCTGGTCAGACGAGGGAGAAGCCGGGAGTAAAAAGCACAGTGAAGACAGCAGAGGCGTTCATGGTCGGCCCGTAAATTACAGTGATGATGATGGCTGAGAAAACTAGCCACTTTGAAACTATTTTCCTTTTTAAATCTTGATAGCAAAATTGAATATTTTCTTGAAAAAACTCTGGCGCCTGAAGGGATAATAAGCCACTTTTTATATGCAATCCAGGCTTTTGAAGAGAGAGTATAAACAGCTGGTTGCTGGATAAATCCTAAAAACAGACTCACATGTGATGTGTATTTTTCCTGATATAGTCTGGAGGCATCATCATTGATCATCTTTTTTGCTAGTGTTAAAAAAGCTAACTAAAGATTGCAAAAATCGGCAATATCGTAGAATTGCAATTTAAATTGAATCGGCACCTGAAAAATCGCAATAAATCGTATCGGGAGAAAAGTGAATCGTCCCAGCCCTAACCATTATACGGATGTCCGCCGCTCGATTTTGGATCTAAATTTCTCCCGAAGCACTGTTTGGATCAGGAAAGCCTTCTGGGTGAGTATATTGTTCTACCTCATTCTATAAACAATGTGAAAGCTGTAGAAACCGAACTTATCCTTTAAGCATGTCTCAACTTTAATAGTCTTTTGTTTCCCCTGTCCCAGCATTTTTTGGAATCTGTTTGAGGCATCAAATCCAAAGTTAATTTTCATGAAAATATAGGTAGAAAAGTACTTGCAGTGAGTGTAGACTGATTTTTTCTGTTTTGCTAAATGTCCACACAAGGCACATATATTAAAGTGCTACAGACTTTATCCAAACATAGAATTGTGTGTAATTAGTCAGAGTTGCTTTTGCTTTCCCACAAAAAGATCCTCTCCAAACAATGTATAAAGCTTTTATCCTCATGTATAATGGATAAATAAGGCAGCAGTGACCTCCCACTGATTCTGGGGTCAACATCTTGAAGGGGGAACTCACTATTTCACACATTTCACACATCAAAGTCTATCACAGGTCAAGGGGAGTACCAGTGCTCCTGAAAAAAGCCCCTCAGTGATTCCGGAGGGAGCAGTGTGCAGTCAGAAAGATTGCTTCTAGTGATATCACATGAGTCAGAGTCAGTTTGGGCTGATGACTTCTTTGAAATAATAAATAAATAAATACAAACTGGGGCAGTAAAGTGAGAATGAAGAGAAGCCCCCTCCTCGTCCCTGCTTGAGGATACAGACCAGAGGTTATGTCAGTCTGTTTGAACACAACACCTCAGTCACAGGAATAAATCCTGCTTGTTCCTTCATGGGATGCTTTTGGATCCTGTTTGAAAAAATGAAGGAATGTAAAGGATATCTGCATCTCTACTTTAACATTTTATGCTGCTCTTTTGTCATGATTTCATGCTTGGTTTCTCTGGAAACTTCCCTCTCAGGCAGAGAGGTTTTGCTGGGCAACAACAGTACCATAATTGTTAAAGGCACAATGGGTGAGCCGTTGTAAGGAGATGAAAATCAGACATTTCGGAGCTTGGTTTTGATTGTAATGGCCAGGATCAGTGTTCATCTCATGTGCAGAGGATGTGGGGGCAAGTGATTGTGCTTTGCAGCTCGTCAGCCACTTCTCGACAGGAGTGCCTTCGCATGTTCGGTTAACCCTGCAGGGATGAGGATGAGGATCGGAGCGTGGGTGTCTGGTGACAGCAGAGAGAACAGGCCCTGGGCACTTCTAAAGATTCTAATGTTGGAGGTTACACCATAGAGCAGCAGGGGGATGAGAAGGACCTTCTGCTTTCCCCTGTGGCCAGCAGGCACATGAAGTGGTGAGAACAATCAGTCATACTCAGGGAGGTGTTTTCACATGTCAGGATTAAACATCTACTGGCCAATAGGGACTCTGTGTCGAGGCTCGTGGGGTTAAAAGACAAAAATAAGACTTGTTTGGTCTTGTGGTAGATTTTACAACAATAATCTGTTAAAGTAAAACAGTGTTACCTCTAAAGATTTGTGATGTATTGTGGTAATTCTTACATTGATTATGATTCTTCTTATGGATTGTGATTCCAAAGCTTTTTCCTGCTAAGTGTAATATAGGTTTTAACCAGTGTTTCATTGTACACTCTTCAGGCATATTTGATTTTCAAGCTGATCAACTTGTTATTTTGCCTGATATTCACTCATTTTGAATTTGATCCCTGAAGCACATTCCAGAAAAGCTGGGACAGTAAAAACAAAACACTGGGAAAGTTAAGGAATGTTCAAAAACACCTGTCTGGAACATTCCACAGGTGAATAGGTTAATTGGAAACATCTGAGTGTCATATGTGTGTATAAAAGGAGTGGCAATGTTCACTACTTAGAATAGTTTAAGGTCAATATTTCTCCCTGTAATATTGTAAGGAATCTACTGCATATGATGATATCCCTCATTTCCTGACAATTTTACAAGCCCAGAAACCATCACTAAATTTCGGTGACTTTGAATCCCTCAGACGGCACTGCATTTAAAATCAACATCATTCTGTATGTGACGTTACCACATATGCATAGCAATACTTTTGACAACTGTCAACTCAGTTCCTTGATACATCAAAGTGTAAAAGGCAAAATAAAAGCCATATATCAGCAACACCCAGAAATGCCCCCAGCTTTTGTTGGCCCGTGCTCATCTGAGATGGACTGAAACAGGAGATATGTGCTCTAAGGGTATTTTCACACTACCAATATTTAGGGCTCTAATTTCGTAGACCAGGCGCAAGCGCAGGCGCACCTGCCTGCGCCGGCCTTCGCCGCGCGGACTGGGTGTGACCTACACACTTTGCAAGTTTCCTGCAGTGCCAAGAGAGGAGCACTCATGGCGCACAGGGGCGCAGAGGTTGCGCGTCCACACCCACGTCTCTGCCTCTCCACGCAAATGTCAGAATAGGAGGAGAATAGACGTGAGTGGGATTATCACAGCCGATCGCTGTCTTCACCAATCAAATGAGCGCCTCTCCTCTCCTTTAAATGCGCTGCGGCTGAGGCGCAGCGTCTGATTGGTCTGAATTATCCCCGCCACCGTGGAAACAGTGTGCTGGAAAGACCCAGCAGTGGAGACGCTGTCCCTTCAGCAGGGGAATGGACGGCGGGGCGTGTCACCGTGTGGGCCAGCTCCCGGGACAGATGTAATCTGTTCCTTTGTCATTAATAGGAGTAAAAAAAATAAGATACAGTTACACAGCAGCTGGCTTATCCATTCATAATGCTTGTGATCCACCTGCACTCCTGGATTGTCATCGCCAAATAGCAGAGCCTTTAGTGATAAACTGTATACTCTCCCACTGTCTCCTCCTCATCCTCCTTGCAATGATGTACTCCATCTTTTTAGAGCACGTTTAAAATAAAGAATAAAATAGAGGAATAAGGGAAATAAAAGGTAAATCCTGAGTGACATACATTTATTTTCTCTCATTTTTCTTCGTCTTTTTTCTCCTTTTTTTCTTTGAATTTAATGAAATGAGAGAAGCCAGATTTATACTCAGTATCAGATGCTAAGGCTGTTCATTGTTGACTTGTAAGATGTGCATCAAACTTCCAGCTGCCGTCAGGTTAAGTTTCCATTATGACAAACGGCTTTAATCCGACATCAGATGTGACGGGAAGGTTAATATAGATACTAATATATATGCTCGTTCAGATGGGGACATTAAATAGTGATTGCTGTGATTGTTTATTGCATTAAAATGTGCCTGACACTTTGGAAACCTGCCTCTGAGGCATGCGCACATGTGCGCTTGTCACCAAATTACAGCTGCGGAGGGTGCGCCCCGCCCTGCGCCGAGGTTAGACCAGGTTGCAGCTGGCGAGCTTTCAGCGCACTTTCTGCACTGTTTTTGGCACGAAATTGTCACTGCGCCAACATGAATCTGCCGACACCTCCCCCTGGTGTGCCATCACCTCCCCTTGGTGCGCCGTCACACCCACCTCTGCGCAGACGGTCTACCAAATTGTCAAATTGGCAGCGCATGGCGGTACGCCGGTCGAAATTAACACTGCGCGGGGTGTGCCAGGCTTGCGCCCCCTGCGCTGCACCCCGAAATTAGAGCCCTTAGTGCGCACCAAAGAAGTTTTGGCCCAGGGTTTGGTACGTGAGTATCAATGTGAATGCAACCACTGCACTTTGGTGCACACCAGATCAGCCGGTCCGAGACCTCCATGAAGGGGTGGTCTTGATCTGCTCCACCTCCCTATATTTGGTGCGGTTTCACTGGTGTGAAACAAAGTGGTCCGAACTGATCTACTTTGATGCATTGTGGGTATTGGAAGCACTGAATTATGGGTAAAGTCCTTCATTATTTACTTCCTGTTAATCCCGCGGTTGAATCTTTTATTAACTCAATTTGTCAATTTGTTTATTCTGGTTGAGAAGAACGATGATTTACGAGGGTCCAGAAGGTCGCTGATGCCGTCGCAAACACGATAAAAAAACACAATTGAAGGAAAATGTAGAAGAGACCGAAACGTAGACATTGGTTGTTTGGTGTAGGAAATGGCTACCATGGTAGCCTCCTCTTCGTTCTTCGTTCCCCCGTAGCAGGTTTGGTAACCAGTTACGTGCATATCACCCCCTGCTGTTTCAAACTGAGTAAATACACAAGTGGGCCCGGGCACGGTTCGATGTTGTAAGTGTGAATGCAAGCCAGTGGGAAGGGGGAGGGGGGTGAACTGCGACGCAGCACAGTTCGAAACAAGTGGGCCTAATATGAAAGTGTCCTAATATGGCTGTGTGCAGTCCAGATCTGTCTTCCTTCAAACTGAGGAGCTTTATTAAAAGTGCAAAATATAACAACAGAAAGACCCTGGAGTGTTGGAACAACTGAAGGTGTACATTAAGCAAGAATGGGAAGGAATTTCTCCTTTTAAATGAAGTAAAGGGACATATGTGGCTTAAGGCTGCTTCAGTATGGATACATTGAATGTCCGTGATGGCATCAGGACAGCATGTTCTTATTTGTGTGCAGCACAAGCCACATGTCACACATTGATCACCCACCAAGATATCAGGAATGGGAGACTCATCTGTTTTTATCAATCAACTGAACTTTATTTGTACAGCATTTTTCAAACAAAGTCTTGTTGCACAAAATGATTTACATACAAAAATATACTGCAAGACACACTCATGTCTGAGCTAAAATAGACAACAATAAAAAATAAAGAGCTGCATTTACATTAATTTAACAGGTGAGAATGTCTGTGGTGGTAGAATATGTCAGAGAAAAGATGTGAACTGTTGAACCAGTTTTTTTTGTTTTATATGACCTTCAGTGTGTTTTATTATTTTTATATTATTTTAATTACTTTATTTTTCATTTGTAAGTTTCTGTCTTATATTTTTCAGACACATTTATATACTTCATTTTTGCATCTGTGAATGTAGAGCTGATGTAACTTGCCGTAAAGTTCCAACTTTGTCTCATCTGTCCAAAAGACATTTTCCCAGAAGCTTTGTGGCTTGTCAATATGTATTTAGTCAAATTCCAGTCTCTTTTTTTGATGATTTGCTTTCAACAGTAATGTCCTCCATGAAGTCTACTTTGGCTCGAACAGTGACAGTGGGATCTGATTCTGATGTACCTTGACCTTGGAGTTCACCTCTAATCTTTTCGGAAGTTGTTTTGGGCTCTTTGGTCACCATTATCTGTCTCTTCTGTTTGTCATCAGTTTTCAACAGGTCCTCTCAACAGTAATGTCCTCCTGAGGTCCACAGTGACAGTGGGATCTGATTCTGATGTACCTTGACCTTGGAGTTCACCTCTAATCTTTTCGGAAGTTGTTTTGGGCTCTTCGGTCACCATTATCTGTCTCTTCTGTTTGTCATCAGTTTTCCTCATGTAGCCAGGGATGTTTGCTACAGTCCTGTGGACATTAAACTTCAGAATAATCTGTGCAGCTGTAGTCACAGGAACATTAAGCTGCTTGGAGATTGTCTTGTAGCCTTTACCTTTAACATGCTTGTCTATAGTTTTCTTTCTAATCTCCTGTGACAACTCTCTCCTCAGCTTTCTGTGGTCCATGTTCAGTGTGGTACACACCATGATACCAAATAGCACGGTGACGACTTTTCAGCCTTTAAATAGACAGACTGACTGATTACAAGCTTGAGGACACCTGTGATGATAATTACAGGACACACCTTAGTTTAACATGTCCCTATGGTCAAAAATGTTTCAATCTTTCAAGGGGTACCATCATTTTTGTCCTGGCCAGACTCCTTATTTATTTATTTTTCTTAATAATTTAGTTGAACATTAATTGAAAAGCAATGTCTGATTTCTATTAGTTAGTTTTCAGTAAACTTTTATTTTAACTTTCAAGTTATTTCAGTCACCAATTTGGATTTTTCTTTCTTTAATGGAAGGAAACCAACATTTTTGTCCTCATCTGTATATTTATTATTTCCCACCTAAAATTTGCAGCTAGAATAGAGTATTATCCCCATTTCCCACTGACTGAAAAACCTGTTTAAACATGGTAACAATCAGCTCTTGACAGCAGTGGTAAAGGTTCTAACCAGCATCTAGACCTGCATCGACTGACCCTGCAAGGATCACAAGTTTCTCCCCTGATTGAGTCAAGTGGGAACATCACACACGGGTCAATTTGCTAACTTATGGGATAATGTTGACATAACGTGCCTACGGCATAATACCTGACCAGTAACTTGGCCAACATCAGGACACCAGCATCTTAGCAATAAATTCCATCTGCCTTCATATCATCAGACTCCAATGTCGTTCAGTCTACGTGAGGGTAGGACCTACAGTTTCTATGCTTTTTAGCTCTGGATCCAGGAGACCCGAACATCCTGTATGTAATATAAATGTGTGGGGGGAGTCTACAGAGTGTGGTCACTGACAATGTGTTCTGCTATATGTTCTTCATAGGAAATGAGCCATGGCCAATGAGTCTGAGTTTTGAAAACAAAAAATAATTGCAACATTTTCTTCTGATTAAAAATGAAAAAGAGTCCCACAGACCAGAACGTCATACAAGGGTTAAAGTCTTATTCAGTATTTTTCACATCTCATAATTCAAGAGGTCTTTTTAGACAGCTGCAACTAACTATGGTCTACTGATCCCTCTCTCTCTTTTTTTCTCTCCATTATCTGCAGCTGTCTGTTTTAACAAAATATAAATATATGTCCGAAAGGGTAGACGGGAGAAGCAGAGCTTATCTAGTCCCGTCCCCATTTTCTCAATATTTAATATTTAGTCTCCTCTTTTCCACATAATATATAAAATGCTGCCATGCTGGGCTTGTAGGCATGATAAGGGACCGTTCACAGCACTGTTAATTGGCATTCTCTGAGTTAGGTCACCTCAAGACTAACATTGTTAATGCTTTTTTACTGTAAGGACCTGAATATTTTAACAGCTTTTCTCTCTTCCTGCTGTTGAAGGAGTGTAACAATTGATAATACATGCTTGTAGTGCACAATATGCTGAGTTAGAGGGATAGAAAGTAAAAGAATGGATTGAAAGAGAAGCTAAATTGGTGCAGGGGGAAGATGACTAAGGACAGAAATGAACAATATTTGAGCCTCACTCAATATGTTTGGGGCTCATACAGGCTTTATGCAACCTTTAACATCGTTTTGTCTCCAAACAGGAGTCAATGCAGTCCTATAACCTTTCTCAGTCAGGTATCTGTCAGTAACAGTTAACACACTGGCGCCCTTTTATACCCATTTACACACCATTAAAGTAGTAGTTGAAGAAATTGGGGTTAGTAAAATATTGCTCAAGGACACATTGCCATGTGACAGCCAGAGCTGGGCTCAAACCTGCAACCTTCTAATAACTGACAGAGCTCACTCTTAAGGTGCGTTCACACTGGACGCTACCTGTACTACCTCGGCGATCACTCTCCATGCAAAGTCAATGTACAGCCACGATGGGGCGGGTCTAACCCTCCTGCGACGCAACAGCTGGCGACAAGACGACCGCTTCACTCGTCGCGCGGTCAAAGTTAAAAAAAAGTTGATATATTCAGGTGATGTCGTGCGTGGCTATGCAGCATCAGCCAATCAGCGGTGTGTGTACGTGTGACGGTGCTGTTATTCATCCGGACTACAGGGCAGATGACTTCCGCGTAGGCGGAACTAATCTCAGTGAGGACATTTGCAGACGGACCGTAAACTCACAGAGGATGCTGCTGCATCATCAGCTGCAGAGTTTTGTGTTTGATAAGTGAGTGAAAAGGACACAGCTGGAATAATGTCCGCTGATACATCCTATTATGGGATATATGATACGATCGCGGTAAAACTCAACGTGACGTCACCGAGGGACAGCAGACGCCAGGCGACCAAACAGGTAGGCTATTTATGGACGCGCGACGCTACCTCAGTGGGCGACGCGACTTTGGTAGCTGGGTCGCTTGCGGTGTGAACGCACCTTTAGACTAAGCAACTAAAGCTCAGCACCTATAAAACGAATATAAAAATGTTAAATTGTCCATTCCACATTTCAGAAGCTTAATCTGTGGTTGAACCCCCACCAAAAGCTAATCACGTTTTCCTAATGCCATGATGAACATTTCCTCATTTCCTTTGGATTTTCTCAAAATCTCCTCAAAATCCATCATGAACATGAACATGAGTTATCTTGCTCACAGATGGACAAACAGACCAAAAAAAAAAAGAGGATCATATTGTGGTAACTGTCACCTGTATGTATCTTTTTAGGTTTGTTACTGGGCTGCTTGTTTTTGTGTGAGATCTGGCAACATTAAACACCTTACCTACTTTAACTTAAATGAAGGGTTTTGATGCTGTAGCAAAAATGTGATCAAAGTGTTACTACTTTTAAAAAGGGCAAAGTTTTATGTTTTTGTTTTTAGATGTATATGCCTTTTAGTGGACTTCATTTGTCTCTACCTCTACCTTAGATGACTTCTATGCACTAGACAAAAAGTCTGTAGTAAGTCCTCTGCTTGGCACGGCTAGTTCCTGACCACACCTCTGAATAGACCTACCAGTATGACGTCCTGTTGTTGTTTCTGCAGTTGTACAGCCCAGTGCAACGCTATTTCAGCGCATACACCGTAGAGATGTTAAAAACATGGCACTGAATGGAACCGAACTGATCAATTATCACAGTCGTCAGGTTGAACCAATCAAAACAGTCAGGGATAGAGGCTGTAAAATGACAGGAGCTGCAACAGAGTGTCTAAGCCTTAAAGATAAAAGATATGTATATTAGAAATGGAGTGGTTTTATAACATCAGTGATCATAAACGTAATCCATTACTCATTAGAATTGAATCTCTAAACCTGAATTAGGCTAAATATAGGATCCACATATATTGTTGAATTGCTTACTAAAATTAGCACCCTCTGTTAAAACATGGGTTGTAAGGACCTTCTGATGTCTCCTCTGCATTGTATTTTACTTCAAACTGTTTTTTCCCCAATACTTTTTTTTCAAAATATCTGCTTTTCTTGTTTTTGCCCACAAGCCCATCTGTTGAGCTTAAAAGTCTCCTCTGACTCTTATAGCTGACATGATACTCTGTTTACATCTTAAATTCATCCTTCTAAACAGTGCCTTACACATCCTCTGTTGCGCTCTGCAGCCCCTCTCATGAATGAAAATCCCAGCTGTTGCCGCAGTTTTGTGACATTGGAACACGTGTCAATTACATCACATTCAAAGTCACGTAGATGGCACATCTGGCTCATTTTGAGATTTAGTCAAACAGTGACTGAATCTCTTGACTTTGTCACTATGGAGGGTGTATTGAGCCGAAGCCACATGATGCAGTGTTTGGAGAAGAGGGCTGTTTGCTTTGCCAGGCAGGTGTTGCAAATGAAGTGGTTACTGAGTGGATATTACACCGAGGGAAGAGCCAACTGTGGACCAGAATAAAGAGAAACCAACTGTTCGACTTGCAAGACATGGCTGTGTCTTGTCGTGAAGTGACTCTTCACAATAGTCCCTTTTCCCCATCTGATTTTTTTCTGTGTTATGAACAAAAAAGGACCCCCAAAATCCCTCAAAATCAATACAAACTCCCAATGGAACAGCTTTGTTTTGCCATCTTGTTTCCCATGTTGACAGACATGAGAGGAACCATGTGTGTCTTCAGTTAGAGAAAACAAATTTGTGGTGTGAAGTAAGAGGCTGAAAGAAGGCAGAGAAACTCTCCGAACAGGAAAAAAGAAAAAAGGTAGATGGACACTCTGCTAAATACTTTACAGAATATATATTGGAGAGTTTCAATTAATCATATTTTAATTGTGATTCCAATTTTAGCTGCCTACGATTAAATTAACCTGATCAGCGGTAATATGTACATTAAACTTATATAATCAAGCACTTCCACAACAATGAGTCATTAGGCCCGTGCTCCAAATATTGATACAGCAACATATAGTCTCACACTCTTTGGGGATATGTGTATCATTACAGATTTCACAGAATTTTTAAGGCCTCATGTTCCTTCAGTTGTTTTCTATACACTTTGGATGATGTTAACAATGGCTCAGTTCAAACTGTATGATGTAGCACATGTTCCAAATTTATAGGAACTTAAATTCAGGTCCTCAAAGATGGTAGGCCCAAGTTGTAGAATAATGGAAACTCTTTTTCTTCTTGTAATGAAAACCAAAAGTTCTCAGGAATTCTGTTAAAAGCAACATTAATGTTCACAATTTAGGTGTATCGGTGATGCCTATTGTATCGTGGCCTCAGTGCCAGAATACGGATCGTGAGGTTTCTGGAAAAACTCTGCAGATTTAGTCAGCCTGGTTAAGTCCTCGTTAAGCTGCCAGTTTCTCTCCCCTTCATTCTCTCTCTTGGTCATTCAGTAACTACCAAATCAACCCCCATCTCAATTGATGACTTCAAATATCTATGATTTCCCCACTGCAGGTAAAACATGATCCTGTGGAAAAACACTTAGAGACAACACAGTTACATCACAAGGACATTTAATTGACTGTTATTTTTAGGGGATGAGCCTTGTGATCAAAGTAAAGACACCATTGTTTTCAGTTTAGTTCTAAATACATTAATACAATATAATATGGAATAACAATAATGCCAAGTTAAAGCAACAAAAAACTCTTCATTGTTTGATTAAAAGTATTGAAATTAAAATACGTCTGTTTTCCCCAACATGATGAAGAATCATGATTAATAATCGTGATTACAATATTGTTCGAAATAGTCATGATAATCATTTTGGCTATAATCATGCAGCCCTAACAAAAATATATTTGTAGTCCACTGAGCAACAGCCCATAGAAAGTGACTGAGAACCCGATTGGACAGTCCTTCTGCCAATTACATTAACTACAGGCAAATCAGATGCTGTGGGAGGGAAGAGCTTCTGCTGCAGTGTAGACATGAACCATTTCTAAAGAAACTCTTTCTAAAACATGGTGGAGTGACAAAATCCTTCCAATCCAGAAGTGCTTTCAGTGTCATTTGTTTTTCATATGTTGTCCAGATCTGACAAAATTGCTGCTAAAGCTGTTAGCATCTATGCTAAAATGCTTGCATTGCTTTTTGCTGTCATCATGGTTCTAGCTTTTGCCCTTTCCTCCTCCAAAGACGCTGCAGGGGCAGCACCTCTGCTAACTGTGCTCAGTTGTTTTGGCTTGATCCTTGGGTAAGGCAGATCTGAATGATGAGTCAGGAGGATCCAGCAGCAGAGCAAGGGTTCCAAAGAACTTGCTTGATAGAATGGAATGATAAATGGTAATTATCAATAGCCACGTGTGTGTGTTTGTCAATGGTTATTTATCTCTGTGAAACCTAGTTGGTCAGTTTATTAGGTACACCTTTTTTTGTACCGAGTTAGACCCTTTATTCTTCCAGAACTGCTTTAATTCCTTGTAGTTTAGATTCAACAAGGGGCTGGAAACATTCCTCAGAGATTCTGGTCCATATCAACATGACAGCATTGTAAGTTGTTCCAGATTTGACTTGCTTGAATACAAATGTGACTTGATAAAGCAAATGTGCAATTAAATCTTCTTAATGCACCCAAACGTGCCCCAAACCTGTGGATAATTGGGGGATTCTGTTTGCATTTCCAATTGGCTAGTAAACACATAATTACAGCACCCATGCATGCAGGCATAATATCAACAGCCTCGAATTAAGGAAATTAATAACATCTGGTCAGAGTTGATTAGCATGATAGAAAATTATAAAAGCATAAAGAGTTCAGCTTGTTATAACAAGACTGGGAGCCTCTGGCTTTAAACACTGTGGTATAAATATTTGGCTCTTGTAGAGTTGTAAAACTGGATCTGTATTGGCCCATATTTTACGACACGAGCATGAGCTGTGTACTACATTAAGAAATTAATTCCCAGCAGAAAGAAAGATACTGACCCTCTAAAGTCAAGCCTGACTCAATTAGCTGCAGAAGATGAATTGGGTCTGTTATGACAAAACATACAACCTACATATCATTTGTGCAGCGCCTGCAAATGTTATATCGCTCTTTATGGCTAATTCAGACAGAGTGGAGTACTCAAGATAAATCATGTAGAGTCACGGGTGTTTGCATGAATTATTAAATTTAATTTCTTAAGTCTCATGTTTTGACACTGTGGTATTTTGCCTCTATATGAAATAAATTCACAGTGACCCGACTGCTCACTCCTATCTCAGTGTCTAACGCACTGCAGCCACTTTTCTCTGTAGAAATAATGCTTCTGTGTCCCTTATGCTGACCTTCACACCTCAGAGCCTAATTCTCCATGCCTTCATTGTTTATCAGCTTTATTTTTGTTTCACTGCAACCTATATTACACACAAACACAAATATAGCAACAGAGGAAATGAGACTACACAAATGATTTTTCCTAAAACAGCATTACGATAAATGATCAGTCCTGCTGACTTTAGGGCTTGTGCTCTGTCATATACTAGAGTTTATTTAATAATCTGCCAGCCAGCAGCACCATATGACATAACAAATTCACCAAGTGTAATTAAGCTACCTTATACTCTCCCTCACCACTTTATTAGGTACACCTGATCAATTACTCATCAACCCAAACAGTTAATCAGTCAATCAAATAGCAGAAACCCAGAGCATTTAAACATGGCAAAGATGACCTGCTAAAGTTCAAATCGAGCATCATTATAGGAAGACATATGATGTGTTTTTGAACATGGCATGATTATTTTTGAGAGGTGGGCTGGTCTGAGTATTTAGAAAAATAACTTATCTAGTTAAATTTTCATGTACAGTCTCCTTAAGGGTTAACAGAGAATGATTTATAAGAGTGAACATTCCCAGTGAGCAGCAAGTCCAAGGGCAAAAATACCATGTTGATACCAGAGGTCAGAGAAGAATGGAGAGTTTGGAGATTAAAATAGGCAACATTAACTTCAAATACCACTCATTCAAACTATGTTCTGCAAAAGAGCACATCTGAATACACCACACTCTGGATTCTAACTCAGATGGGCTACACTGGGTTCCTCTCCTCTCTGCTAAGACCTGGAGGTACTCCCATTTGAGCAAGCTCATCAAACTTGTCAGACAAAAGATTTGGGAAAATTATCACATGGTCTCATTCAGATACCGGGGTCAGAACTCACATTAACATGACAGCATGGATCCATCCTGCCTGCTTCAATGGTGTTTGGTGTTTTTATGGCTGTGGGGATATTTTCTCAGCCCAGTTTTTGGCACTTGGTACCAATTGAGTATTGTTTAAAGGGGTCATCACGTGGAAAACACATTTTTCTTGTGCTTATGTTGTAGTAGGACCTTCGATGAAACTTGGCTGAAAATGTTATGGGTAAAAGCGCCCTCTGTTTGGCATCTTTTTTTAACCTGCTAGTCGGTATGTTGCAATACACAAGATTTCACGCAGCCTCTTCAGATGACGTAATCTCAGGAGGCTCTTTGCATAACTATTTGATAACATAAAACTGGCTACCTGAAAGCCACACCTTCTGTTTCCCGCTCAGCCTGCGGGCCAGGGGGACATGTTGCACAGTGGCCCACTGACGCCAACATGCAAATTATGTGGTTAAATGACTGCAACATTCAGCACAAAGTCTCTGCCAGCCTTAGTGGTAAAAACTATTAAAGACGAGTGGATTACTTTTATCTTTATATTTATTATGGTAGTAATGTTCATCTCTCCCTGTGCGTTCATGGTAATCACTTCACACCACTGTGCTTTTTAAGTGTGGGACTGTACCAGGCCAAGAAAGCCTCATGCCTGCATTTGAAGAGAGGGGCTATTCCAGTTATCAGGAACTTAACTACATTGGGGAGGTGTGTTGACACTCTTGGTCAAAGTGAAGACAACCTAACCTCTCAGAGACATTTGCTGTAAACGGCATGTTTCCTTCTTTACCTCCCATTCACGTTCTTACATAAATGAACGACTTCCAAGAGCAGCAGCCCAATCAGGTTTATCTGTTGATCCATCAGCCATGATGGACTGTTGTTTCGATTTTGATCACAAACACCTTATCGTTGCTGTTGCCAATCATTAGCCTCATTAGCATAATTATATGAGCATCCAGGCCGGTCCAAACCTCGTGTCTTCTCGTGAGACAAAGTCAGGGAATAATGAAAGCTACCAAAAGCTCAAATTTGTTTGGTTTGTTTATTTTCTTATACATCACAGATCTGTGGTGGGACAAAACGGTTGTGTGAGTGGTGTGTTGAGATTTTCGGAGCACACTGTATGATCCAAACTGTTCAATGCCGGATTTTTTTTATTGTCATGTGTGGTATGTCTAACAGAAAAAAAATCTCTTCAGATGTAGAAAATCCTTATGTGATCCTTGTGCTTTGGGTGAGTGTGCTCCTCTAATCAGCTGATGATTGAATCACCTGTGCAGGTGGGCAGGGTGAGGACATGAATGAAATAAACAGACAGATCTTCTGCTTGATCTTTTGCTATAGCTCTATTTCTGAAGGCAGAAAGGTGACCAATCCCTACCAGTAAGGTGTACCTCATGAAGTGGCCAGAGTGTATATTCTCAACAAGCTTTAGAAACCCTATCAGGCCGTCCTTAGTTATGAGAGCAGCAACATAAAGGAACTGACACTGAGGGCATTTCCTGCCTAGAGTGCTTAAATCACTGGAAATCACTGGAGAAAACCATTAATTTGCAACTCTTTTCAAAAATAGTATAAATGCTGTAGCTTTTTTGGGGATCACTGGACTTTACTGAGGAATTTTTCACTTGCACGAAGGAATGTTTCATCATGTTTAACTGTTATAGACAGTGTTCTTTGCAGATCAAGCCCTACGAAACTGTCTCTGACCTCCAAAGTTTATTTCAGACCCACATTGGTGTAGCAGCGCAACACTTATTTGGTAACTATATCTTATTGTATGGGCTTTGCATCCTTTGATTCTTAAAGCATGACTGTGGAAATAATTGATTAACACTATCTATACACCTTTAACCCTTTAACTCCCAGCTCAACTGTTTGGCAGAGGTCAATAAATTCAGGAATATTCAATTTGTTATAAAAACAGCATGTCATTGTTTGTTCCTGTCAATCATTTAGAATACAGAAATAACTCCAAACAAACCAAAGAACTAATATTTTTTTATACAGGATTGAAGATGTCAAAAGTTGTTATTATTACCATCAATGTTATTTAAATACTTATCTTAAGCATTTACTCATATGATGAATTATATACAAAATCTGTTTCACCAAAAACATTTTTTGTGTGTTTGCCAGACTCAATATCATCTTTTTTAAGTTGATTTCTGCTTTTATTTTCAAATATGTTTGCCTTTTTTAAATATTTTGTCCCAATTTATTGTGCGATTTTATGCCATCATCAAATCAACTGTTAGCTTTTAAAGCCTCTAAATCCCACAAAAAGAAATTTCTGGGTTTTTTGTTTGTTAGTTTCCTTTGTTCCCTGAAGTGTTAACAGAATCAAACAAGGATATGATGTATAAACTGCCAGCCTTAAAGATAAAGAGCATGTTTTTTTTTTTTACTTTATAGCCCCCTACAGAAAGCATTTGTGACTGATAGAAGATATATTTTGTACAAGCAATTTTTTTTAAATGTTGTTTGTTACATAAGCAAAAACTTAATGTGCAAATCAATATAATTGACTTTTCCTAATTATTCAGCTTAAAGATGAAACAACAATTCAATAATTTAAGTTGATTTTATTGAAAATACAGAGACTCTTTCAGAGAGTAATTTAGGTCAGTGCTACCCCACCACCACACATTTACATCCATTGACCGGTCGTGATTTACCTCCACTGGCAGACTTAATTGCCAAAGTTGCAGAGTGGAGATTGGGCTTATGGATGTGCATCACATTATTGCTTCTGACACCAGAAATCCAGAGTTCACATTCTGTCTGTGGTGAAGACACTTAGTGACATTTAACAATAACTACTGCCTTTTACTGACAGTGTGTGCTTCTTAGTGTGACTGTGGAAGAGGCCTGTCAACATCCCAGTCCCATTGTCCACACTTTCAACTGAAGGTCTCCCTCAAAGTGTGGATTTGGTTAAAGCAGTGATTCCCAACCAGCGGCACTCGAGCACACTGCAGGGGTATGTGGACACATTTACTAATTTTTTCCTAGCTTGGAAGTACTGAGATAAGCCTGTCAGTAAAATGGTAAATGTGTGCTACTACTAGTATCCCCTGATGAAACTGAATGGACTGGCCTCATTGAGTTATTTGCCAAGACTTCACCACAAAGGAAGCACTGAGACAGTGGTGGGTCCACAGACAAAGAACTGAATCCATATAAACTAGGTTGATTATATTCTGCTTTTGAACCATCATCAGCATGTACAAGTGAGGGGGAACTCATGGTATGACAAAAGACTCAGGGTGTACACAAGACAAAAAAGGCTAAAAAAAAAGGCTAAACCACTGGTTTGAAATACAACTAGAGGTTCGAGCAGGTATGGGACCAAAGCCATTCAAAGCAGCATTAGTGCCATTAAGCACGCTTTACTTGTTTGCTTACTTCTGTTTGTGTCCAGAATATGAAACATGAGGCTAAATATTTTATTTCCAACCTGTAGAATGAGAAAGACGTGACAAAAAAAAGACCTGATCAGACATCTAAACGTGTATGTGTTGTCGTCGTCGTCTTCTCCTGCTTATCCGTGGTCGGGTCGCGGGGGCAGCAGCCTAAGCAGGGAAGCCCAGACTTCCCTTTCCCCGGCCACCTCGTCCAGCTCTTCCTGGGGGATCCTGAGGCGTTCCCAGGCCAGCTGAGAGACATAGTCTCTCCAGCGTGTCCTGGGTCTTCCCCGGGGCCGCCTCCCGGTGGGACGTGCCCGGAACACCTCACCAGGGAGGCGTCCAGGAGGCATCCTGACCAGATGCCTGAGCCACCTCATCAAGCTCCTCTCAACGCGTAGGAGCAGTGGCTCTACTCCGAGCTCCCCCTGAATGACCAAACTTCTCACCCTATCTCTAAGGGAGAGCCCAGCCACCCTGCGAAGGAAGCCCATTTCGGCCGCTTGTACATGCAATCTTGTTTTCTCGGTCACGACCCACAGCTCGTGACCGTACATGAGGATATCGGTGAAGATCGACCGGTAAATCGAGAGCTTCGCCTCATGGCTCGGTTCCCTTTTTACCACGACAGACCGGTGCAGAGCCCGCATTACTGCTGACGCCACACTGATCCACCTATCGATCTCCAGATCCACCCTTTCTCTGCTCGTGAACATGACCCCGAGGTACTTAAACTCCTCCACTTGGGGCAGGATCTCTTCCCCAACCCGGAGAGAGTACTCCACTCTCTCCCGGGTGAGGACCATGGACTCGGATTTGGAGGTGCTGATTCTCATCCCAGCCGCTTCACACTCAGCTGCGAACCGATCCAGTGAGAGCTGAAGGTCACGGTTCGATGAAGCCAACAATACCACATCATCTGCAAAAAGCAGTGACCCGATCCTGAGGTCACCAAACCAGAACCCCTCAACGCCCTGGCTGCGCCTAGAAATTCTGTCCATAAAAGTAATGAACAGAATCGGTGACAAAGGACAGCCCTGGCGGAGTCCAACCCTCACCAGGAACGACTCAGATGTACTGCCGGCAATGCGGACCAGACTCTGACACCGGTCATACAGGGAACGGACAGCCCGTATCAGGGGGTCCGCTACCCCATACTCCCGGAGCACCCCCCACAGGACCCCACGAGGAACACGGTCGAATGCCTTCTCCAAGTTCACAACATGTATGTGTTGAAAATGAAACTTCATGCCAGAGGTTTCTTGATGATACACAATGGAGTATACCTTTCAAGATAATACATTTTATTGTTATGTTTGAATATACCCAATATCATCGGTGAGCCTTGGCCGATCGTGTTCCTTCTTCTTTGGACCACATTTGATAGCTTCTGACTAAATGATCATGATGTTATGCCTGATCAGTGTGATTAAGAGGATGACTGATAAGTTTTGAGGCTGATACCAATGAAGATTATTAGTGGCCAATAACCAATATTTCAAGCTGATCTTCATTTACAATAATAGATGTCTTTATGTGAAAATATTTAATTGGAAATATTACAATGCCAAGTTTGAGTAAAAAAACACAAGGATGCTTCATTTCAAATTGCCATACATGAAAAGTACAAAATTAATAAAAATCCAAGTTTCTGTCTTTGGAAACTTTTCACACTCACTCTCATTCAGATGGAAGAGACCTGTCCAAGTACTGAGATTTAACTCTGAAGTAAAAGTAGCAAAGGTCTGACATATACTGTACCTCAGGGATCTTTTATATCAGTTTAATATCTGAAATTATTATGTTATAAAAAAATATAAATAAAGATCATAACTAATAATGCTGTGGTGTTGACGATGAAGATGAGTCTAAAGATTTTATATTTCAGAATGTCTAAATCCTAGTACATTGGGTTACACTAATTAAGCTTGAAAAATATGCTAAATTAATTTTTATAATTTTTTTATTCATTTCTGGTAGCACCTTCAATCTTAAAGCTTTGTTGGTAGCTCCAACTCAAACTAAACTTTTTTTCTAAAGATTTAAAGCAATGGTTGAGTTTTCACGGTCGCTAAAAGAAGAGAAGTGTCCTCTACCATAATTCAACAAGTTTTCTGAGTTATGTCGGCCCCAGACAGCAGACTACTCCACATTTATATCGATCCTTCCTCTGAAGAGGATTTTGTAAAGCAAGGAAAGCTGTGTCGAGACTTGAACACTGCCACAATACCTACATCCCCTCTCATTTTGTTAACAGCAGAAATCCGCTTACATGTCTGAATTGATAAGGGTATCCTCTTGTCTCCACGGTGGACTGTGTTTCATCATTGTTACTGTACTCTAAAATATGAGTCTGCTTGTATTTACTGTCCCTATCATTGAAACATTGATATTCTGGCATAGCAGTCACCATATGTTTACTGAAAGTTCTAACATCCATGCAGACAAAACATATGTGAAGGGTTAGTTTGGATGTCATGGGCACGAGTAAATATGAGTCCCAATAAAGGAACTTTTGAGCCTTGTCCCTGAGAGTCGATATCCAGGGGCTGCTGCATCACAAAATAGTTCCAAACACAGTTACTTTGGTACAGTAAAGTTGAACACTTTGAAAAATCTTAATCTAGTATTTTGTGAAAAAGCCTCGATCTTTCAGTACACTGTAAACCAGGGGTCAAGAACCTTTTTGACTCACAGAGCCATGAAAGCAAAATATTTGGACTTTTTTTTTTTCAGTGAGAGCCATATAATGTCTTTCAAGACTGAATTCAACTAAATGTGAGTATAATAAGCCTCTGAATTTATTCTTTTAAATAATGTTGTTATAATACTCACCATTAATGTGACTTCTGGTGCTGCATGGATTTGCTAATGTCTTTGTAGTCTGGTTGGTACTTGGTGAGGTTAAGCTTTATGCAAGCATTGAAGCTTTCATTCATTAAAGGTGATCGTAGGTTGGACTTGATGTTTTTAAGATGTGAGAATGACTGCTCACACGCATACGTAGATCCAAACATGGTCAATACAGCAATACTCACACGCTGCAGTGTGTGGTATGTGACAGGAAGTGCATTCCAAGTTTTGATGATCAGCTGGTCTAGGGGTTGAAGTTTTTTCATTTCTGTCCACATGTGCTTGCTCACCAACTCCACTTTCTGTCGTGTGATTCTTTCCAAATCTTCATTCAGTGACTTGAACTGAATCAACCACATGTCTGAGGCCTTCAAGTCAGCCACTTCTGCTTAAAAATCTCTGACAGAGACACCAGGAATGTAACTCAGGTCGGCTGTGTTCAGTGAACACTCGTTTGGATGGGTGATGAACTTGAAAAGATGTGTGCTCACGAAATTCTCCAAAGCGTGCTTTGAACGGCTGTAGGAGGCGGGATGTGAAGCCAGCTAGCTTGTGGAGATCAAAGTTTTGAGTGGGCTCACTTGCTGTGCATACATCTTTGAATTGTCTCAGTTTTTCAAAATGTAGTAAATGACCTGTTTCAAGATCCATGATAAAGAGCTCCAGCTTGTTTTCAAAAGCAAACAGCTTGTTGAAGGGATAACACTGTATTTCCAGTGCCTTGCTGTTACGGTCTCCTTACCACTGAAATAATTGGCTCGAATTTGACCACAGAGGAAGACCAAAACATATTAAAAGGACGCCACACAAAAGACAAGTTTCATCTTTTATTGAAGTATTTTAAGGTGGAGCTTAAAATAAAAAAAAAAAACAAACAAACTCAATAAACCAAAAGGGGCTGGGGTTGTTGGCCAAAATGAACAAAAGAGGAGAGAATGAGAGGTCCAACCCATAAGGGGCCGCCGCACCTCTCCCTATACTGCCTGACCAAAAAGCTAACTAAAACAACAAAACAAAGACGAAAAAACAGGACTACCGACAACCTCCAGCCCAAACTAAAACAACAAAACCCAACAACCTAATGCTGCTGAGGACATAAATGAGAGACGAAAAAAAACACAAAAGAAAATACCTGTTAATCCAGGAACCAAACCAAAAAGGAGGAACCACATGGACCTCCTGCTCCTCAATACTGTGTGTGTGCCCCAGAGAGAAAATTGCTCCTCTCTCAGCTCCCTCAAATACCCCTCCTCCTCTCCTCCTGAGTGCAGATTCCTCTCAGGTGTGCAGCAAGGGAGACTGAGGAGAAACCTGAGAGACAGAGAGAGAGCCACCTGGAGGAGAGAGAGAGATCAAGAGAGGAGCAAGAAGGGGAGATCACACGGACAGAAAAGGAGCGGATCAGGGCCGCACCTAACACTTGCATTTTCACGTTGAGCTGGTTCAGATGTTCAGTCATATCCACGAGATAGTAAAACTTGAGGAGCCACTCAGTTTCTGCTAGCTCCGGATGCTCGATGTCTTTCATTTCAAGGAAAGTCCAGATTTCGTTCAGGCAAGCTGCAAAACGGCTAAGCACCTTCCCTCTTGACAACCAACGGACATGTTTTTAAATCTATCTCTTCCCTGCTAATTTTAAGAGATACTTCTTGATTACCTACTGAATACAGTAGGTTAAGTGCATGTCTGATAGAAGGCTCAAGCAGCTAATGTTAGCTTGAATTTCTGGTACATGTAATTTGGCAGTGAATTAAAATTAGCAGGGAAGAGATAGATTTAAAACATTCATAAATTAAATCATTTATATGTTGATGGTGATTATATGCTTTCAACTGTTTGTTCATCTGAATTCTGCATCCTGCAAACAATTCACAAACAAAATGTAAAAGTAATTTGTAGTGATTTCTACCAGAACCTGTGATCACAGTCATCATCATTTTTTAAATCTCAAACACTGAAATAAGCAAGGTGAGGTGTACTGGCAAAGCGAGCAATTCTTTTACTTCTTGCTTCACTGTCTTACAACTGCAGTTTGCTGTTTGTTGAACCACAACATTCAAGTCTGTTTGTCTTGCAATTATGTTTTCTTGTGAGATCTGTGGACATCAGTCCAGCACCTCAGAAGCCTACATGAGACAAGTGAAAATAAATAGCAATATACATAATCTGGTAATACGGTGTTGTATTTCTGATTGCAAAAGGACCTTTCGAAAATCCTCTCTCTCTCTGTTACTCACACATATACACAAACACACACACACACAGGAGTTTTTGCAACATGTTAAAAATAAAAAGCAAAGTGAAATAAGACTCAAATCCATGAATCTGACAGAGGGACAACCTTGTACATTTCAGGTGACACAGCTGGTAGCTGTATGCAGCGCTGGATGGTCAGCCTTGAGGGCCACGTCGTTTGTGAGGGGGTCCGGCCTATATTCCTTACACAGCTTGCTACATTATTTTCTACCTTTAACACCTTAATCTCCAGAACTGTTTTTGACGGACAAAGAAAACCTTTTTATGTAATATTTGAAAAGTTTGTACAGGCAGAGTAAGTTAGCACTTGAATTACACTACTTCCAGCAAAACGCTGAGGGCATGTTGAAAATGAAAGAATGTCTCAAGTTATGGTTAAACTTGTTAAATGTACAATTGTTCTGCACTTGAAGTTTTTGCAACAAAATATTTGTTCTCTCACATTATAATCACATTATTGAAAATTATTGATATATATTGATGGTTTGCATTCTGTGCCTTTGAGACAGCTTTGGATAGAGGTTTGTGTGTGGACTCTTGACCATTAGCAAAAGTACATTTAATTATATGGTGTGACTATTCCTATGTGAATAACCTGCCAAGTCAGTGATAATTCAATTAAAATGTATGCAAAAAAAGAAGCAAAGTTGATAGTTAATTGTAAAATACTTGAAAAAAAACTGTAAAATTTAGCGACAGTAAGTAAATGATAATTTTACGGTAATATAAAGGCAACCCTGCTGCCAGTTGTTGATTGTTTTTTACAGGAAAATTTTTACACTGTAGGTTTAGTCTAACCCACGTAATTAATGTGATTTAATTACGTTGCTTTGATTGGCACCATGTACTACAATGTACCAGCTACCGTCCGCCCCTGGATATCTCTCCCAGGACTTCTAACAACCCCACTTCTAAACCCAAACTAAACCTTCTATAATGGCACACAACAGTTTATTTTAGTTTTGAATATGTGCTTCATAATGTTACTGTTATGCCAGTTTTTACAGGAAACAGAGGGATATAGTTGTGAAGATGATGACTTCTGGTACTTCTACCCCAAACCCCAGATGGACACTTGGGAAAAAGCTTTTTATTTTTCTTGCTTTATTTTTGTGTTTTTTGTACTACTGCATTGTATTTTTCAAGCACTGAAGGTTGTCACTTATTATGAATGTGAAAAATTGCCTCGGTGAGCGACCCTTTACCATTTTTAAATAAAAAAACAACTTTTGCTATGACTCCATTTCACATTTTCATGTTTGTCTGTATGTGCATAATTACTGATCATCATCTCACATACTGAGTACCCCTGATCCAGCTGTGTTTCCAGACTGTCTAAGATGCTCTGTCGGATCTCCTGTCTCTTCATGCTCTTACCCTCTTTGACACAGTCTGCCCAGATTAGCTGTCTGGTCTACTCTTTGGTTGGTCGTGGTCAGTTCAGAGCTGCTCTTTACAGGTTGTCACCAATTCTGCATTCATTCTACAGCCGCTGTGAACCAGGGGGCTCAAGCTCCCAGTGTAACAGTGGTAGGACTTAAAGCTGTGGTCTACGATTTGAAACCGCAGCCTGCCCCCCTTCCCTCACCTCTCCCCTCCGTGTTCCAAGATCCCGCCCCCAGCTCGTGGCGCCTCATATAAACCCCCTCGGACAGAGCTACAAGCCACTAGCATAATATATCAGCAGCAAACTCAATCAAAAACAGCTCAGCTCAACTGAAAGTATCAAACATGACAAACATCTCCCTTATAACACACACAGCGGTAGCCATTTCAATTGGACCGGCGGCAATGCGGGTCTGGCGCCGCCAGAGCGGAGCTGATTGTGGGGGGGGGATTTATTTTTCTCAGCCTGTCCTCCCCAGCTCAGCTTACAGTGCTAACGATTAGCGGCTAACAGGCTAATCCGCTCCGCTACAAGTCATTAGCCAGGCCAGGCACAGACTAACCAGAGTTATTCAGCAGACATCTCCCACTGTAGTAAACAAAGCCATTACCTGATCAACCAGGGGCAAAACGGCCGATGCTGAAGGTCTGACGGCCAGCTGAGGCCATTCGTTAGCCGTTAGCCCGCTAACAGGCCTCGACCCGCGGGAGAGGGAAGCGGCTTCCCGGTTTCGGCGCTAGGCTTTTTCGGCTCCATGATAGTTCAGTAGCTAACGCTGCTAGCTGCTCACCGGACGGGACCATGACACACTACGCATGACGCTGCGTAGTGAGGGAGACAGGGGATTGGATGGACTCACGGACCAACTCACGGACCAATTGAACCTTACAGGCTTCTAGGCTTGATTGGTCAGCTAGTATGCAGCTTTTCAGCGGATATACTGAATGGATTTTTTTCGTTCTTTTTGGTCTTTATACTGTGTAGATAGGACCATAGGACCATAACAGCCTTATAAACGGTGTTATTAAAATGTACAAAGCTTCCAAATCGTAGACCATAGCTTTAACACTTGAAGGTCAGCTCTGGGGGCTGTAAAGAGAGGGAGAGAGGGAAGTCCTAAACCCTTAAACCTCTGTGAAAAAAGACTTTTGTCTTTTACACGGAAGTACTCTATCACATGGGGAGACATGCGAAACACACCGAGGGGCATTTGATACTTTTGATGCTTTAAATCAACAGTGAAGTCACAGTTAAGTCACGACAAAAGTCATCATTAGTAGATTAATTTCATTTTCCAGTCGCTTTGTGGTGGAATTGTTGTCAGTGTCGTATGGCTTTTATTTTATTGATTGAGTTGTGTGGAAGCATATCAACCTACAAAAAATGTTCCAGTATTTTAGGAATATCTAACATATGAAACAAACTGATGTACGTTTGTTAAACTGTTTTTGTTACCCGGTTAATGTGGAAATTTGTTAAAGTAGTTGCACAGATTAAAAGCATTTTTAAAACCAAAAGAAAGACATGGAACAATCAAGAAGTATATTTCAAAAAAGATGTTTGGTGAAAAAAAAATCTAACAGAGTTGATAAATTAAAAGACTACAGAAACAAACACAATAAGCAATTGAAACTGGTTTATTGTTATTTTTTTTTTATTATGATTACTATTGTTAGTACTAGTAGTATAATTAAAGACAACATCAATAATAACATATTAAAGTTAAACATAAAAAATGTACAACAATAATAATGTTTTAATGAAAACATCATAGTAAGAACTGAGTTCTGAGATCTTGCTATTATTATGGAAATTATTTTTTCTCTATCATTGTTATTTTTTTAAAAATATATTTAATTAAAAATAGACATATCTCAAATGAAGTGAGTGAAAGCTATTTTTGTTGTGCTGCTATATTTTCTCTTCCTTCTTTTCCCCATGCTGCAGCTTTAGTTTATTGAAGATGATGTTTTTCATGGCTAACTGGTGACTACATTTTTTCAAGAAGCTCATCCCTCACTGCACATCAAGTTGAGATTTGTGATTAACAAAGATAAATTCATGTCAGCACTGTCTTTTTCTCTGTAGAGCCATCTTGCTGCAGGGCCCGTGGTTGTCAGACACATTTTGCCGAATAGCATCATTATCATTGTTTGCTGTTTTCCTCTTCACCACCTGTCTTTGAAATGGTAACCAGTGCCTGAGCCCAGCGCTCCAGTTTGTGAGCTGTGCCCAGAGCCCATTTGACTCTCAGAAAAGAAGGGGATTATGGCTCATAATTGACAGAGGGCACCAGGATTTGGTGGGATTTATTGACATCCGAGCACATCCTCTCTCTGCCGGCCCACGCTGCCAGACCATCTCCCTGCAATCCACTGCCTGGATGACAACATCGTGTCCTAAAGAATGCTGAGGTCTTATATCTGGATTCGAGAGATGCTTGTAGTTCTTCTACTGTCTTTGAATGCTGAATCCACAAATAAATGGACGGATTAAGCAATTAAATTCACAAGTGAGAATGAAGTCTGTAATTATTCAAAGGGAGAAAGGACAAGGTGGCTGGAGAGTTGTAGGTCAAACTGAAAACAGCAGGGCACTTTGAGAAGCTGCCAGGCTGAGCAAGTGGTTGTCTAAGTGAAGAAATTAGTGGCCTTTTGTGTCTGGCAATTACGCACTTCACTACACCCACGCACGCACAAAAAAACTCACCGGCTTGATCACTCAGATACACACAAACACACATGAAGCCGGGCATCATGAGGTCGCAGGTGCAGGCTGAGTTGGTGGCACAAGCCGTCATCCAACCACTCCAGGATCCTAAAGTGGCCAAGAGAGCAATCGAGAGCCAGGAGGGGGGGCTGACAACGCAGATTGACCTTGTCCGCGCCAACAGGTCGTGTAGAATAAATGACAGGGAGGTGAACATCAGTCTTTGAGGCCACGGCAGATTTAGGACTGATGATTTCTGCCCTCCTTCCTTGGTCTACAGAGTGCAGCAAAGGCCCTGTGTTCTCCGTCCAGCGGCTCACAATCCGTTAGATTCTCATTCAGCAAAGTCAGAGTTTTCTTGGCTGGGCTCTCACCTGCAGGATTGTACATCAGATGCGGCTCATTCATCTTCCTAAGGCACAGACCCAGTGGGAATGAGGTGGATGGACCGCAGGAATACTTTAAAAGGGAGAAATGGATTAGGAGGGAAGATGGAAGATGGGAGGAATGGCAACACCGAACCAGGAGATTGAAAGAGATGACAGAGATTTTTACCTCTCCTAGGATCAAAATGGCTCGGGTTGGATTTCCACATAAATGTCAGGCAAAATTGATCTTAACATCCACTGTCTGAAAGAATATGTGAAAAAAGTGTGTGCTTTCAAAAGGTGTTTGTGTACACCCCAATTCCAATGAAGTTGGGACACGAGATGTAAATTGTTAAACACAATGGGCCTTATTCACTAATATTTACGTAGAAATGTTCTTACTCTGCGCACAAAATCAGGTCATACGCAAAATCACTGTCAGATTCATGACACGTGCGTACCAGGTCATTTCGTTCTTACCACCTTGCGTATATTAGTGAATCAGAATAATTCTAAATTGACGAGCGCGTGCCCGCAATCTGCAATCAGCATACTACCACGCCCCAATTCACCTATATAAGGACACCTGTCCGGTGCATCAAAACGAGAGCGCTGAAGGACAAAGTTACTGAAGATGACTCCAAGAGGCAGAAAACAGAAGAATTTCACCTCGGCTGAAATCGAGGTGATTATTGAGGAGGTGGAAAAAAGAAAATCAATACTTTTCAGAAGTGTTACGGCAGGAGTCAAGATGCAAAATTAGAACGATGCCTGGGTCTTAATCACTGGGGCTGTCCATGCCGTGTCTCCGGAGGTGCGCACCGTGGCTCAGGTAAAGAAGAAGTGGTTTGATGTCAAAGTGGACGCAAAGAAAAGACTCGGAACAGAAAAAAATGAAGGAAACTGGAGGAGGGAGAGGACCACCTGATCTGTCGGCTCAGGATCTTAGGATGGCAGCGATTATTGGAGACACCTCTATATCTGGAGTATGTTCCAGAAATGAGGGTGAAAGCGATGGGATTCAGCCCTCGCCGAATGGTAAGTCATTTAATGATTGATATTTGCAATTGGCTGCAACTGTAATTAATGAGTGCTAATCAATCAGAAAATTTTATTTTATTTTATTCAAATGAAAATGCTGATTAATAAGAATAAACAATTTAACTTGTAGCCCCGGATGATGCTGCGGTGGAGGAGGAGGCGCCATCAACGTCCATGTCCGTGCTGCCAGCGTCAGCCCCACAGCCCACTCCTGCCGCCCCTCACCGGGATTCTCGTTGACAGGCCCATGTGCTGACCGATGAGGTGATCAGTAATCAGCTGGCTCTCCTGGGTGCTGTGAGGGATATCGCGACGCGCATCCAGGATTTGAAGAACACATTAAAAGATTTTTTGAACATTTTTATTAAATAAAAAATATGAGTGAACATGGAAGTTGTGCGTGTCATTTGTTCAGAAAATGTTTGAAATTCCAAGGAGAAGAAAGTTATTTCATGTCTTCATTCAGTTTGCATTTTAAAATTTACTCCAACTTACCTCAATTACAGACGCTGTATTAGGTGGGTGTGGTCGACGATTTAATTGACATCTGAAATGTGACATTTTAATATGTACATTGTCATCTTTTTAACTGTAAACTAAGTATTTAATTTAAGATTCAATATTTAATTATGATGGGGTGTAAATGCATCAATTTCATGGTTATTTAATATATTTAGTCAATTCAGAGTTTTTATCGATGAATTCTATAAAAGGCTTTCTTTTACTGAGAGAGGTTTAAATATGTTGTGCATCAACTTAGAAGAGCATGTGTTTCCATTTTCTGTGAAAGTCTGTCGTCATCATTTGTGCGTACGCATGGTCTGAGCCAGTTCTATTTTTGTTCGTAGTGTACGAATAAATTCAAGTAAGAATATTTTGATGAATCCCAGATTTGTGCTTGGTACGCACGATTTAAGCACAAATTTGTGTGTACGCACTGTTAGTGAATGAGGCCTAAAGGCTTAAATTTAAAACTGAAAAACCTCATATTTTGGTTAATGATCTCATATTTTGAATTTTACTCCTGTAACGCATTCCAAATAAGGTGGGACAGGGGTGACAAAAGACGGGTAAATTTCAGTACTCCTCAAAAGTTACCATCTGGAATATTCCAAGGCGAATAGATTAACTAGATATTGTTAACTAACTTAACTGAAATGATAACTAACTTAAAGGGACTGTGAGGAGTTTCTATGTAATTACAAAAAACTCTCACTTTTAGATTTATGCCTGATCAAAATACACACTTTAAGATGAGTTTTATAGCATCAAAATAGGTTATCTATAAATGCTATTCCTTGCCTTCGCGGTCAGGTCAGACAGGGCTGGACTGGCCTGGATACTCAACTTTGAGAACAAGGCAATTAAAACTAGAGCAAATTTATATTATTTTATTATTTATATTACACGTCTTAGAGCACCGGGCTGTAAGTAGCGATATATAGCCGACGACAAAACTACGATTCTAAGTTTTCCAAAAATTGCTTGTTGTCACACATCAAAAACTACCGTAACTAGAAAGAGATACATTACCTCGTCACTTTGCATCCTGTAAGTTGTTGAAAAAAGAAGTTGTAAAGCAATGCAGAGTTCTGAGGAAGGTCCAAGCTGCATGCTTTATTAGCATCACAACAAACACACGCTTTGGCTTGGGTTATGTCTTGGTGCGTTCCAGTTGTAGTCAGAAGTAGGAATTTCCGGGTTCCGAGTAGGAAACTGCGACTGGAACGTCCCCCGAAGTCTGAATTTCCTACTGGGAACTCGGTGAAACCTCGCCACCCCTGAGTTGACAATCGAAGATGGATGCCCCCAGTGTGAACAGTTATTTAGCTCCTTTAATAATCAATTTATTTGCACTTCTGACTGGGGTGTGTCGCTCTAGATCAGCTGAATACATAGTATTGTTAGACTTATATTTACAAAAATGCTGCCATAGTGATAATCACATTCTTCATGTGATATTTGTGAACAACAACGCAGGGCGTGCTAACAACAGCTAACAATAGCCTGGTAGATCAGCATGTTTTTTTCCGACTTCAACTGGAACACTGATAAGTCGGAGACGATGTCACTCCCAGTTCCGAGGTTGCTGGAATGCAGCATTACGACAGTCGCCACGCGTGCAGAGTCTTAATGTTGCTGGTAATAGATCCTCCTCATAGCACCTTTAACTGTTTTTAGACTCATCCCTGCTCCCTTCAATACATGCATTGCATTGTGATTCTCTGTTCTGGCTCTGTTTTGCATGTACCTGTTGGTCAATATGTTGGGATGAGTTACTCCTGCCCTGAGTTTAAACAGGTTACAGTATGATTTTTTAAATTTGTATATCCCCTATAGTGTGTACTACATAGACAGTCTCACATATAGGGATTTTCCCTCTCCTCCCCTGAGCAGTGTCAGTGGCCATCTGAAACAGCTGATTCTCCCGGTCCCTTCTTAAAAGACCAACCACATTTTCTTTACATACATCTGACCTATAATCAGAATAAAAGTATTTGGCCGTGTTCATATCAGTCTATAAGGCCTTAACTCAGAGACAACAGAAGGGGTGGCTGTTATTTACTCTAAAAAAAACAAAAAGTGCTTTAACTCATAAATAACATGATTTCTGGTCTGTACTTATTCTGTTGTGATGGCCAAATCAATTAGAACAAGTTCTTCACTGTGCTTAGACTTAGTAAATGTTTTAGTTTATCCTAATGTGAGAATGCCACAGTCACTGACTCCTCTAATATAAACAAACACCCCTGTTACACTCGTCCTTCCTCAAGGAGGGAAAAAGATTTTATATCTTGCTGCTGTCGCTGACTCTTGATGTCTTTATTTTCTATTCATAAATGAACCCATACCATGCTCTCAATCATCTCTTTCTGCTCTCCATAGAGAAGTAAAACACTGTGATTAAAAAGACAAAGACAACGGCAAAGGAAATGGGAGGTATCTGCTGATGCAGTCTATATAGCCACTGTAAAGTGGGACATAGAGTTGGTGAAGCCATTCTCTAAGGGGGGTGTCCAAAAGGAGGAATCTGGGGTGCCATTTTTGGTGAAAGGCCTGGGGGACGGCTCTCACTGGATGGTATTTGACAAAATTCAGCATCCAGATATGGCTTGTGACTGGTCAAGTCTTGAAACTGTTCAAATTTGAATTTCAAACCTATTCTACTTAAGAGATGTTTGTAAAGCTACCGCCACACCGGACGTGAATTGGCGTATTAAAACACGCGTAATGCCTGTGACGCGTCGCGCATAATGCCCGAGGCTGGACACTGGACCATTTTGACAAGCTGAGGGGCGACGCGCGTCACTGCGCAGGTGAAGTAGAGAGCCGTAGCCTTTCAGACTCAGTGATGACCCGTGCAGGCAAATCCAGCTGGAAAAGAATATTTACAGAACTTCTAAACCTATCTTCTCAGTGACTTTCACCCAAGCCTGCTCCTTTCTGTTCTGGTCTCTGTAGAGTACACATGTCGAATCGTATAGCTCCGGATGATGGCAAACAGCGCAGATCAACCTCTCCTCCATCTTTCAGCGGGTTTGAGCAGGAGCAGGTGGCCTGAGCGTCACACGTCATCAAATCAATGACATCGAGGGGAATGACATTGCCGATTGGCTGCCGCGGCACAGCGTCACGCGAATTTGCGTTGAAAGTTCAATATTTTCAACTCGAGTGTAGAGGTGTTTGACGCCCCAAACGCGCTGTACGCTCCCTACACACCATGCCAAATGCGTCCAACGCGCCACCCAGGACAAATCTGCGTCCAAACGCGTCTTTGCATGGACTTTATACGTAATCTCAAAGCGCGTCTTTGCGAATTCGCATGCTGTGTGGTTGTGTGGTTTGCTGACCCTGATGAAGGACACAAGCCAAAACATGTGGGTCTAATAAAGTTGTTTTCTGATCTACAATTGTTAAAGGGATGTAACAGCATGAAAATTCCATATCACGGTTATTGTGACCAAAATGATGACGGTTTTCATTATTATCACGGTATTGTTGCAGTGTGCTCAAAACGTTCAAAAAGTACTGATACACAAAATTGAAACCATGTAACCCCTTGAACATTACTATTGAACAGTTCTTTTGTCTTTTTTGTCAATAAATGTGTCAGAAAATGTCCCATAAGTAAACGTAAAAAAATCATGAGAAATAAAGTAAACAAATTTGCCAGCATTTGTCATTATGTTAAAAATGCTTAAACTGTGTGTAATAACAAGAAAAGATAGATTTTAAGATGAAAGATTATAAATGAACCTGTTCAAAGTTTTGAGACGACCAAAAATAATCTTAACCTATTATACATACACTCTCACATTTTTATTTTCCTGCAGCATTAGTGTCCATTTTACAGCTCCTTATATTAGACCATGTCCAGGATTTTTAATTCATTTTTTGTTTTACTAACGATAGTACCTGAAGCAGTTAGCCCCCTTCAAGACTCTCCTCTGGTCTCCCCATCTATGGCCGATCTCCTCGACATCTCCTTCTTCAATATTTCCAAATTACGTTTTATTAAATCCATAAACACGAACTATGAAGGAAAAGTCAATCTAATACGACGAAATATGACGAATAAACGACTAATGAATGGCAAGACCAAACTCCAGAATACTAATGTTTTTATTAACAACCTTTGTACATTATCCCCACGTAAAATCCTGATTACTGCCTATAATTCACTCAGGCATGGCTCACTGAATTCTCCCTCTCTCGGTCTGCTCGTTTACTGGAGGAGTTACAGCAGTTTTAATCAGGCGCATTTTTGCCTTTCACTGCAGCTTGGTGTTTTAGACAGGGTCGTTACTCAGTTTCCCCTCAATATCCTTGTAAAATCCAAACTTCCAACAGACTTTACACTTCAGCCATTTTGAGTGGGAAAACCTGTTAAGAGTCTGAGCGAGGCTCCAACTACGAAACTTTCAGAGGCCAAACAATGCAAACTATGCATGCGCGCCTTCGTTTGTGAGACACGGCTGCTTCATCGGGAGCAGACACACATAGTTCAGGCTTTTCTAGGCAAAGAACAGCATCACTGTGAGTTATTGACAATTTTAATAGGATGTGATAATGAATACCGTGGGAAGTTTTACTGCGGTTTACCATTTTACCAGTAACTGTTACATCTCTAAATTGTTTGTTGGGTTAGCCAGCACTCTGTGCAGATCTAAGGCTGTAGAATGAATGTAGAGTTGTTGACAATTTGATGCTGAGCACAGACTAGCCAGTTCCCGCAGAGTCGACCAATAAAGCAATCAGAGCAGACTGGACTCACATGAGGAATGGAGCCGGAAAGGGACAGGTGATCTAACATAGGGTCTTAGACAAAGAGAGAATACAAGTAAATCAGGAGTACTCTGTGTATGAAAAGGTTTTTGGGACATACTGTAACTGTCATCAAAAATGAAAATCAAGAGTAGAGTTTTAGGCAAAATGTCACTTTAATGGAGCTAAAAAGATCAAATTTCTTGTCATAAAAGTCTATTGAATTAGGAGGGTATTGTAGCTTCAGTATAAGCACAGGACATTCAGCATGGTGTAATGGTTCTGTTTGGAGACAAAGCCCTCTCACATGCTGCTATCACTTATATAACTGACAGAGGATGGAGACTGCTTTAACTGAAGGTCTCTGTAACCAGAGAGCAATAAATGCAGAGAATTTGTTTTAGACCGATGCATTAAAGCCAGCTGAGAGAGAAGATAGAGATGTATTATCCATCAGCCTGCGGGAGAGCAGGTCACAGTAATGACGTAAAAATACAAGAGTAATTACAAATGAGGCAGCAGCATGGAAATGAATCAATCAAAGTGTCCGTATTTTAAGATGCAGTAGTATTTGTTGATGTGTTGGCTGTTAGTGTGAGCGGGCCTCCTGTGGGGAGCATCCATCAGCTCCGACAGCACAAAACCTGGGATAATGGTAAACAAAGCATTGTAGAGGTGCAGCACAGTGCAGTGTCAGGACTACTGAGTAGCAATATTAAAAGTCAATGTGGTCAGAAAAACATGGAAAGATTTGGTTATCTGTATGTGTATCTGCTAAAGCACAGTCAACAAATTAAGCTAAAACACATCCATCTCTACTAATCAAGTGAAAAGATCCACTTGATTTGATTTTTAAGTGCATCGAAGGAGTAAAGTATTGCAGACAGCTTTAAGAGCTGAATGATCAGTGTATACAGTACAGTCTCTCGTATTCCAAGGTCAAAGTGATCCATCCACTCTCACCTTACAATACATACAGACAACTCAGCAAAGCCAAAGTAACACTACAGAGTTAATTACACTTCTGAAGAGCCTATATGGGTCCACACCCCAGATAGTTGATTCAGCTTCTATCGAGAGTTAATTTACACTAATTAAGTGTAATAATTGACTGTTAATGAAGTCAAACATTTAACACTTTGTAACACTTTACAGTGTGAGTCATGATCAACATCCCTTTTTTTAAGCTATTTTTGGGGGCTTTTTATTCCTTTAATGAGAGGATAGAGTACAGTGGATAGCGCAGGAAATGGGGTAAGAGTGGGGGAATGACATGCAGTTAACTATTGAAGTTTAACTTAACAATCAACAGGGCAAGATGTGAATTTTGCTTTGTTAATCATTCAGTATTGACTGGAATTTTTTGCTAAAAAATTGATGCTGTGATTAGTTATAACAGATTTTTAGGGAGGCTGTGAAATGTTGCGTACAAGAAGATCTCAGCGCTGAAATTTCACTGACAACCTGTCACCAAATCATGCACAGGCTGCAGATTCAGCTGCTCCCATCAGGTCGGATATTCATGGTACCTGCCTGTAAAACCAAACACTTTTAATAAATGAGAGAAACTGCAACATTACCTCACTAACTTATTTATTCCTTGCACTGTTTCTTTCATCTTGCTTTTATGAATGGCACATATTTATCTTTTAGCTTGGTTTGACATATTTTTAGGCCTTTTTTACCTTCTGATATTTTAACTTAAATTGTTTTTTTAATCCGAGGGCTGTCCCCTTTGTTCTTTTAGCCTGAGCACTGTTGTCACTTTGTTTTGTTTTGTCTTGTTTTGTGTTGTTTTGTGTATCTTCAATAGGGGAGAGGTCACTCACTGTAAACTGAATTTACCTAAGGGTACAATAAATATTCTGAATCTGGATCTACACTGGGACATGCATCCTGTAGACTTACATTTTGAAGCATTAAAAACTTTGGCTCATTAGCTGTTTTATTGATATTGAAACACTAAAAAAACAGAGAAATGGTCAAACAATGGGCAAATGTTACTCTGATACGATGCGTCTCAAGAGGCTAGAGAAAAGAGTATGCTTTATTCTTTTTCCTGAACCTCACACTTACACAGCAAAAGTGGGGACTAAAGCCATTTAGAAAGGTTCATTGGAATAAAAAAATATACACATTTATACCTTACCCTATTGTTCATTCACGGTGCTGATCGTTGATGCTATTGTCTCAAGCTGATGAAAACAAGATATTGAAATACTTTTTTGACTGGCATATCAAAGCTCTTATACTGTGACAACCTTGAGATGGTGGTCACTGATGACATATCACACTAAGTATACCTATTGAAAAGAGCATGATAGACAGGCTACTGAAGAATCTAAGAAGATGAGACCTGAACATGAAGAAGCATTTGTAAAAATAAAGTTCAGTTTCAAACTGTCTCGAACTCACATCAGACCAACTAAACAATTACACTGTGACAAAAATAAATGAACAAAAGGACCTTTTAACAGTGCTTTACTCACTCGGTGGTCCTAAGCAGCTTACGTTCTCCCGCCTCTGGCTGCCTTCAAACATATTCTCCTATATTTTCACTAAAGTATTTAAAATGCAACACAGAGTGATCAGATCTGTATCACAAAATTGAATTTGCGGATGACTCTTTGAGGTGGAATAAGTTCTAAAAGCAGTGAACCTGCAGTCAGTACAAAGTGGGCATTTCCTTCAGCAGCAGAGCAAACAGTGAGGCTTTGAAACCGCTATTCTCTATTTCTGTGTTTGCAGCCTCAGACAGTTTTTTTATTATTTCTGCTGAGAATGTGCTTACCATCCCAGCTTTCCCATTTACCTTTACAGTGTGCATTGACATATTCCTCACACTGTGCTCACTTTGCATTCTCCTTTCTATATGCCATGTCATTAAGCCCACGTTAGATAGCGCTGTAAAATGCTCCCCTGCTTTAATCTCAGGGAAAAAGGGGATGGAGTATAAAAGGCATTTCATGAAGGTACTTACTGTAGCAATCTGTGACTGGCTGTGCCTGATGGTGCCTTTATGAAAGTCTGTGTCTATTCGCTTCAGCTGTATGGCTTCATCAGCTGAAGGTCATGAGCTCAGGTCAAAATGAAACTTGAAAGAAAGTGAATATGTTGTGCAATCAGAGGGAAGGCCTGTTTTAAACAAAGAACTGACTCCTGTTTTGATTGTCAACATCAGAAATTCATCTCCAAACACAACATATAGGCATGGTGTTTCTTTAAACATGTGAAATGACTAAAGGATACTTTATGCTCCATATGTACTAATAGGGATGGTAATTATTTCAATTTTATAGAGACCAATGCTATTATTGTTCTGCTTATCAATAAGATTCTTTAAGAATGCCCTCATCAGTTCCTGTGGATTCTCTCTGCAGAAAAATATGATCCTTGACAGGTTGTAATTCAAAACAATGCCAGACACTTGCCCATCCTGATGTTTTTGCCAGTGTTCGTCAGTCTGCCTGTTGGCAGGAATACTCAAAAATGTCACATTGTATTTTAGTGGCATTTCCAGGTCCTATTGGTCATGGCTCAAGGATGGATAGATATGATTTTGTGGTGATTTGAAACAGGATGAGAATTTCAGGAGTGTTTTTGTAGGATTGGTTAACATTTCCAGATCGGGCAGTTTTCAATATTTTCACTAATAACTTGGCCAAGAATGTCAGGGATACCTCGATGGAGGGTTCTGACCTATGAGCACTTCTCGTTGATGCTGTGCTTCATAGAGTGAGGGTGTAATAGACAGAGCGATGGACAAGCAGATGGGTGCAGCATCTGCTGTGCTGCAGACTGTACAGATCTGCTGTGGTTAAGAGGAAACTAAGCCAGAAAGCCAAGCTCTCAAGACCCTTCTCCTAACTTTATGCTTCATGTTTACTCTTGTTGCCATGGCTACATTTGTGACCTGCCTGAGCCAGCTTGCTCCCCGTTTGGCTTTGTTCTGGCCCATGTCACCAATCACAGAGGATGTGTCCTGCTGTCCTTTGTGAACACACATTAGGATTTCTGAACAGAGATATGGAATGGATGATGAAATGACTCTCACACACCTCACACCACAGGATAATCTTTAGGACCAACAGGTAATCTGGTCTTTGTTGATTTTAGACAGAAGCAGGAACATGAGCCAAAACTTTGGCCGATTAACTTGTGGAGGTACAACTGATGCACCATTGCCTGGAGACACATTCTCTTTCAAACAACTTTGTCAAACTACCAGTCCTCACTTCTGTTTATTAGAAACATTTACTGTAAAGAAGCAGGATCTGGGTGAATCATCAAATTGTCCTACTTCAAACTTACTAAAACAACTAGACTTAAAAATATATGATAGGTGGCCTGAACACATGTACACATGCACATTGGCAAATTAAAGAAAGATATTTACAGCACAAAGTTCTGAAAAAAAGGAAAAACTTTTTTAACTTTGAATTGAAGTGACAGATTATACATCTTGTTTTGCAGATTTTAGCACAGAGCAGTTATATTAAGTGGTCATACAAAAATGAATTCTTTCATAGGTCTGATGTCATGCTATTGGATGTGTTTTTGGACTAAGACATTAGTCCCTACCTGGTGACCCAGGTGATGCTCTGGCTCTTGCAGATCATTTGTCCACTAAATGATTAAATGGGTTCAGTTGAAAGTGTCAGTGCTGTGGCATCTAAGGGCCATGTGGTAGATTTATAACTCTTTAGTTGTGAATTTTGATATGTGAGGTTAAGGATCCTTGTTACTGAGTGCTTAGCCTTTTACTGTGGCACAAGTACCTTGTGTTTCTTTTGAATGAATCTCCAGAAAGGTTTGCTGGGCAGAAATGGCTGTTTTAAAATGAAAGGCTGCAGATCACTACTCGAGTGGACTCAAACATGGCAAATATTACTGCTTATTCTAGCATGATGATGAAACTTTATTTGATATACTTAAAGACATGTTTTCCATATTTCTCTGTAGGGATGAAATAGCAAACAGCAGGGACAGGTTTAACTGTTGGATAGTAACTGTTGGATGTTTTTTTAGTCAATGTCTGGATAAAACATTATTTTCTTTGGCAGATCTTCTGCAGAGTAAGTCATCTCACTCTCTTACCGTCTACGTCTGCAGATCCAAAGGAAAACAGTCTAGCATAGCATCAGCCTCTGTGACACAACTGTGCCCTTAAACTTAAATTCCATGTGAGTATTTCATCATCTGCACTGCAAATGAAAGAGCCTTACAAATCATCATTTCCAGAAGGCACAATGAAGGCCTAGCTTTCAACATCAGGGCAGAAGCTGCAGGACTGAAGTTGTGGCCAATATAAGGATGAGCCTTATCACTGTAACACGTCTACAGCAAGCAGCTTCAAGACTGTCGAGGCAGGGCAGAGAGCTGCCCACACAGAAAAACTAAACTTCCATTACACCATTGCTTTCAGTGGGAGATCACATTATTTTTCAGTGCCTTGTTTGTCAGCATAGGTTCATCACACAGTGACCTACACTGTTCTAACTCACCTACACTATTAACAAACCTGAGTAAAGCATTAAGTCTTAAGTGTTATAAGCAGCCCTTGATAATATTACAGCATGTTAGTGCTGCACAAGATTCAGAGCAGAAGGCACCTCGCACATCAAAGTATCCATTGATCAAACTAACTTTCTTTGTATAGCACTAGTCATAGAAAATAGTGTCATGTGGAGGGCTTAATATTGATATATACAAACAGATAAGTGCAGGGGGAAAAAGGTACAAAAACACCCACCCTCCCAGTTCACATTCAGCAAGCATACTTGCTAAAAGGGGACTGACTGAGGAATCAGGATCATGGATTAAAATGAGAGAACACAAAAGCTGAGACTTAAATGTTAAAAACCAACATGAGGCATAAAAAAAACCATAAAGAATAAACTTAAAGCTTCTAAAAGACCAAATATGAAATGAGATTATAAACTACAAATATCATGAAAAGCTAAACATTAATTGTGATAAAAACATGCCATTATAATACATAAAGATAAAATAAATAAAAACAGAGGTAATTAAACACAATAACTCTAAATCTAAAATAGATTAGGAAATAAGAGGAATAATAATTGTCTGAAAAGTTAGGTGTTGAGTTTTCTCTTAAAAATGTGAACAGTAGGTGCTACCCACAGACGGAAGGTCTGTGACAATTAAAAGATCCATCCCCATTGAAAGAAATCTACCTGAAGACCTGAGGGCTTTACTGGGCTCTTAGGGGAAAAGGATCTCAGATAACAGAGGAAGAGCAAAAACATTAAGGAATTATAAACCAGGAATAGAACCTTGAAGATCCCATATCCTTCAAAAACAAATTTCTTTGCTTGTAATGTTGTTGGAAGAGGCTTGGGGAGCAGAAGAACATGACACATTAACACAGAGAAAGAGGCAGCAAGCCGTCCTTAATGCCTAAGTCACACATTCCCGTTTCTCATGGCGATTGTGCACGACTGTACACGATTGACGAGGCTGGTGTGATCGCTATGATACGGGATAAAATGACTGTCTCACCCCTGGACACACCCCGTAAATACACCGTCAGTAGCGCTTCTACAGCACTTCGGGGGTGTTTGTCCCGCTCCGGCTAGGTTAATTCAGCGATATGACGAGGATTCCATGAATTTCCATCCCGCTGACACGACGTCAGCCCCGCTCGAGGTCAGTTCGTGTCACGTAAGCCCCGATTGAGCCCCGTCACTTGCGCCATCTTGAATGGGACACAGTCGGGGCACAAATGGATACATCCTTGTCATCCTTGATCAGCCCGACTGAGCGCTCGTACATGCCACGCTAATACTGTTCGCATTAGGACTGCATTAGGCTTCCACCCCGCTATACTGACAGCGGCGATTCTCCACGACAGTTTTGAACAGTTCAAAACTGTTGGGACCCCTTCACATTCCCTGCCGTTCATCCATGACTATACAAGGCTGATCCAGACCAAGTAGCGCATGCACCACGACCAAAGCACGTTTTATCAGGATTATAACAATTGTGCACAATTGCCATGAGAAACGGGAATGTGTGACTGGGGCTTAACTTTTTGGAGCTTAGTACGTAACAGCTATACAGCCTCCACCAACATGTGTTTTTTGAGCTTGTCACAAGTAAACACATGACTGTTTTAAAAGTCTTCTCTGTTGTTTGTAACCCTCTCCTATCGCCTACCATCAGGCATTGTTGGGGCAGCCCAGAGCTATTACTGTTCCCTTCAGCAGCCTCCTCAGATCAGATATTATGTAAATGGTCAACCACACCAGAACATGACACCTTAAAGTTTAAAAGATACTGTTTGACAGAGCGTTGTCAAATTTAAGAGGTACTCAATAATAATAATATTCAGTTGTAATGATAATTAGTATCATTATTTATTTTCCATATTGAATCACAAACTTTGATATAAAATGGTAACTACAAAAGCACTTGGAGAGCACAGACCTCCACCAAGATACAACTCAGGATCACCACATGCTCTGATATGACGGCAGAGGAAATGAATGGGTATTGCCATGATAAACTTCTATGTTTTTGTGATATTATTCAGGCTTGATCAAGATGACATTGACTGTGATGATACGAGTCTTATTTAATATATATTATAGTATAAATTTTTAAGTGAATGCATCAAGTGATGTCAGAGATATGATTTTTTGAACTATGGCCCAATGTTAACGTATGGGATTTTTCACAAATTTAGATTGTATTTTACATCCAGAAAAATATAAGAATCAACTCCAAAATGTGATGGCTTCTTTCTTGAACCATACCACACCTCTGGCAAAATTATTATGTAAATCCATCCAACAGTTTTTGCGTTGCCTTGCTAACAGACAAACACACAAACAAACACACAAAGAACCCCTGACAAAAACATGACCTCCATGGCAGAGGTAAAAAGACTACAAAGCAATAACAAGAGCCTTTAAATAATCACTAGTAGGCTTAGTAGGTGTCTAATCAACCAAATGACTAGTCAGTGATAGAAACAATCATTAGTTGCCTCCATATTCTCACATTTGATCTAGTTGTTACTCGCCCAGCTTTTTGTGATATAACAAACCACAGATGTACGTTATACTGCTTGACAGAGACTTCAACCTTAACCACAGAATGGCTCATCCTTTTGGTCTGGATCTCTATGGGAGGGTTTCAATGTCTTTACAAATGCATTTGAACTGGTTCTCCAACACTTGTCTGACCCAATTTAAATGACGTGTGGAGAGGACTGAACGGGGGGCATTTAAATGCAGGAGATGACAACATGTTCGCCCCCGCATGTATAGACTGTGTGCCTCCTCTCGCTCTCTCTCACACCACTGCACCCTCCCTCCCTGTCTTCCTACTCGCACTCGTCTCTTCTTCACACTCTCTTTTTTGTTCACCCTTCTTCCCTCTCTCTCCATTCCTCTGCTTGTTGCATTAGCATAATGCAGCCTTTGCCTGCCAGTGAAGGGGAGCGTATCCGGCCCACACTTCCCTCACTTGTAGGTTCGTGCCAGTCGCGGCTGTATATACTGTCGAGGCTCACTGAGACGGCGGCGAGGCTCTCTCAAGCTCACATATGGAACGCCGTTGACAGGATTATAATTAATGGAAAACAGGGGGACCCACACTGCACTCGGAACAAGTTAACTTCGTAAAGCCGCATTTGGAAACAAATCCCACACAGTCCAGTAATGTTCGGTTAAAGTGGCCGTAACACAAAGAACGTCATTTGCATCGGCTCCAGGAGTGTGTTAGTGAACATGTCATAGTACCAAGACAGACTGCGAGGCATGAAAAGCCCAAACACTGACAATCTCTCAGCTTGAAATTAGAAGAGTTTATCTCACTCAAGTGCAGCTCTGAGATACTGAGTGTGACAGATTTCAAATTTAAGCTTATCTACTTCAAATATTTAACCACAAATGCAAAATAACCCCAGCTGAGAGTGCATAAAGATAAGTGACTTTTGATGAGAGGAAAAGAATCAAACTTCTGAACTTTTGTCACTGTAACTAAAGTGATAAAATCAACACAATGGAGTCGACAATATAATCCCACATAAACAGGGGGACACCTGCAAACCAGTTAATCACTCAGTCACCAGACAAACACCCCACTCATCTGATTGTTTAAGATGCAGGTAATGATGGCAGAGCAACAGGGAAAATGAACTGGAAATCTTGCATCAGCCAGCACTCTTGCTTTCAGCTTTTCACCATCCCAGCATGCACCTGTGGGCTCTGACAGGATGTCCACAGGTGCAGGTGGATTCATAAAAGCAGCTGTTGCTGTGTGTTTTGTCCTTCTGTCCACATGTAATTAAAGCAGATATTTAGAAAACTCCAGCCAAGGTGGAGATTATTTAAATTTGTGTTTTGGGCATCTCTGCATGGACAGGGGAATGGCGATCAACCATTTTTGCGGCGGCACTTTTCTGTCTTGTATTTCCTGCAAGAAAAAACAATAAAATTGGAGTTTGATGTTGATGTTATGTGAAAATATTGCAGCTTTAAGTGTAAATGCAGACCAGCCAATGACAGGCTACCTTTGAGCATAACGTTACAAGAATACAACGAAATTTGTTTGCCATTATTTATCTTACAGCAGGCACACAAGAGGGGGATAGAGTTTACTTTTGTGGCCTTTTTGATTATATTAAAGCATACTCTTTTCTTTTTTGTTTCTGTGACATTTGGATTTTTAAAATTTGATAAAAATAGTAATACATGAACAACATTGATACATGTTTGACACCTATTAACAATAATACAAGTTCCAGGCCATAGGGGTGGTTGGTTTTACCAAAATCAGAAAAGTGGGCATTTTTTGAAAGGCTCTTAATGAGTGTTGTGGCCTCTTATCTAAACACAAACACAGTTTTAGGTCACTGGAAATGCGACCAGGGTGAATATTTTCAGGAAAAAAAATGTTTTGGGTTTGAAATTCACAGTGTAAGCAGGTTTCTCCTCTGAATAATACCACACTATGACATTATCTTCAAATCGTTTGCCAACTGCACTATTTTTATGTGTACACTCACGCTCACACTGCTGTCCTGCTTTGATACTACTTCACTCATCAGTCAGACATTAAAAACGTGCAGATATTTGGTGCTGGAAAGATCCGGTTGCGGAGACGGTCAGAGCGGCAATCACTTTAGCAACTGGGAGAGTCGTGGCCTCCGATGCGTGCCACCGTGTGAACCACCTAGCAGGACAGATGTAATCTGTTTTTGTGTCATGAATATGTGTACAAAATTAAGTGACAGTTACATTTGAACACAGCAGCAGGCCAATCCATTCATCATGCTTGTGATCCACCTGCATTCCTTATCTGTCATTGCTAAATAACAGAACCTTTACTGATATATCCTCTCCTGGTATCTCCTCCTCATTACCTCCTCCTTACTCCATCTTTTTTAATCACGTGAAGAATATTAAAGCACAGAAATATGGGCAAATACACAGGTAAATCCATAGGACCGAGTGACATACATTTATTTTCTCTTTTTTCTCATGAGATGAAAAAAGCCAGATATATGTTCTGTATCGGTTGAGGCTGTTCGTTGTTGGCTTGTGAGATGTGCATCACACTCCAGCTGCCGTCAGGTTAAGTTTCCATTATGACAAACGACTTTAGTCCAACATTAGATGTGATGGGACAATTAATATAGATAAAAATGTATATGCTGGTTCAGACAGTTACTTTAAATAGTGATTGCTGTGATGTTAATTGGATTAAAATGTGCCTGACACTCTTGATGTCTGCCTCTGAGGCTTTAGTGACGTGAGTGCACATGTGCGCAAATGTGCATCACTGACCAAAACCAGAAGAATTTACCACAGCTGCCTGTCACTGTAGATACTTTAGTAACAGCAGATGTTGACACCATTAAGATTATTCCAATAATTATATTTTAAAATAATTTCAAATACGGTATCAGATCTAGCTCATCCGTTCAGGAAAATCCCTGAATTTGGAAAACTGTTTCTCCCTAACTATCCCTGATAACACTACCACAAGTTTAACAGTAACACCTATGTGGCTTAAAATTTGGATTGAAATTGGATATTTAAACAATGGACATTCTTAATGCTATTGATGAAAGCATGTTTTAAGCAGATTCATTGTAAACAATCTGACTTTTACTTACATGTTACAATACATTACAGATTACAGGCTTAGCATCATTTGTAAGTAAATAGACATGTATGTTAAAAAATAAGAAGAATCAAAGGAAATAAAAAATAAAGTCAAGTCTGGGCAGGAAGTAAAACACATACAGTACATACACAAAGAAATAAATGTATGTGCCTGTGGCTTGTTTAGTTCTGATATATTGTATTTTAGTACTTTTTGTAAATTTATCAATTCATTTATAAAATCTAACTTTCATTAATCTACATATATGGATATTATATATTATATATGTTGTTTGTCTATAATGAATAAGCCATTAAACATTTTTTTCTCTTTCATGTCCTCCTTTGACACTCCAAGTTAAACAAGTTTGCTTTTCAGCTCAGGTGAATCTGTGCCCTTTTCAGAAATCCAATTTAACAATATTCCCCCAAAAATGTGTATAATCGCAATTAAAAGACAGATGTTCTAAAGTTTCAATGTTGGAATCACAAAGTACACAATTAATAAATATGTATTGTCTAAGTCACTTATTACAGGTTTAAATATAATTCAGAATCACTGAAAAAGTTTCATTACATTTGAGGGGAGAAAGAAATTGACCTTGTTTATGTAAATTCATGTGGACGAAGATGATTTTGAAAGCTTCACTGAATGAACAGGATTAATTTATTAAATGGTGGAATAGAAAAATGTTAACTTCTTTGTAGACATCTACATAATCATGACTGTTTTGACTAAAACTCAGAGTGCAGTATGGATCATTATACCTCATTAATTTTACATCTGCATCACAACCATTTATAGAAGTTATTTATACTCAATACTTTTCAAACAAAACACAGGCAGGAGAATTTTGTCCAAAATTAGTTAAGTCAAATTTCTTTACTTCATTTTATAGAGCACCTTCATGAAGACAGCAGTCAATCAAAGTGGTGTACACAAATATGTAGAAATATATGTCAGGGCGTCGGTGGCGCAATTGGATAGTTCGCTTGGTCAGTGATCGGGAGGTTGCAGGTTCAAGCCCAGCTCCGAGTGACACATGGCAATGTGTCCTTGGGCAAGACACTTAACCCCAAGTTGCTCCCATTGCTGCGTCAGTGGTGTGTAAATGGGCATAAAAGGGCGTGAATGTGTTAGAGATACTGATGGATAATTAACATACAAACTCTGAACCATCAGTGAGTGAATGTGAGAGCGAGTAGGTGTGAATGGGTAAGTGTGACCTGCGGTGTAAAGCAACTTTGAGTTGTCAGAAGACTAGAAAAGTGCTATATATGCTCAAGTCCATTTACCAAATAAATATATAACAATAAAAATCTAAAAACACTGTAATAAAACAGTTAAAATATAAAAAGTAAAGTGCCTGTGATTTGTATGAGCTCATTTATGAAACGCCAGGGAGAAGAAGTGGGCCTTTAAAGAAGATTTAAAAATCTCTGTGGTCTGGGAGACTCTCACATGGATGGGGAGACTTTCCCACAGCCCAGGGGCAGTCGCTGCCTGATTTTCTTCAATATTTAGATAGTGGTTTTCAAAAAGTCAACAAACACTGAGACATCACGACACAGCATAAACCCTGAGTACAATAGTGGTGCAACACAGTGCGCTGCACAGTCATGGTTTCATTTCTGCTATATAATTTTATCATTCTTGTAAAAATCTGAGCATAAGTTATTTTATATGTTGCCCTGAGAGTGTTCTCTGTATTCAGTGGTACAGTAAGGCGAGGAGATTCAGACCAAACAGTGAACTACACCTGTAAAAAGAAAAAAGTTAGCAAGCCTGTGCTTTGATTAAAAGAGAATGAGAGCTCAAACTTTGATGTATTCAATCATGTCATGCCAAAAACAAGAACATAATAAGACTGTCAGTTGTCCTCACAATCCAACTTGAATGGTTTTCAAAAATACACAAAAATAACCAAGGATAGTCGGTTATTTTGCCTGCCAGTCAAAACACAGTCACACAGGGTTGAACTCTTGACAAAGCACTGCTGCACTCGACTGCATAACTTGGAAGAAAGCCAACAGTTGAGCCTGCAAATTTAATGTGCAGGACGAGTGAACGGGCTGCTTTTCACACAACCGCCACAGCACTGTCTTTGATTTTAATGTCATCATCTACAGGATTGAACCCAAAATACTACCACACAACATTTAATGAGGTCAAGAGAGCAGTTTATGTTGCTGGCGATCAAGCTGCACTGAGAGCGCCCTCTTTTGGATGAAATGGTCCACTGTTCCAGGCACCTTTATGTGCTGCGGCACTAAATACTTTACTTTTGAAGTTATTTACTCTGAGTACAAATATTTATCATGATGCTCGAACAGCTAAAGAAGCCATCGTATTTTGGTGCTGATCCAATCCAGATTATCTTCCAAAAAAGACATTAAGTTTATAACAGCAAATCCCATTCATTTATGGCAATTTGTGAATTGTAGCATATTTGCAAAATTACATCTATTTTTTTCACTACGTTTCCCTGTGTCCCTCGCAATGCCAGGGAGTTTTTTTCACAGACTCAGTCTGTTGTCTCACAGAACACCAAGCGGTAAGTCAGCACTGAAACCTGTGCATGCAGAGTCCTCCTCACAGACACAGCAGACAGGAGGAAGAAGTTTCTGATGGAGCCTCTTAATCACTTGAAACAAGTCTGCTGATAATGTCAAGACGGACATAGTCCATCAGGGTAGAAGTCTGTGTTTGTGTGTGTGTACCAACCTAACCCCTGTATTCCACATAGCATGAGCAAATTGGTTCAGTCAACAAGTCACAAGACCCACTACTGACAAAGTCACTCTATTGGATGATAGTTATGTCAACAGTAATCTTGCAGACTGATATTTTCACTCCATAATGTGCATATAAAATAAATATGGGACTACAGTGTTGGGTGGAAATAACAATTTACCGGTGGAATTGAGCAGCTTCGCAGTTCTGCACTCTCATAGTGCTTTTCTAGTTTGCTTTTAAGCCTGGCTCACACTGCAGGATTTTAAAAATCTTATAAGATTCTGAAATCGGGTTGTATCACACACATAAAAGAGAATCTTGACAGATTATCGTTTCTTAAATCTTCAGCACATACACACTACAAGATTTGAAAATCGTGACCAGCACACACCACAGGATTTCATCAAGGTTATTGGACCAGAGCACCACTCAGCATGATCTTACGTCATCTCACCATGTAAACAAAAACAGGAAAGATGAAGAATAGTGCGGTATGCTCTTTGTGCTCGCCCCCTGATAACCCCTGACTTGTGGTCATTTCTGGTCATCATTACGAGTTGCGTAATCATCCAGATAAATATCGAACATGTTAGAAAATTATCAGGGCAGCTCAGACGAGTCTGTGAGACGATCGTGGGGGTTCAGATTGATCTGTCACCCGCTCACACTTGAAGATAATCTTGGCCGAACGTCGGGCCAATTTTGGTCCCTGACCAGGTTTCTTCCCCAATTGTCAGGAGGCCTGAATTTGGGTTAAATCGGGCCGAGAATCCTGTAGTGTGAGCCAGGCTTTAGATAACATTTTTCATACTGTTAAATTAGTGCCCTTAATCAGTATTTAGCACTCAGTTTTGTAACTGTTCCTGATACAAGAATACGGACATTAACTTTAGATTCAACACAATTTTTACATAAAGACAAGGCTAACACTCAGAGAAGACACAATACCTGAACTAATTATCTTAATGTACCTTTAAATCGTCACCTATGACTCAGGCAGCATACATGGGGAACAGTTTAAATCAGCAGAGCACTCTCGAGTTCCCCGACCATCTGCAGTCAATCAATAATGAAGAAAAGGTTTTTCCAGCGTAGGATAGGGACCTGTCAATATGGTCAACGTTCAAGGCTAAATGGCATTAAAACCAAAATGTAGGCATTGATTTTCTAAAGGAAGCAATAAAAGAAGAGCAAATTCCTGACGATCAATGAAACACTTTAAGTACACTTACTGAGAGGTGAAAACCTTTATGTTGTTAAAGCCCAGCACAGAAGACCTCAGCCTTGTGATGCTTTAATTATATTTCAAGGGGTTTGCCTTAGATTTACAAAAAAAGCTCCTCTCTAAAGCAGGATCAGACCAGTGGTTCTCAATTATTTTGGTAGGGCACACCGTTGTGCCTTGAGATAAGTCTAGGTGTGCCTTTGGTATTTTTACAATTGGGATTTATTATTGTTACTACAATTTCATTACAATTAACACAGGAATCTTTAATTGACGTATTGTATATTGTCAATGGCTTTTTAAAAAATATTTCTATGGTAATACAGTTGTCATAGTTTCTCAAACATTTGTAAGTAATTGAAAAGGATGTGTGACAAACTGCTAATATACTGCACCAAAGAAGCTTTTTTTTCCTTCATATGAACTTAAGACTTAAGCGTGGTTACAGAAGTGCCTTTGGAAAAATGAATTTGAGACTCACAGGGTTAGACTGACTACATTTGAAGCTCATGAGTCAAAGCTCGAGGTCTTATATTCCCATATTTATTTATTTATTTATTGTGAAGTATGAGACCTCAAAAATGCTTTGGTAAACTTAACTTAAAATATCCATATGTCTTCTCGGCCTTAAAAAACAGATTAAATATTTGAAGTCATAAGTTCAAGGACAAGGCACTGTGCCTGATGTTCATCCCTTCCTTGTAGACATTCCCACTCATGATGCTTCAAGGGATTTTCTTTAAACTTTGCTGGAGTGTCAACGAAGACATTTGATTATAATTATTTGTTTGTTTGTTTGTTGCTATATGAAGCTGGCAATCTTGTTGTTGCTGGCCCTTTTCTGTTCCTCTGGCTGAGGGCCTGCCAAGGATGACTTGACAAACAACCTCTAGACTATGGTGAGTACAATGCTAACAGGGAACTTGTGGATTTTTCATAATAGGCCAGTTCTGTGCACATAATCGGCACACAGCAGAGCCCAAAGTGCTTCCACATGGTGCCCCTCAAATGTGTCAGTGTAATTGTTTTCCATTCAGAGTGGCTTTGCAAGTCCTCCCTGTTCTCCAGGTGTCTTATTCTGTTTGTTTCCAGTAGTATATATGTAGCTATTGTTGAGGTCAAGAGAGCACTGGCTCTCTTATTTTCCAGGTTTTACTTGAAGTGCCCTCTGCTGGATCTGGTGGTTCACTGCTGCAGGCGCCCTGATGTACTGTTGAGATATTTAAATCAAGATGTTAGTAATGGTCCAATTTAAAAAAGATTAGATTTTTGTGGTGATCCATATCACCACCATCTGTAAATGATCATTTTTACTCAATAGTTCTTTAACCATATTATTTATTTACATTTTATTTTATACATTTGACATATTTACTTTTTTTACCCCATAGTATTGCTATCTAATGTCTTATCATGATTTTTAATAATCATTTTAGTCTTAGCTCCTGTGTTTCATTTTAATTCAAGATAGTGTTTCCTCAGTCCTCTTATTTTGTTTTCTGTCCGATTTTCCATTTTATGTCTTTGTGTGTTTGAGTAAGTGAGTGTGTATATTGAATGTGGAGGGGGTGTATTATTTGTTTATTTTATGCAATTTTCTAATTTTCATTTAATTTATTGTTATTTCATTTTATTTTCCATGTTGTTATTTGTATTACAAAGTCATGTATGGAAAGTGCTATATAAATTAAGTTTGATTGATAAAGTTTGATTGAAATAATAATGATATAAATGTTTTTAAGTGCTGGCTGTGGGTTTTTAGGGTGAAGGAATCATATTATGGTGGTAACTTGATCAAGGAGCTATAGCTAAAGATGTAACACCAAAATGTGAGTCACCTTGACAGACGTTTTGCACTTTAGTTTCAATTTATATGAGAAGCTTGGTGACACAGTGAATGTGCTTAGTACCAAAAGATTTCTGATTGACTCCCCGTGTCAACCACCGTCTTTCCGTGTGGAGTTTCCATGTTCTCCCTGTGTCAACAGGTGCGAGTGTGAGTGTACCTGGTTGTATGTCTCTCTATGTGGTCCTGTTATTGGCTGGTGACCGGTTCTGGGTGTACCCTACCTCCCATCCAATGACATCTGGGACAAACTCAAGCACTCCCCGACCCTAAAACAGAATAGATTATAAACTGATGGATGATTATCAAGGCACAGGTTAAAGGGTGCTTCGATCTTGAATCATGTTACATAACATGCTAAAAAGAACAATATTGCTTCTCTTCCATGAACCCAGCAGCAAAATCCACCCCAGCCCCACTCTGCAACCCACCATAATCCTATTGAGAAATGAGACAGGCCCACTGAAGAAAGCCACCATTTGACAGAACATTTTTAGTATCTGTGAAACAAACATTATTTTTAGTCCTTCTTATCAGTAAAGCAGACTGATTTCTTTATCCATTCATGCCCCATTTCCATGATTGCACAGTGCTGTGTCTCTCCTCAGAGCTTAATCTTGCCTTTTTATTTCACAAATTTAAACCAATTTCGTACCATGTGCTTCCATTTTAGCATGTCTAGCATTTGTTTTAATTAACTGCATAAGCACAAAGCCCTGGTGCTGCTGATCTGCATGTTAAGAGGCAGGGATGTGAAAATGTGCACAAAGTGCCGGGCTGTGGTAACAGCACTCTGAGGGAAACACTAACACGTTTAAAGGAGCAGATGGGTTTCTCTGCATCTCCCCGCCTGTTTAATCAATAGAGCATATATTCCAGAGAGAAGGGCATTTTCTGCCTGGCTTAGGTGGAAATGGCCAGAGAATTAACATGTTTTAAAGTCCTGAGAGGGACCTTAGCCGTGAGGTCAGTGTGGCTAACAAGATTATCATGCTTGGCTTGAGTAGCAGCTGAGCAGTAATATTGTTGTGACATCCAGCATAAAAGATCGGACCACAGTTTCACACAAGTCAAGGTGACTGTCCACTGAACACTCACACACAGGCTTTAATGGACCCGTATGAATGCATGAGGCTTTAAAATGAATACCCAGGGCTTTAGAATAAAGACGGGAAAAAGGGTGTTTCATTTATTTGCAGCAGGTTAGCTATTTGCTAGAGAAACAGGTTCAGCCTCGCAACCAAGGAAATGTTTTTATTTCATTACACAGTAGCTTTACTGATTTACTGCTCGTAAGCTTTGAAATGGCTGTAAACCCTTGAGTTTTTTTTAAAGGAAAACATGATTTGCATCAACCTCAATGTTCTTTATGATTTGGTTTTGTATCTTGCATCCAGTTTTACTCTTACCTGGTATCGTCTGTGTACACAATGAGATTTGGAGCTTATGGTTAAAGGCATGAAAAGACTAACTATGTGAAGTTGAATACCTCATTGTTCAACAAAAAATGTGAAAAGGAGAAACAAGCATGATATGTCTCCTTTAAGTTGTCTATTTTTAGACTAAGATTAGCACTTTTTGCAATTTTTGAAAAATTATACTAACAAAACTTTGCCACAGGGCGCAAATAACTTCTTTAGCTGTTTCCTCCTTGTTACTAGACCCACAGTCAAGAATGGTGCCGACCTGTTTGTCATGGACTCCGGAGTGAGACAAGAGACGAACTAAAATAAAAAAGTTGGAATGTTCCTTTAAATTTAGGACATGAAGGACAGTAGTGCTTCACCTTTCTATTTTTGTTTTAATGTTGTAGTTTTTGCCATGGGTCCTATGGAGCTCAGCTTCACTCAGGTGGTGCGTGAGACTCAAAGGAGAACTGGAAGAGAACTGGGTCATTCCACCAAAACAGTGAAATTTGCTTGTCGTAACTCTTCAAAATTACACTTCATTTTTCATTCAATTTCAAAATAGAATTTAGTAATATACACATTTACTCATTCAAAATTAGTACTCGTCAATCTCAGGCTACTTTATTTAATTTTTTGCAACTTTCGACAGTTTATTATCTTTGCAATTTTTTCTCTGCTGTTACCAAAACTCAAATGCCATTTTAAAACCATGAATAAGTATAATTATAATAAGAATATCAACCACATACAATGTTTTCCCTTAGAAAAAGAGTTAATTTAGAAGAAATGGTTGGTTACATGATGAAAATACTAATATTTATCACAAAAAATACTTTTTTTTTTTTGCTGTTACTCTTTATTTGAGTAACAGCAATAAGGGAAACAGCAATGAGTTTTTAGCATAAAATTAGCAATTGTGTGAAATCCAGCCACTTAGCATCTATGCTAGTAGCTTGAGCACATGGAGCACATTATTAAGATTTAACTGAATATTTTACTTTTGATATCAACAAATGTTGTCTTAGAGATAACTTAGGTAACAGGACTGAGTTTTTAGATTGACCATCTCTAAAACAGCTAATATATCATTAAATTTAAGGAAAAATAAAAGAGATAACTTACTTTTGGTCTTCCCATGACTTGCAGAAGACCTAAATGATGTCACTTCCTGCAGAACATGTCACTGGTGGAATGTTCCAAAATTTTAAAGGGGGAATGTGTTTGGGTAACAGCAATGAGTGAAAACCTGGGGACAGCACTAAAATGTGAATTTTAACCAAAATATAATGACTTTTTTGTAAAACTTTTGTTTTAAAAGTGTAGATAGAATATGGAGTCACACTTAAATGCAAAAGAAAATTTGCTTTGGAAGGATTTTGTTCATGATGCATTGTAGTAAAGTGTAGTGTTTGGCTGTGGGGACAGGCAAGAAATGCTATGTATAAGTGTTTTGGATGCCGTTTTAAAATATTAAAAAAAAATATATATGTAATTTTTACAAATAATAATGTGTATGGAGTTTAGTATAAGAGTAAAATATAATTTGTAATATATTACTACTTTTGTTTATACATTTAATATACAACAATATGCTGGGGACAGAAATTTCACTCTTTTGGCGGAATCGCCCAACTGCTGCTCGAACCGGTGACCTTTGTCAGAACAAATTAAGTTTGAAAATTTGTAGTAATAGTCAGCTTTATAGATAATGAGCAACACTGAAAAAAATACTCAACAGACCTGTATAAGGTCAGGTCAGGTTTTCTGGTTGTTGCATGTCACAAATCGAGTTCTAATCTTGAAAGTGTTGTTCGGTCTCATTATTGCTGAACAGGCCAAAAGGAACATGTGGAGCAAGGTGCTTTAATGCAGATCCAATGGAGAGGCTGATGTAAAAGACCAACATCACTGAGTATTTTGTCCTTTCCTGGAGTATTATGATGTCTGGACAAATTTACCTCCATAACAGCTTTTTAGATGAACCTAAATCAGCACCCACTGAGAGTTTATTGTGGCGAGCAGGAGCTTGTGCATGGTGAAGTACGGCTACCATGCTGTGCTCAATGGGGGGCTGCATTTGTTGCTGTGGAGATGTCATGGCATTTGGTCAGAATGTACAGTAGAAAAAGGCTAAAATGTTGCAGGCAAGCCAACATAGTCATTGAAAAATGATAATAAATGGCAAATAAAAAAGTGTGTAAAGGGCTGTCGACAGAGCAGCATTAAAAATCACATTAAAACTTGAACTTCTAAGAGTTAGCTTGAGATGAATTGCAATTTCTCATGATTGTTTCTTACTTATTTTGATTTTTAACGTCTCATTTATGTAGCAAAGTGAAGCATTTCTTACTTTTTGACTCAGTAATCAAATGAATGCGTAGAAATATTCTTGATTTTGTTTACATTTGTAACTTTATTATTTTAACATACAGGAAATGCACGTCAGCTCTCCACAGGGTTTACCATCAAGTTGTTTTTTTATATGCACACACACTCACCTAAACCAACAATATACACAATCAGTTCATAGTCATACACATGCAACCGTACATACTCGCCTCCTTCCTTATTATCATGTAAACGCCCTCATACATATCATCATCTCTGCTTGGCTTGACATGATCCAGGGTGAGTGGGTTATGGCACAACTGGATGCTCTCCAGTATTTTTGTTGTTTTAAACTTGTACAGTGTCCTTGGGTGTCATGAAAGGGACTTTAAAAATAAAATGTATTATTATTAATTATCATTAGTGCTGTCAGGAGATTAAAAAAAATAGATATTTGAAGTATGGAGAGTAAAAACACTCTGTTAACTTTATTAACAACAGCTGCTAATGTTGTGGTCACCACATTGATGGGTGTTGACTGTCATCTTATGGCACATTAAACATAACTGTGATCACTGGGTGTATCATCAGAGCCATCAACAGCACAATTTGAGTTTTATAAACACAGCATTGTTGTTTTTGTTCCTGAGTGTACCTAACAGTCCCTTTCCACTCCATAGTTCTGCTCATGTCTGTGCTCTGCCCTCGGAGCCCTGTCACATGGTAGGGTCGGGCAGCAGTAGATCAGGGATCAATTCATTCTCTCTTTTTGCCATTTCTGAGCTTCAATAGGCTGAAAAATCTGATTCTGGATCTAATCTTTTGAGTTTAGTTTTTCAGTATTAATTTAATAGTATTTCAGTCAGTCAACTCACGTTCAATTGCTTTATTGTAGCTGCATATACATGTTACAGGTTTGGCGTCCAGGCTCCAGTTTCATCACTCCTTGCAGAAAGGTTTACATGAAGGCATGGAGGAGTGATGAGCAAAACATATGAACACCCCTGGAGCCTGCAGGTGGATGCTGGGGTGGAGGTGGGGGTGAAAGAACATGCAGCAAATCAGTGTCTGGCAGCATAGACGTTTGCCGAGCAGAGGGAGAGATGGGTAAACTCCCAGTTTAAATACACCGCCAAATTGAGAGGTGGAGAGTGTGATTGGAGGATTGATGTAAGGAGTGTGACGTATGATATGTAAATGTGACATGTGGCATGTGAATAGCAGCGCTGCTCGAGTTGTCTGCCTGAACTAGCTCACAGGCTTCGCTTCATTTGTGGCTTTTTTTAAGTGGGACCATAAAAGTGTCAAAATAACTTTTTGGGGATCATAACAGCTACATCCATTTTTATAACCCAACAGATGGTAGATAGAAGCCATTTCAAACCATTTTAAAGAGTTATATTTAAGTTTACAAATTAAAGCTTTAATTTAAATAATTAATCAACAGGATAAATTTCATTTAGATGGATGTAGTTTTATATGAAGTGTGTATTTATGTTAAAACCATAGATCAAATCTATACCTGTCTGGTAGATGTTGGGTTATGGGTGGAGTTTTAGTTATTTAGGTCAGCCAGCACAGGTGTGGTTGAGCCTTTGGCATTGTTCAGGTGTGAGAACAGCAGGACGTAAAATGTTTTTTGACCGTGAAACTGGATCTTTGACAAATTTTTGTGTTAATGGAACATCAACGGATCTGTGAGTAACGTAATTATTCGATGAATGAAAGTGGATTATCTGTCAAGCTCGGATCATTCAGGTGGCTTTCAAAACTGCTAAAGTTTAATCTGCCACTACAGTAGATGATCAACACGTTAACAAATCATGAAGGTTTCTGAAACACAGCTGAAATAAAGTGTTCTAACTCACTTGACCCTTTAATAAATCTGGATACCTTTTAGCTTTTGACTCACATGTACAAACTAAAACAAAAATAAAATATATTCATCTGAATGAATATTTGCATTATAATTGGGATGTTGAAGTTTGGCACCAAACTGGACTGTCTGATGGATTTTTCTTAAACGAACCTCAATTCAAATGAATTTGGGATGTTTGTAGATTTTGGCTAAACTCTGTAGTACCGGTTTTGTTGTTGTTTTAAATCCGATGCAACGTTATAGGTAGTTTTTTAAGAGCCTGGGCTAAACTCTAAGACTGGGTTATAATAGCCTTCACTTACTCACAGTTAGATACCTGTATGTTCTTTACCACTGGAAATTGAATTTCCTTCCAAAAAATACAAGGGCATTGCATTGCTATCATATGTACTTTTAACCATTATAATCAGGTATGCTACCTAGGCTTAAAAAGCATTGAAAGACATCGCGTGACTCTGCTGTGGAGCAGCTAGAAAGAGCTGCAGGTGAAGAACAAAGTAAAAAACAAAATATTTTAGTCTTTATTCAAGGACTCTATTTATTTAGAATAACACTACCAAAAAAAAGATGAAATAAGGAGTTTTGAAAGCTTAAGTCTGATTTGATTGAATTATCGTGAAAGAACCAAATCACAGATTCTGTTGACATAAAGTCACAAAAAAACAACACAATGCATCGCTCTCTCCCACTGAGTCTGTTGATTGCCCATCAATGCTCTCTCTCTTTCTCTCTTTTCCTATAATACAAATGATGATGATGATGATGATGACAAATCATTAAAAGGGAGTTTTGCAGTAAAAGGAGCATGTTTTAGTCACCTTGCATCAATTAATACATAAATAAGAGATTTGGTAATGGTCCACTCTTAATCAAAAGGCTCCCCATACATGTTCAGTAGGTTAAATGGTTAAAAGAATCCTTTGGAGAGAAATATTTGGTCAATTCTTTTAAAAAACTGAACATGTAGCTAATACCACAGTAAGACGGTTTAAACATACAGATCCAACTGCTTCAATGTTCCTACCCTGCTAACTTCACAGTGCCTAAACTCCTCTGAAAGCATGATCATTAGTGCATTTGCACAATGTCTTCCTGAGATAGCACTTCCATCAAGGATTATATATCCTCAACATTTTCCTTGGTTATTCCAGGAACTGCCATATTAACAGACAGGAGATTTCACAGCACAAAATTACACCTACGTAGTTTGAAGTTTTCAGTTCATCATGGACCTACCATTGACCAGCCAAGACCATATCAGGGAAAGTTTAGAAGTTTTAAGTGGCTTCATCTGTATGCCACTGACAGGCCCATCCAAAGTTGTAGTTCTGTCACTGTTGCCAATTCAGCATTGAAAACTGATTATCTTCACTTGAGTTATGTGAGCATCTTTTCCGCTGTGCTACATTGGAGATGCAGAAGTGGTGCAGGTACAGCAACACTGTGTAAGCCTACACAAACACAGCTTCTGGATCAGTTGTGACAAAAGTAGAAACAAAAATCCATTGGCTGAATCAAAGTAACAAGAACCTTTATTCAAATGTAGTGGAGTTAAAGATTAAAGTTCCCCAGCCAATAATACTCTTAAAAAGTGCAGGTAGTCAAAAGTTGTACTCAAGTCCAGTGTTTAAGTACATTTATGTAGTTACTATCATCACTGAGAATGGCCTGTTTTTGATAAAGGAGAGAGGAAGAATCTGTACAGCAGCTGTGTACTTTGCAGCTCATACAGAGAGTAAATAGTCTTTGGTCTTGGCTAGACAGTCGTCAGGTGAGGCTTTAAAGCTTTTCCACACTTGAGACCCTTTTCTTTACCTATTGCAAGCTCTCTACATCACTACTGTACCAATTCGTGATTCCTCAGAGTGCAAACTGGGCCAAGGGTCAAGATTCTAGAATATGTGCATGTCAGTTATAAATTAAAAACATCAGCAAAGTCGAAATAAAATCACAGACTAATCCAAGTTTGTGTTGCATATTTTATGACATGGAAACAGGATGAACTATATTAGATTAGACTGGATTAGATTAGATTTGAATAGTTAGTACTTTATTAATCCCTCTGGAAAAACCCCTCAGAGAAATTAGAATTCTAACAGCAGTCACAAAAATTAGATAAAAAGATACATAAAAAGAGAGAGATAAGCAAAAATATAAATAAAAACAAATATAAACAAAATTAAAACATCTTTATAATAAAAGCATAAAATAAAGTAAAATAAAAAAGATTGCATAATTACATTTTTAAAAAAGTTGTAGTTCTGTCACTGTTACCAATCCATCACTGAAAACTAATGATCTCCTTCCCATCGAGGAGCCATACAGCTCGAAGGCCTGAGGGACAAAGAGTCCCCCAGCTTGCTGGCCCAACACTGGTGATGCAGCAGTCCTGGGCCCAACAAGCACTGCGTGCTGAAGGTGACAAACATCGTCCCGAATGCCCAGCCTCAAGCTGAACCACTGAGGTCCCCTCCTCAGCTCCAGTGGGATGTGATGTTAAATCCTCGCTAATTTTTTTTGGCTTTTAAAGCCAGCAGTTCCTCCCTTGAAAAGCTAGTGAAACTGGCTCTTGGTAGCACTTTTTAGAAAAAAAAAACAGTCTGACGGTAGCTTCTGAACTGCCTCCTGGTAGCATTGATAGTTAAAAAAAGAAATAATATCCATGGGAAATATATAAAACAACAAGAAATGTCTTCATAAGAAGAGCAGAAACGTCAAAAAGATTGAAAAAGGCTATAAACTGTCCAAACATGTTAAAAAAAATAGAGCAAAAACAAAACTTAAAAGACCTAAAAAGCTGGAGAGCAATTAGAGAGGCAGCTGTTTAGATTCAGCCCCATGGCAACAACAATTAAACAGCAAATCAAGTCATTAATTAGATAAAATACAACTTCTTTGTCCTTTTGGGTCAATCTTCAATTTGATTTGCAAAACTGCATCATAAGAAAATGTACACTAACTTCAGTGAGTGAATGGGCCTGTGCATTTTCATGGTTTTTATTTGCTGTTACCTGATGTGACCCCAGTGGACAAACATATTAAAACAGAGAATATCACATCAGTGCAAGAAACACTCCACTGTCTTTCCTGTAGAATAACCTGGTTGGCTCACACACATTAAAGCTATATGAATAAGATAAGTGGGTCCCTCAGAAATGTATTTTTGTAAATATCAGTACAGGTAGTAACCTCCATTATTTAATGACAGTCTTTGTTACTGCAGGCAGAAACATTGTTTGGCCTTAATGTGGCATGCTCATCTGTTTCCCGTACTGCACACTATATCATCAGACAAAACAAAATTATCAGGGTTGTGTACCATGTTCTGTGATCACAGGGCCTTGTAATGAATTCAGGACCTCCAAAGCAAAGTCAACTGTCTGCCTTAAAGGCAGACCAACTGGGAACCAGTGAGCTTTACTAATTGAAGTTAGGCTTTGTTCTGCATGGTGCTCACTGGAAAACAACTTCTTGAGTGGGAAGTAGTTATTAAAGTTGACAGGGAAGGAGAGCAGGGAGATTGGCCAAAAATGCCAGCGTCATAAGCTCTGCCATTTGTGTTGCTCTGTGAAGACATCATCAACATCTGTCGGTGCGGTACATTTAAGATTGAGCATGCTGTGATTGAGAACAGAGCTGCAGCAACATCAGAAAGACTTCAAACAAATACAAAGCCAAACCAAAAGAAATAATTGTCAGGCCTGAGCTCAGAATCCTTTCCCAAAACTCCCATAAAGTAACAGAGCCAAATAAGGCCACAAGATTTCTAAGCACAGCGATATTTGATCCCTCTCCAAGCCTTGGAAAACACTCCCTGTTTACCATGTGTTTACTGTGAAGAATCCTGCTCCCTCAATAATCCACAGTCTAGCTTCACCAATTAGCCAAGCTTAGCTTGGCATTGCACTGTGCTTGTGTACAGAGTGTACAGTGCCATGGAGGCAAAACTTTGACAGAAAAAAGACAACATGTTATTTACTCTGTCGACAGAGCCTGAGTTCCCCCTGCACACGGAACACACAGAGAGCAGGAGGCTTCATCTGCTGACAGCTGGGCTCCAAAACCCTGCTTCTCTTTCCTTTCCAAAACTTTCCAGGAGCGAGTAGATCTGCCATTTGGCATGGCAGCACAAGGACAGGATGTTGTGAAATGTAGCTGTGTGGATTTAGAAAAATTACCTGCTGTGGGGACTAAGGAGCAGGACTGAAAGTCTAAATCCCAAAGCTGCTGCATCACAATGTACAATTTGAAATCTCTCTGTGAATGAAGTAGAACAGCTAGAATCTGAGATATTGCCTCTGAAAACAGGGCATTCAATGTAACATGTACTGCTGCAATGCTTTCCTTTGAGTTCAGTTACTTCTAAAAACAATTTAAATGTATTTGCTTGCTATGCTGATTCAGAGATGTAGCATGAATGGCAATAATTAAATGGTGTGGGAGTTTCAATCAAAAATACTTTTAAAGGCAACACCCAAGGAAATCACTGGAGTAGTCTCTGCGACTCAGTTACACTATCAGTCCTTGTAGATCTTACACAATTACAAATGACAGCAATAATAAATGCTGACTGGCTATTTGATAAAGTACACTCAATCAAATGCTTGTTTACACAAAGAGCTGCCCAGCCAATCAAATGGCATCAGCTCAGTGCATTTAGGCTCACAGATGATGTCAAAGTGACCGACTGAAGTCCAAACCGAGCATCAGAACTGGGAGGGAAGGTGAATTGTGGCATGTTTGTTGATGCTGCTGGTCTAGGTATTATAGACAATGAAATTCCTGGGATTTTAAAGCAAAACCATTTGAAGTTTTAAAGAGAATAGTGCAAAAAACAGAAAATATATAGAGAGCAGCACTTCTTGAGCAAACAAAGTGGGGTTGGTACCAGAGGTCAGAGGAGATTGGTCAAAGTGATGGACACCAAAGAAATGCAGCAGTAACTCAAAGAACCACTCATTGAGACATCAACAGAACACTAAACACATGGAACTTCAATTCTTGAAACAAAAGACCCTTCTGGGTGCCACTCTTGTTAGCTATAAACAGAAAACTGAGGCTGATATTCAGTCTAGTCTTACAAGTCTGGATTGTGGCTGTAGCATCCAGGTGATGCCAGAACTTGGCTAAACAACCTGGAAACATGGATCCTCCTGCTCTGTATAAACAGGTCAGGTTGGTGGAGGTGCTGTTATAGTGTAGTGGGTATTTTCTGGTCACACTTTGGCTTCTCAGCTCCAGCTGAGCATCGCCTGAACAACACAGTCTACCTGACTGTTGTTGCTGTCCATGTCCATCCATTTATGACCATCGTGTAGCATCTTCTGATGGCTACTTCTAGTAGGATTACACAGCATGCACCAAGTTTCATTTCAAATCATTTCATACTGATCACTTAAATGTGGTAATGAGTTCTCTGTACTCCAGTGACCCCCACAGTCATCAGATCCCAATCCAATAAAGCACTTTCGTAGTGTAATGGTGCTGCTTTGTGATGCTATCATGTCAACATGGACATACATAGATCTCTGAGGAATGTTTCTCGCACTTTGTGAAATCAGTGGCCAAGTTTACAAGGACACAAGAAAACAACAAATGATTGATTAAAATGCAAAAACGTCATGTAAACATGTGAGAAGGTCTTGATTCAAAAGAGCTCATTCGAAAAGAAATGTCTTTCCAAATGAGAGGGGTGGCTCATGCTGATTGTTTTTCCAAAAGGACATTTATCCCAACACTCATTCCAGCCAAGTCTTCCTGGTTCACTCACTCCTCTCCTCTCAGCTGCACACGTCTAGAGCAGCTCACACATGCACTGAAGGGGAGAGGGGCCCACTGCACGGTCCAACCAGTCCCACTTTACAGTTGGTCCCAGTCTGATCCTGCTACAGATCGCCTTGGGAGCTACTGGGTCTTTTCTCTGCCTTTCCATTTTTGAACCACAGTTTTTTAGTTTCTCTACAGAGAGCAGGAGGAAAATGCTTGCAGAACACTGAGTTCAGCAACAGGTGAAAAAATCCTCTGCCCCCTGTGAGGAACGATGAGTGATGGACAGAGGTGTTTGTTTATAACAGAGAAGTCCGACTGTCGACTGTAGCGATCTCATATAAACACAAACTGAAATATTAACAGAGTATTTGTCACCCCGTAGAATCACATTTTAATTTGATTTGGCCTAAAAACAGTGACATCTTTGTCAACATAAACAGAATCACATACATCTCTTTTTCATATACTCAATGGCTGTCACTTGTCCCTGCTTTTTCAATGAAAAAATGCTGGCCCAAAGTCATTGTCATGAGTTAAAATACTTTATTTTTTTGTTAATTTAAGAGTAAAGCGCAGCTGTTCCTTCTTCTGTCTTCAAGTTTCGACCTCCTGAGCCTGCCCAAATGCTTTACATGTCAGATGCATGTACAGACACATCATGATCAGATTGTGTCCATATTAACAGTGAATCAAAACATTAAAAACTGAATGATTTCAATCAGACTGAAGAAAAGTGAACAACCTGGTTTTAGCAGGGTGTACCCAATCAAGTTGTCAGAAGGGAACATTACCTCTTTGCAAATCGTCTGTACAGGTCTGCAAGCGAAATGAAAATTTAATTGTTTTTTAAGGGATATTCTTTACTTTTTTTCTGACCACTAATAACTTGGTAAATGAATGTATATCCATAACTCTAATGATAATAACATGATATATTATTAGAATATATAAAGAAAACTTTTCACTGATAAATGAGAACATTATAAACAAGCTTTGATATTCAACAGCTTTAATTCTCACAGTTGGGACTTTAGAGAATTGTATAGGCTTTATTTTATTTCTAAAAGTTGCAGCTTTATTTAAGACCCACTGACACCCTTTTTTGTCTACCCTACAAAAACAAGAACAGTTATAACTCGTTCAGAGAGCATTAACCTCCACTAAGGCTTTTCAGAGCCTTGTGGATGTGGAAACTGCCCTACCTCACACTGTAAACAAATCCTTAGAAACCCTGGAACCACATTCAGATTCAGGTAATTGCCAAAAACAAAGCTGTCTTCTACCATGACCAAAATTCCCTGTAACTTTACCATGCAGATGAATCAGGCTGATTCAACATCTGTAATCAGACAGATCCATCTTGCCAAGCTCCAATCTACAATGAATGTTGGCGATGCACAATGGTGCTTATCGGCAGAGATATATAATCCATCCCATGTCTCATCTGTCTAACATATAAGCATTTCTGTGTGAACACAAAATGAGGGTTTTAATGGCTGAAGCTCTGTGGGGAAATTCATTCACCATGTCTCGATGTTGACCTGCTGTATGAAGAGTTAATTAGTTTTGAAGCATTTATTATTTGCTTCTCTTTTCTTTGGTTTTGCTCCCTCATGATGCTGTGGAGGACCACTGTAACCTGTATTGATTTCATGCATTTAATTGGTTGTTTGCACTGACAAGCTGCACCTCAAACTTTATTTACGTGCTCCATCATGCTTCTATTCAGAGCCGCGGACAAAGACCGGTGACTCACAGCTCTGGTGTGAAACCAATGTGACTTGGAGTTTCAATAACACATTTTTTTTCTTTACACAAGACACACGGGGACATGGTTTTGAAAGGTTTGAAGCAGGAATTTAACAAACTTCAAAGTCCTGAGTGAATAGATTGTGCTGTCACATCGTGGAGAAACATCTCTCTGCAAAGCGACTGCACCTTTGAACTCCATGCTTCATAAAAATGGTTCTATGAAATACTAACCGAGCAGGGTCAGACTTCTCATTGTCTGTTTGAAGCTCAGACTGAGACCTATCTCCTGCAAAGTATGACAAATTGCTTCTGCTTCAGCGAGATGAGCAAACAGAGTGCACAGTGGCTCTGTGATTAAATATGGGTGTCTGCCATCCTTGGTCTGAGCAAATATGGACATGATCCTATCCATGTCTCTTATTATTTTAAGATGTCACAGATCAGGTGCATGACGTAAAAAATATCGAGAGAATGAGCCAGCGCACTGCTGAGAGCACACATCAAGTCCCTTTGAAGTTAATTTATTAAAAGCTTTGCATGTCCTTTGCCATCTTACACTTGCACAGATGGAGGGAAATACTGTATTTTCTAAAAAGGAGGCTTTTAAATTAGTAGTGGTTCACCCTAGCAAATAGTGGCTATCTTTCACTTAAAAGCTGGGTTGTCACCAAGGGCCCTAATTTCGTGGCTCAGTGCAGGATGTGCAGAGCCTGGCGCAGCCTGTGCAGTGATAATTTCGCCCCGTGCGCAGCCAATTTGGTAGACCGGCTGCGCCGAGATAGGTGTAACATGTGCGCACAAGTCAACAAAGCCTCACAGGCAGGTCTCCAGACTGTCAGTGCATTTTCGTCCCAAGTTGCGTGCCATATAACACAGCCTTACACAATTGATGTGACTTCGCCCTCACGGAGGAGACATTACAAGACTTATGACGGAGAGGCAGAACTGGGAGAGCAGCAGAGCGCACAGGAGAGAGGACAGACCACCTGCCCAGCTCTGTCCTTAAATATTCTTATATGTCTCCCGTTTATACTTTTTTTGCCACAATTTATTCAGTCACATTAAACAGACACAAATTCTTTTATGAGAAAAATAGTCTTTCAGTGCGTCTCCTTCGTCCTCCTCTTTGGAAGAGGAAGCGATTATTATTATATCAGTGCCTAGACTGCTTGTTGGAGAAGGAAAGGGCCAGATGAGCGCCCTCCCCTGTTTAAAAGAAAAATATTTCTGCCTTAACCGTATAGCCTATCCCAACTTCAATCCCACCAAAGCCCTCAGTGCTTAGCATGTAGAGGGTGGAGGATGTGATGTCCTTCGCTGAGCTTGTCGTAAAGTGGGGGGGCCGCCTCCAGTGCCTTCTTTAATCTGACAGCTTTCTTTTGGCCTTTCTCTTTACATTATTGAAACCCTTTTTTACATCAGACAGTGGTTCTCTAAATATTTGGGCAAACTTGATTGGCAATACTAATAACTTCCTTGTAGACTGTTTCTGTATCAAAAGACCGCAGGGCACAAAATCATTAATGATTTTTTTTTTTTTTTTAATCTAAACATGTCTCCCTTCTCTTCCTCCTCTTGGACTGCTGGTTGGAGAAGGAAGGAGAGAGCCTGAGGAGAGCCCTTCTTTCCCTGCTCCAGGGATTCAGACCAGGTGAGGACGGCTGCATCCGCTGACCGAGGCTGGAGTCAATGGAGGAGAGATTGAAATTGTCACTGCGCCTCACCCTCAGCGCATTTAAAGGGAAGGTGAGGCGTTCATTTGATTGGTAAAAACAACATTCAGCTGTGTTCAACCCACTCACGCCTTCTCTCCTCCCTTCCTGGCACTTGAATGGTGGGGCAGGGACGGAGGCGTGGATGTGCATCTGTGTGCCTCGGTGCTCCATGCAGGAAACTTGCAAAGTGCCATGGACACGCCTCGTCAGCGAAGTGCAGGGTAAGTGTGTCGCCCCTGCACATGGTCTACGAAATTAGAGCTCCAAATGTTAATATGATTATTACCTTGTATTATTGTTTCAGACAGAGCATCGCTTTCAGGCTTTTCAATAATTAAGTCATTTGTTAGAAAAAAAGGCTATCGTTTGCAGCGTTCAGCTCTCGATGAGGCAACTTTATTAGATACAGGGCGAGGTTTCAAACCACAAGATCTTCCACAGACAAATGACCCAAAATGTCAAATGGACTCAATTTGTTCTTTGATAGAGTCACTTGAAGCTCCTCCTACAAGCTTGTTTTTCTCCTGACCGGGGATCACTGCTGGGTAACTGGAAGAAAATGCAGAAATCCTCCACGGAAATGCCAGGTTAGTGTGTGGTTGTTATGGTTACTCAGGGATATTTGGGGAAATCTGCTCTCCTCGGAGGTTTATCAGGAAACTTGGTAGGGATCAGCTTTGACGAGGTTCATGTCACATTTAAGTGTTAAATGATGCATCTGTGTAGTATAATTTAATGTAAGTTGACAGTCTAAGGTAGTTTAAGCTAACGGCTAACAACAGTGTGAGCTGCTACGCAAGTAGCAGCATTGCTTGGTGTAGATTGGTCTCTAATGAGTGTGACGAGCTGAATGATTCTCCAATCAAAGCTGCTTTTGAAGCTTCTGTCCTTTTTCAAATGGCTCTTTCACAGATGGATTTGTGAAATAATTCTGTGGCGGATAAATGGAACTGTCCGTCTGGCATGTCAGGCAATGTCCACCCTGACAGACATGAACCGAATATTTTATGCCATGTTTGTGTGAATTTGGAGAGTAATGGCTGAGGCTAAGGGACGCATGTTTTCAGTTGAATTTAGGCATATCCCAAGAGAGGTGGAGGGGATTTCTACTGGCTGGTTTTAAGCTTGGAAAGGGATATTGTTGCAGCTGAGTATGTGGATTTGAAAGAGTCTAACTGGATGCATTTCAGTAGAGTGATGCCTATGGAGTGTCTCATGAACATGAATTTAAAACAACATTTAATTGATAAAACAGAAACAAATGCCCCCTACTTAAAACAGAAGCTATCAATCAATCATCAATCAAACTTTATTTGAATAGCACTTTTCCTACAACATATGTAACTCAAAGTCCTTACACTCATATTAAACATCCTGTTGATTTTACTTCAGTTGACTAAACTCTGCTGTTTCTATTAGCACAAAATCAACCATACCCGTGTTCACTATGACAGATTTGACTCGGATGGAAAATGCACAGGCCTACAGTGAAAGAATAAAATACGTGGGGTAAAATGTTTTTAATGAAAAACATGAAATATTTGAATTTAAGTCACTTTCAAAATGTAAAATCAAATGCTTGATTTTAGTGTAAAGAAAGGACAATTGTTTAGCGAAATGTTTTGTCCATATTAATGGTAAATACTTATATTCTTCACACAATTTATTTGATTTGGGACAAAAACACATTATTGATCTCAGAAAGGCATGAAACTGTGGCTTTGTCTTAGCTTTTCAACTCCTTTGCCAGTAAATAATTGAATAAAAGTTGGCAGCACTTTATCTGGTAAGCTTTAGAGGGAACTTGGATCAGGAATTCTGCCGTACCAACAAAATGTTTTAACCTGTCTTTTCACAGACTGAAAACCATTAAACAGTCCAGGGTGCACCTTTCACCCAGTGACAGCACCCAGGGGACCCCAAAGTGAATGAGCAAAATACGTTGTGGATAGATGAGGGTGATCAATGCTTAAAGAATTTTCAAGTCATCATTTTAGAAATTCATATGAATTTATTTACTGTTTGATAACTTACTTTGTTATGGACTAAAATATTGTAAGATAAAATCTGTCAAATTATTGACCTCCAAAATTACTTGTTTCAAAAATAGTTAACATTTCAAATTATTTAAGTCCAAGTTGCTTTCCTCATGCAGTAAAACCTGCAATTATTTTTAAATGAAACTAGGACTGTGTGATGGATTGGTATACAGGTTGCATGAGCCTCAAACTTGTTGAATGAAAATATAAAATAATAAAAAAAACATAATAATAATACTTTTCCATTTTTCATCTCCTCCCTCTGCACAACTTCAGCCTCTCTCTCACATAGTGTTCAGATTCAGGGGCTTTTTCTTCATAGAAGCATCCAGAGCATAAGAAATGGTCAAAAGGACGAGTCAAGCCAAACCTCGATCAGGCAGGTTGATGATTCTGATATACCTGTGCAGCAAACTTCAAATATCTGTTTCCTTTATGCACTTAATTTTGTTATTCCCCAGGAGAAATCCTTGCTACTGTTTTCTGTAGTCACTTATTGAAAGTATAGCTCTATTTGGAGAAAATCTTTAATTCTTTGTGCATTTTTTCTTGTTTCTTGGTAACAGGTACTGAAGTGCATACGTTAAAGAACAAAAAAAACACACACTCCTTCAGCTTGCTGTCTCGATTTAGACTTTAGGTAGACGTGTGCTGCTATGCATCCTGTTTAAGGGAGAAAATTATATGTTCTGATGCATCCTCAAAATCGCAGAAACTTTCCGCCACAGACTTTAGACTTTAGACATCGAATTATGAGGGTTAAATTGCGGTTATTGCCCGCATCCTATTTTTAGACAATCACAAACCTGGATGCAAATGGGAGCATTTGATTATTTGCTATTTTAACAGCATGGCCACATGGCATATGACGACTGTGCCAGGAATAAATAAGGAAAGACGCATGCACTTCACATCAAAATGCAAAGCACCAGGCAAACAATAAGCCTCAAAATCAGTCCAGGTCTTCATCCTATGGTTTTTGGCAAAATAATGCTGCATTAAAAATACATCTATGTGGCTCTTAACTATAAGATAGTCACTATTTCAACATAAATGAGCTTGGGGGAGTACATGAAGTTGGGGGCATGCCAATAACTGTGATCCCAGTTTATTTCCTGCTATTATTTACTGTTGTTCTCGATGTTGTACTGTTTGTTCTGTGGCCTATTCATGAAAATAACAGTGAATGCTTGAACTCCATACCCTGATGTATCTGGCAAATCATTTCATTTCAGTGTTAGGTACACGATAATAAACACTACTAATAGTTGCTATATATATTGGACTAAAATCATTTTAACTGAAGCATTAGAGGTCCTGTGTGTGTTCATTTAGAAAAGGACAGTGCACATCAGTTTGTAAAATGCAAAATGCAAACATTTACATAAAAAAGTGGACAACAGGTAATATAAAACTGCAAACATTCAGATAAATAACGAGTCTGCAACCCTGGCACCCCACCCTGTCCAGCAATGAGCTTGTCCAAGTCACTCTTCTTTGCAGCAGCAGTGAAGTAGTCGATGGCATGGAAAGGCACTGGTTCAACCTTTTTCAGACCCAGAGTTATCCTCCAGTAAGCTGCCTCATCAGTGCACGCATTGACCCACGTAGCCTTACAGCTGCCTCAATCTTGAACAGCAGAGTTGTGACATGTGAACAAGATTTCGGCCATACCAGGCATGCATGTGCAATCAGGGCTGTTTCTAGTCACCTTGGGGGCCCTAGGCAAGAGTGACCACGGGGGCCCTCCTGCCTGGCCCAAAAACACCAAGAACATCATTCAGTATAGAAATCTTTTACTTTAAATAACAAAAGTTAGCAGTTATCAAGAAAACTTAAAATAAAATATAACTTAAAAAACACACATGAATTAATGACAAAAACACAATCAAGCAAAAAAAAAAAGAGTAAAAAGTAAAAGAGTAAAAAGGTAAAAATATATATATATATATCTATAGTGGTCTTTGGTTCCATATCCACACCACATCCACATCCTGGTGGATTTTTTTTTTTTTTTTTAACTTTTGCTTGCGGGCCTTGGCTTGAGCAAATGCACTAATAATGTCTTCCATGTCCAGAGAACGTCTCACATCACGTTCTATTGAGATCAGTGCCAGTCCTGTGAGCCTCTCTTGACACATGGTTGACCTCAAGTAGTTTTTTGTAATCAATTTTAATGCTGAATATCTTCCACCTGAGGCAACAATCTGTTCCTACCTTCATTTGTAGAGTTGTTGTTGTTCTATTGATGTGACATCAGGGGTTGGTGAAAAGGACGTGGTATGGGGATGTGATCCAGTCCAGCTGTGTTGGTGGTGGGGCTGCCATGCTTCTGTTGCTGCTGCATGAAGGCATTTCCTGCTCACCTGAGGCTGCTAGAAAAAAAAATCATTTAGTTTATATAGAGCTTTTTTGTGACACCCTAATACCCACAATGTAAAAACAAGAAGACATACTATTTTTTTTTTTACATTTGATTGTGTTATTGTATTAAATCATATCATATCATGACAGATTCAAAAGGAGAGAAAATCCCTGTAAACTATATTTGTTTAAACAAAAAAGCAGTTCCTACCTTCATTTGAAGAGATAAGTTGTTTTCGTTGTTGCTGCTGCTGCTGTTGTGATCCTAAAAATTTCAAGAACAAACCTCCGAGGTGGAAAAAAATATGCACAAAGTATTTAGTCAGCTGGCTTTATGTTCATGCTACAAAAATTGTGTGTGCTACACAGTCAACATTAAGATCTGTTTGGAATATGAACAACCAGCTTCACTGTGCCTGGTAATATTTTTGATTAATGTATGTGACATAAAGAAAATTCAAGGATAAATATAATATCGGCCTCTTCCAAATACAAATTAGTTAATAGTTAGCTTACTGTTAATTACCAACTTTACCGTTTAAATAAGCTAGGCTAAGGTGCAGTAAACATGTCGTGCAGACAGTTGTGCTTTCGTGAGACTACAGACTGGGACAGAGTGCATCATAACTTTATCTAAATACTGTCAGAATAAACACGTTTGAATTTACCACTTTTCATTTTCTTTTTTCTTCACCCACTTGTTTTTTTTTTCTTTTTGCGTGTCCAGACCATGGTCCAGACAGTTACGCTCACTTCATTTTGAAGGAAAGAGCTGGAATGGCCAGTCAGGCCCCATGAGGGGGTTTTCATCAGTGCTGCGGCAGTGTGTTTGGAGGTTTCAGACTTGTGTCATTCATATAGAGGATCAATGTTGGCCACGTCTCAGGGGGGTCCCTTAACACACTCAAGAGTGACAGCGAGTGGGGACCCCGGGGGGGTTTCCCATTGCATCGACGTTGCAGTGTCTAAAGCAGTTCAGTCATTTCTTAATTGACAGAAGGACCAGTGTCAGCTCTGTCCTGGGGCCCCTTCTAGCTCGGGGCCCTAGGCAATTGCCTTGTATGCCTACCCCATTGCGGCGGCTCTGTGTGCAATGTGCTGACTCCACCTTGCCATTTGCATGGAGAATAACCCAGGGCTTGAGTGGAGCCTCCCTAAGTTGCCGCAAGTGCAAAACCTGGGTTTAAAAAGACTTGAAATTAGAACAGCATAAAAAAAGGAAAGCATCCATATAATGGCAATTTGGTAACCCAAACAATGCTGCTGTCAAATTTGTCTTATGTGACAGATCTCTGTAATTATAAATTCATACAGTGTCAACCCCTGTGTACTGACTTGAAACACGTTTATTTTTATTTATTTATTTGTTTATTTCGAACATATTAACAACAAGAAAATATAAGAGAAAATAATAAGAAAACAGATAACTAATTTATAATATTCATCGGAAGTTACAATTAGAGCTGAAATGATTCCTCGAATAATCGCGAGTATTCGATTACAAAATATCCTCGAAGCAAATTTTGTGCCTCGAAGCCTCGTTTCATATATAATTATACATGTAAAATATGTGCAGAGCTCAAGGATGTTGATGGTTGGTGAAACAAAACATGTGGGTTGATTGGTCTATAAGACAGCAGGAAAGACGAAATGTACCAAAACAGTCACGCGTCTAACACGTCTGAAAAGTGAAGAATGAAAAGCAACGAGGGCACACCACTCCAACATCACCATCTCCAACATCACAACCCCAACATCACAAACCGGGACTAACAACAACAACAACAACAACAAAAAAGGATTACGTGGAACGAAGGATTATGGAATATGTCAAATACGGACACTAAAAGGGAGTCTAGAATTATGTAAGACCTCTATAAATGAATAAAAATGCATAATAACTTAATAACTTGTTAATATGTGGAAAAAAGGAGACTAAGTACTAAATATTGAGAAAATGGGGACGGGACTAGATAAGCTCTGCTTCTCCCATCTACCCTTTCGGACATGAACATTTGATCAACTATTGACAATGTGTGATGCTGTATAACTGTGTTGACATGACCGAAATAAATAAATGAAATGAATATATCTGGACTACTGTACAGCGCACGGTGTTTGACACGGACGGTAATGTCTGTGGCACAACGCGCCTGCTACCTCCGCTGCTGCGCGGCGTGTAAAATCATGAAGGGAGATAAAAGAGATGGACAGAAATGAGAGAGTCCACATTAGAAATTGCAGAGAGTGTCCCAAGTGTGTGGTCACTACAAGAAGGGGCGAAAAGAAAACACAGTGAAGTGTGTCTGATATCTAACGGAGTTAGCTTAGCACGTAGCTGAGCATGATAGCACGTCGGCACTGCTGCAGTAGTAAACATCCGGTCTGTGCGTCAGAGCGACACTGCAGGGTGACACTCGCGATACATCAGCAGAAGCAGCTAATATGATCAATAACTGAGATATGGGCTAGTAAATAACCTACTTTGATTATGGCTCCGTGTAAAGGCTGGTTCAGAACGTAAATCAATGCAGAGGCTACTTGCCCTGAATCATATGTATTTTGTTCACATACTTTTCACATCCAATAACTTTACATTTAATTTGATTACAGAGAGTAGAACAGGAAACACTGACAGTGAGTAGAGGAAGCAGGTGTAGGGAATGCTTTCATATGTTATAGAAATGTACATTAGCTAGTTAAATTATCTTAGTATCTAAGTATGATATTATTTGGTCCTAGAAATAAAGTAAACAAAATAAGATCATCAATATGGTACAGTAGGAAAGGCAGTAATTTAGCAAAAAGAGACAGGCATGTATACAAATAAAATAAAAATAACCAAACTTAAAAAAATACTGAAAAAAGCAAGATATGGCCCAGAGTAAAAATAAAAGTATAGATTTTGATTTTGAGATCCCATTTATGCTCAGAATGTTCAAAATAAGAAAAGTAAGTTGTTAATTTAAGTGACCTGGCTTTTCTGTTTTGTGTGTTACTAATGATAATAATGTGTAGTGATTCAATGTAAAAAAAAATAAAAATAGCATTGAGCGCAATGTAACCATTATCCGATTACTTGATTAATCGACAAAAAAAATGGATAGAGTAATCAATTACAAAAATAATCGATAGCTGCAGCTCTAGTTACAATTTACATGTTCAAAAAGGAAGAGGAAGAAGTAAAACTTATCTGGTCCTACCCCTTATTCCCTGTTACGTATTTGACCTGTGTTCAACATATGTTCTCCAATAGACTTGTCATGAAAGCAAATTACATGGACTTATGAAATCTATTTAAACATTCACACCTATTTTTATATACATATGAATACCTCTCTTCCTATCTGATTACCTATCCATACTTATACACCACACCTTTATGTGCACCTATACATGAAGATATCTTTAAATTCATACATAAATTTACATATCCATGCATTGTGTATGAATACATGTCTGTATACATACATTCCTTTGCGCGCACACCCCACATGGACATCTTATTTTGTTTAGCTTATTTGGATTGTTTGTTTGTTTTAAATATTAAAGCACTTTGTTTACTACACTCATAAGACATGTCGATCCCCCTCGAGATTCTTGTATTTCTTCATATGACTGATTTAAATTTCTTTTTAAACTGGATGAAGTTTCTGCTCTGCTTCAGATCATCATCTGGACTGTTCTATATTTTGACACCTTGTATTGTTAAACAAAAACTCCTCATTGTTGTTCTTATGCTTGGGATTTTAAAATTTTACAGACCCCTTAACTTATATTTACCATCTCTGTCAGAGAAAAATGTTTGTATATGACTAGGCAGTATATTATTCCTTGCTTTGTACATACGTTTTAGTCCTGAGGTGGCTGTGAACAGCCGCTAACTTTAGCCTCTGTAAAGAAACATCAGATACATTTTTTTTCTCTGATCTCTTAATCAATTTCAGTCTTGTTAAAAAATATTCAAAGATTTTTTTAATTATGAATTTTAACCCTTTAAATGCTGATTTCATAGGTGATGTCACTGATATCATGGGGATAAAACACACAAAATGACCTATTGAAAAAAAAATTGAAAATTTTTTACCCAATCACACTTTTGGATATGTCAAAGATCAGTAAAAACACTGGCTTTGATGCATTATCAATTTGTGTGTAGCAGCAGCAGATCAGATTTTAAACTCCCCACTGACTCTTTTTGTTATTACATTCTTTTAATTTCACAGCCATGTCACTGCATAATTATACATTCTGCAGTGGCTTATGAAAATGACATTTAAAGGGTTAAAATCCCTAACTAAAAAAGTATATCATTGTAGGGACTGAGTATGATTAAGGGATCTGTTCAAAAAATGGTAGAGATATTTATCTGATATTTTATAGACGGTCAAAATTAGTGGCTATTAACACTCACTTCAGGAGCAAAGGATAGTCAGTTTGTCCACAATGGATTTTTGACCTCTTATTTAAAACCACATTTTCTCAATTTCAGTAATATTAAGTTTGTAATGCACTAACCTAATTCACTCTCTCAAATATTGTGAAAGTCATGCTTAAAATAGTTGTACATTTCCATACACTTACTTCTGCCGGTCCAGGTTCTAATCCAGTCTGCGACCACTTCACAGAGTGTCTTCCCCTGCTCTTTCACCCTCTTTCACGTGCCTATCCGCTGTCTCTCTAATATCAATAAAGGCAAAAAAAAGCCCAAAGAATACATAAAAAAAAAAGTAGTAAATTTTCACCAAAATGGCTACAAACAGCCGCATTGTGACATAATGATTTTTTAAAATTATTATTTCTGGTATAAAATAGATAACATTGCTGTTTAATGTCTTGACGTAAATGAGAGTAATTGATGATAGCACGAAGCAAAAAATAAAAATACATAGCAGCCATAGCCCCACAACTGGGGGCTAACGTTAGCATCATCACAAAGTTAACATACCTCTGAAATGACGGCAGTCAAAATAATAATGCCTACTGAGACCTACTAAAAACATGTCACTTTTCAGGTGAATAAAATGACTAGATGTTGCTCTCTTCAACAGGTGACTGAACTGCTAGTCAGGCCCACGTTATTATGACAATAATGTATGCCATTATGTTTCCTGCCATGACCTCATTTAAAGCAAAAATATGTAGATCTAGTTTTGTGCATGGAGGCACTCAAAATTTGTGTGCATGGCCAGGCGCTGGTTCAACCTTTTTCAGACCCAGAGTTATCCTCCAGTAAGTTTCCTCCTCAGTGCACGCATTGACTGTGCATCTCATTTGAGTTTCTTCAACTGCATGCATTAGACCATGATGACACTAAGAATGATCATACACTGTAAAAAAGGCTAGTTGTTTTTAACTTAAAACAGTTAGTGTCAGGGCTGCCTTAAAATTTGAAGTTTTCCAAATTTGGAAATTTAAGTTCAGTTGAATTAAGAATGATTCAGATCAAGTGAACTTCTTAAGTTCAATAAACTTGCTATTAAGTCAGCTCGACTTGAACTGTTTAGTTTAACGAACTTCTAAAAGCAATCCAATTCCAATAGTATTATTTTGTGCCAACACAGTAATTAAATGTCTTTAAGCTCCAGTTTTAAAGGTAAAACAACTTGATCAGAAGTTCAGGTCACTGATGATTTTGAGCTAAATTGACTTATTTCATTTGGATTTAACTTAATATTTCTCTTTAACTTTTATTCATTTTGTTCTGCTTTGACACAAGTTGAGAAAATAAAGTTAATATTTGCTTTAAGAAAAACAATCTTAAAAGAAGAAATAAAGGTCGAGTATTTAAAGGGTATTATTGCCAGACAAACCAAAACAACTTCTGTTCTTCATGCTTTAATAACACAACTGGCAATTTTTATCACATGTTCAATGTGGATAGCAAAACAGCTCTGAACAGATTCAAGATACATTTGACACAAAAAAGTGCTTGCTTGCGGGAAAAATGCAAAAATGCATCCTCATCCACAAATGTTCTTTAACTTTTACGAAAATTCGTCTGGCTTGCATGACGGCTCGTTTGGTGGAAAACGAGCTTATAGCTCACATCTTTACTGTTTTACTTCTTTTTTCACATTTGCGGATGAAGATCAGTGACCTGAACTTCAGATCAAGTTGTTTTACCTTTTAAACTGTAGTTTAAAGAAGTTTAATTACTGTGTTGGCATAAAAAAAAAAATTGGAATTGGATTGCTTTTAGAAGTTTGTTAAACTAAACAATTCAAGTCGAGCTGACTTAATAGCAAGTTTATCGAACTTAAGAAGTTCATTTGATCTGAATTGTTCTTAACTCAGCTGAACTTAAATTTCTAAATTCAGATAACTTACAATTTTAAGGCAGCCCTGACACTAAGTTAAAACAACTAGCCTTTTTACAGTGCACAATCTATCATCACATCTCTTTCTGTTCTAGATCATGTATGAAATCATTTATTCTTTGCTGTCACACTGTTGCTTTTTCTGGTAAACTTTCTTTTGGCACAATTCACTAGTTACATTACGCTACAAGCAGGCAACTGGTACACTGGATTCAGTTCCCTTTGTTGAGTCTTTAGCTGTAACAGCAGATTTAAGTGGAAAAATCAAATGCTGTTGCCTTTAAAATGTTACATCCTTGTAGAATACACCATCACCCTTTTAGCAGATTTATAAAAACTTTTTTATAAATTCATTCATAAACTACAGATTAAATTATGGCTCGCCAAAAGCTTTAATGCTGCGTTTTAATTCTTAAGTGTGTTGTACTGAATAAATTGAGGGCAAAAGTGATTTTCTTATAAATTAACTCATAACTCTTTGCCTATGAAAGTGGTTTGAAAAAGCAGAAGGAAGGAATGCTATAACATTTACCTTCAAGAGGGGGCTTCGAAAAGCACTACACACATGGATATAAATGTGTTTTGGTTATGTGGACAGGAGTATGACTTTAACTGAATTTAACTGTATATTTTTATTATGCACACATGGCATGTTATGCAACTGAATGCTGGCTACAAAGCACAGTAAATCTGAGGAGATACAGGTACAGCGGATGTTATATAACCAGCAGGACAAAAGAGGAACTCTTGAGTTTCAAACCATCCTTGATGTCAGACAGCTGCTCTTCAACTCTCTAATGCATGGGAAGCATTTCAGACTGGTAGACAAAATGTTATGTAAGGCTTCATTAAGGCTATTTGTTTACTAGTACTCCAATATATCAGTATCTGTTAATCATAGTGTATATAAGTGACTGGCTGCTAATAGTTTCATTTAATAAATAATCCCTGCAGCAGTTTGAAAGAACAATCAAGAAGACCCTTTTTGTGCAGCAACCAGCAGGATATAAAATATCTCAATTATCTCTACTGCTTTAATATAAACTTATGTGTATATATGCAGTGTTGACATGAGTAATATTGGTAACGCTTCCTTTTACGGTACTATTATTACCATGTATTTACATGCTAATTACACGGTAATTACCATGTAATAAGGAGTAGTTACTGTAAAATTACCCTGTAATTACATGGTAACTATATAGGTAATTACCTTGTACTTTTAAAGTAATTACCAAGTCAATTCCAGGCAAATACCAAGTACCTACCTGGTAAAAAGTATTAATTACTGAGTAAATATAATGTAATTATATACTAACTGTTTTGTTAATTGCTTGGTACTAACTAGGTAATTGCCAAGCAATTTCTTAAGTAGTAACTGGTAACAGCCAGGTAATAATAAGTAATGACTCAGTACTTATAAAGTATTTATATGGTAACTATGTGATTAATTACTAGGTACTCACTAAGTAATTATTATATTATTTCCTAACAACCACATATACTAATTAGTAATTACTGCTGGTTTCTTAAAGTAATTACAAAGTAATTGCAAAGTAATTAATAATGCACTTATTTCATGAGTACCAAGTAATTTTTTGACAACTACCAAGTAACTTCAAGGTCATAAATAGCAATTACTGAGTAATTTCTAAGTAACATATGGCAAAAACCTTTATTTACACTGTATTTACTTAGTAAATATATAATACTTACCCAATAACTGCTAATCAAACACCATGTAATAATAATAACTACTAGGTATGTATTTAACTATTACAACCTTAATAGCTTGATAATTGCCAATTACTTACTCAGTAATTAGTATTTTCCTAATAACTACATAGAAACTACAATGTATACAATGCAAGTAATGCACCTGAAAACTACCAGATAATATACTCAGCAATAACTGCAAAATTACCATATGAACTACCATGTATTTATCTGGTTATTGATTGTATTTATTTCAGAATTAACTACCCTTTAATCATACCTGACGACTAGCAAGGAAGGCTATGTATTGTATTAAAATACACAGTAAGTATTGTGAAATTTACTACTTAAATTATTATGACACTACCAATTACTTTCCTATTGGCTACCAGTTGTAATTACCAAGACATTACAAGTTTCTTTTAGATACTTACCATGTAATTGATAGGAAATGAAGAGTATTTACTAGGTACTACTAGGTTCTGCAAGGTATTTACGCCATGTATTTCCCTAGCAGTCAATAGGTTTTACTACTTACCTGGTAACTTCTTAGTATTTACCCAGTATCTTCAACACTTACCTGGTAATTACAGTTGAACTGTACTGCAAAAGGAAGTGAGGTCTGTTCCCATGCTATTACCTGGTAATTACTTCTTTGTTACCCAGGCACTAGAAAAATACCTACATGGAAATTACAGAGTTATTAAAGAGCAACTGTACTGTAAAAGGAAGTGAGGTCTGTTCCCATGCTATTCCCTGGTAATTACTTCTTTGTTACCCAGGCACTAGAAAAATACCTACATGAAAATTACATCGTTATTAAAGAGCAACTGTACTGTAAAAGGAAGTGAGGTCTGTTTCCATGCTATTACCTGGTAATTACTTCTTTGTTACCCAGGCACTAGATAAATACCTACATGGAAATTACATCGTTATTAAAGAGCAACTGTACTGTAAAAGGAAGTGAGGTCTGTTTCCATGCTATTACCTGGTAATTACTTCTTTGTTACCCAGGCACTAGATAAATACCTACATGAAAATTACAAAGTTATTAAAGAGCAACTGTACTGTAAAAGGAAGTGAGGTCTGTTTCCATGCTATTACCTGGTAATTACTTCTTTGTTACCCAGGCACTAGATAAATACCTACATGAAAATTACAAAGTTATTAAAGAGCAACTGTACTGTAAAAGGAAGTGAGGTCTGTTTCCATGCTATTCCCTGGTAATTACTCATTCGTTGTCCAGGCACTACAGAAACACCTACATGGAAATTACATCGTTATTAAAGAGCAACTGTACTGTAAAAGGAAGTGAGGTCTGTTTCCATGCTATTCCCTGGTAATTACTTCTTTGTTACCCAGGCACTAGAGAAATACCTACATGGAAATTACAGAGTTATTAAAGAGCAACTGTACTGTAAAAGGAAGTGAGGTCTGTTTCCATGCTATTACCTGGTAATTACTTCTTTGTTACCCAGGCACTAGATAAATACCTACATGGAAATTACAGAGTTATTAAAGAGCAACTGTACTGTAAAAGGAAGTGAGGTCTATTCCCATGCTATTACCTGGTAATTACTCATTCGTTGTCCAGGAACTACAGAAACACCTACATGAAAATTACATCGTTATTAAAGAGCAACTGTACTGTAAAAGGAAGTGAGGTCTGTTTCCATGCTATTCCCTGGTAATTACTCATTCGTTGTCCAGGAACTACAGAAACACCTACATGGAAATTACATCGTTATTAAAGAGCAACTGTACTGTAAAAGGAAGTGAGGTCTGTTCCCATGCTATTCCCTGGTAATTACTCAGTATTCAGCCCCTAACTTGGAAACTGTCACATTACACAAGACACTTGGACCGAAAAAGCCGCAAAACCGACCAGTGACTATGATACAGTGTCAGAATACACTGATACAGATACAGAGTCTGAGTCTCCCCCCTGAACAGCACACTGTATCTGTCAGGAGATAAGAGTTCCCATCAAAACCACCATCACCAGCCATCAAATTACATTAAGATGAATGCATGATTTTTACACTTCCTCACTCAAAACACCTCGCTCTGACAGATATACAAAAACAAGTGAGCTGCCAAAGATAAACATTTAATGCAATGGATTCAAATTCTTTTATGACAATTCAAAAACAGTGCAATTTTTTTTTCTGTCAGGCACTTTTTTAAACATCAGAATTTAAAACATCAGAACTTCTTTTTCAAAAAAATTATATAAAAATAACAGTGATAAATAATAACTATAAATAACAATAACTAGGTAAACAGTCCCAGTCTTGGGATTTCACATCATCATGTGTGTTCTGCAGACCGGTCTGGCCCCAAGCACTAGGTGGGCATTCCAGTTTTTGGTCTTTGAAAAGTGAAAACACCCACCTAGTGCAAGCACCCACATGGGCCAGACCGGTCTGCAGAAGACACATGATAATGTGGTATCACATGGCTAGTGCTTCACCAGGCTCCCTCATTTCTGAAATTTGTATTTGATGGTGAACAGCTCATTGGCCTTCCTCATCTTATCCACTTTCTCCTTTAGGGTGGGGTTTGCATCCAAAAATGCCTTGCATACTTTGGCAAAGCTAGCCAAAGTCTGCTTTTCAGCAATTATGGGCAGCTCTCCAAAATCCCCACCCTCTCCGGCAATGAGGACATCTGCGATGACCGCAGTCCCCGCGATGGTGTTGCGGTCCAAGTCAAAGGCCCTACAGGTTTCAGGGATGCTCCTGGTCCTCTTGTACATCCTCACCAACTTCTTGTAGCGGTGGACCACATCCTCTGGGCTACTGACTACAAGACACATCGAAGAAAAGGGAAAAAAAAAAAAAAAAGGGAAAAAAAAAACACACTCATAATTACAAATATATTGTTCAATCCGAGTATACATGATGATCAGTACTTACACTATCCTTTTTCACTTCAGGGTTTAAAAGATAGTCTATACATAACAGTTTCATAATAGGGCCCGCCTGACTGTGTTAAATGTTGCTGTTAAGAGATTGTGTGTGGGTGGAAGGGAAGATGAAAATCTTCCATAGGCCTTGCTAAGGTGAACAGAGTCTGAAGCCTCCCCAATGTAGCCGATAAAAAAGGGGTGCACTTACCAAATTTTGTGGTCACTTAATAAATTAGTGCATTTTCATGCTGCAGTGTGATGTAAAATTTAAAAATTCAAGGTCCCCCCCTTAATTCTGACACTGCCCAAATGGACTGGTTAAGGCTCATTTGGTGCCATCTGTACATCAGAGTTTTGAGTCAAGAGTTACATACTCTCAGGAGTCGATTTAGAGTCTCTGAAGCAAAAGCACTGTCTGTCAGGGTGTAAATCACCAGTTTCAAGATGATACGATACAATATTGATTCTTTGAACAAAGATACGATATTTGCCGATATCACAAACTCTGTCACGATACGATACGATTCAGGGGCCTTCGATCGATTTAAGACGATATTATGTCCTCACTGAACACAATCAGCTACATTTAACCTGAAGCAAGAAAGAAATACAAAACAATTTTGATAGCTTTATTACTGAAATGGGAAACGATGTGCTGATCTTTGGGTATGATAGTTTGAAGAGGATTATAACCATCTGTATGATCTAATCATGTTTTAAAATTAAAATTGGTTTAATTCAGGTCAGGTGCTTTTATGCCCCCACTATTACCTTATGGGTCTTATTGTTCCATTGTAATGTTTGTTTATTATATCAAGTAATGATGCAACACTTTAATAAAATAACTGAATTATTATTCAAACTTTATTATTATTGACCTCCAAAATTTGACCATGCTCTATCAAACCAAAAATGTGTAGCTTTGATTTTTATTAAATCCAAACATTTCTCATGTTCATAATTAGAACTATTAACATAACTCACTTAATATTGATGATTTTGTTTTATTGTGATGCCTGATAACCACAGTTTGTCAGTGCGATCAGACTTTGTTTCACTGTTTAATGGCCAGTGTGGAGGAGGAATACCACTAAGCTCTTGCTGTTTTACTTTCTAACCTTATGAAATTTCATGAATCGGTGCGCTACAAAATCAAAAGATGACATAACTTACTGCTCTTGTGTGATAACGCACTCCTGTCGTGCAGCATGCATCCTCTGCTGTCAGGTCAACCGTATCTTACCCGGACACAGCAGAGCTGTTTTCTGGTTGGCCGATATGTCTGGCTCCCATTTAGCTCTGTGATGCTAACAGCGTCTTGCTACACGTTCGCCTACAGCGGTGTTACTCGTTTTACAGCAGGAGAAATATCAGGCGTGGCGTGTCAGAGATTAAAAAGGTTCAAATGTGTGTCTCATATATAATACCCTGAATGTGCAAGACTTGAGAGGAAACTTCAGAACGACGCGCGGTTGGCCGGAAACGGACACGCATGTCCGGTTGGGATTTCAAAATAAAGGCGTACATTAAAGATCACAATGTTAATCGATGTTTCGACTTTACATCGATGTGATTGGATCATTGCTAAACCAATCGATGTATAGATCTATATCGATGGATCATTACATCCCTAACTGTTTGTGTGTGCATTGTTACAGAATCAATATGAAAATCTTTATTTTCCCAGATACCTCGCTTTCCAAATGAAGTCTTGTTTGGCTTTTTCTTTGGGGAGTCCTCATCTGATGATGATGATGACGATGCTGGCTTCCTTCTTCTCTTCTTGGCAGTCTTCTTTGTTTCAAAGGAGGACTCAGGCTCAGAGGAGTTGGAGGACTCACCAAGGTCATGGCTCCTCTTCTGTGAACCTTAAAGTAAGCAAATATGTAAAGAGAGAACCAAAGAGCAAAAGAATAAAAATAAGAATGCAGTGATTGCAATTTTATTTCATGAATTAATATGAGAAAATCAAAGAAATTCCATAAATTAGAAAGTAAAAGGTCTACATACAAGCTCACAACACGGTGTGAAGCGACGCATTGTGAGTTTGTAGGTCTGCTGTTTTCACTATTTTTGTGTCCCAGGCGAATGTAAAATACTTCTTTTTTGTCACAGGCTAAACAGTTTGGGAACCATTGCTTTATATCATGGGTTTTCAACTGGTGAGGCATTGCAGGTGGTCCCTGGCCATGCATTCATTGAAAAGAAAATTTACTTTTCCTTTTAGTTCAATTTGCTACTCTTTTTTTATTGTTTGCAGGTGAATAAAAATATTTTGAGGGGAAAGAAATACTTGATAGAATGATATAACTGCTCTTTTCTGGTAATAGACTGCTTTGAGAATGGACAATATATTGTTGGATGGGTCTATGATGGACCCACCTGAAAATAGTGGGGGTCCCAAGGTTGCTCCTAGTCAGAATGGTGGTCCCTGGGTCAAAATCAGCTGAAAACCCCTGCTTTAGATGGTAGTTTGAGCCTGACATGTAGGTTTTGGGAGGAACAGTCTACTTACCTTTTGAACCTGCCTCAGAGAAAACAGACTTCTCCTTTAGGAGATCCCGTTCCTGTTTTAGTAGTCTGTTCTCTTCCTTAAGGAGACGAATCTCCTCTTTGAGGAGCCGGTTCTCTCCCTGTAGCTGGTTCAAGTCCGACTTGAATTTTTCCATGGTTCCACAAGAACCGCCTTGAACCTCAACTGAAAAAGATGCGCAGCGATGTATTAAATACTAAGGATTGTATTTGCTTCAACATGTAAACAGTCATAGGCTGTTCTATTTCAGTTAGACAAAGCTTTGTAACTAAGCCTTGCCAAGCCACAGGGCCCATAGGGCAGGAGCCTATTTCCTGTTTCTTTAGCATGAGGCAGCTTTGTGTACATTACAAGTCCACCCCTTGAAGATGATGCTAGTATGTTGCAGGGACTCAATCTATATCCAACCCAGGATGCAGAATGCCAGGATTTTTATTTGTTGTGTCCTCACCAAGGCTAAAACATCAACCTCCCAGTCTGAGTGCGGACTGGCCACTTTGTAGGTGCACAGAATACCAAGGCATGTGTGTTTGCACGCACACGTGCACACTCTCACACACACACACACACACACACACACACACACACCTTGATATGGAATGATTGTGGTGGTGGTGGGGGGGCCCCACCAGAAAACCTTGTGCTCTACGAGACCACTCTATGTACTGTATAACCACCACGATTGAAGAGAATTCTTACCTCCGATATCTGACTCCACCTCCTCCAAGTTGTCCTCGACTGGCAAAGTCTTCTTCGTGATTTCTTCTCTTCTTTTCCCTCTTCGGGTTTTTCTTTGAGACATGACTCTGTTGGGTAAAATATCGTAATTAAGATAATTTAACAAAGCTGTATCTATTATACAGTACGATATATACCGTAAATCAACTCTGACCTGATTTACGGCTCATAAAGTAGTCTGGGACCCCCAGGGGGCCGTCACAGTTACTACAGGGGGGCCACCAAATGTTTGTAATTTTTGTCTGATCTACATTAACCACATGAATATCTTCAGTCACTCAAATGCATGTACTGTCAACCCATTTTAAGTTTGTAGATCAACTATTTCTTTTGACATTTTTTAATTGGAATCCTGAATTTTTTTTTTTTTTTACTATTTTTGAATTGGAATCGGGAAAATTCACATTTATTCATTTTTAAATTGAACTTTGTTCTTATGCCAACATTATGAACTTCAATTCAGATACAATAAACAAAAAATATATAATAGGCATTTATATAGACTGAAGTAATAAAAGAGGGTCATGTTTGCATGTTTTGAATTGTAACCACAGAAATAAACAAATTGGGTGAAATAACAATGTCTATTAATGTATGTATAATCTCAACCCTTTCATGCACAGTCGAGTAATGAACATCTCTTTTTTTCAGAACAACCTGGGCAATAATAATATTTATGCTAAAATGATGTCACATGAATGGATCAATAGTTATAAAAACAAAAGAAAAAATAAAATGGAAATTAAAGTCACAGAATTTTCTTCTAAGTTATGAAAATAACTTTTTGTTTGTCTGTCTAACTCTCTCTATCAATAAAACTCACCACTCTCAAACTCACTAACCTATCTCTCCAAATCTCTCCCCTCCCACCACAAACACCGAGAAACTATGACCCGCAAAATTTGCTCTATAAGCCATTTTTGTGTTAGCAAACCACAGTCAGCTTATATTAACTGTTAATGTTACAGTTATTTCTCCTGTACAAGGGGTGCATCCCAATGTACCAAACTGCAGTCTCCTCTCTCCTCTCTCCTCTGCGACACCGGAAGTACTTTGTGAGCAGCCATATTGAAGGAGGTTCCAAAGTGCCTAATGCGCTCAGAGGAGAGAGGAGAGAGGAGACTGATCTGGAGGAGGTATAATCGAGGAAACACAAATGCAGGCTTCACGGAAGTCTTTTCACTGACAGACACACCCCCTCGCCATTAACAAAAAGCATGTTTTATGTAGTTCTTGATCTAACCAAGCATAAAAGTAGTGAATTGTACATTTTTATCTCACATTATCTTAATTTTTTTTCAATATAAATGCGCAGAAAGGGGGGTTTAACTGCATATAGCAGAATAAAAACACTATTTATGAACACAAAGTTGCTGCAATACAACAATTTAAAACTCCTACCATTCTGTTCCTGGGAAAACTTGACATTTTTCTTTTTCATTCATGTACATATTCACTTAAATTGAAAATTAAATTGAAGTAAAAGTGAATATGAATTTACCGCTGTCGAGCGCCCTGGAGTTTACATTATTTTCCTTAACTCGGTTTCTCAGTTTCAAACCGCTCCGGCCTCCGGCCTGCAGAAAGCCCCTCCTCCTCTATACCTGTCATAACTTTTCATCATTACAGATATCTGCAACATCAATTCGCCTAGTCGAAACTCTTTTTCAAGATATCTGTAATTACATTTTGACTACTCAAAATAAAAGTTTAAGATATCTCGAATTGGAGATATCTCTAAACACAATTACTTTAAAGATATATGTTACTTGATTATAGATATCTGCAACTAAATTATGACCATCCATAAATCTAGTTGCAGATATCTACAATTTTATTCTGACTAGGCGTAATTCCAATTCAAGATATATATAACTGCATTTTGACAAGTCAAAATGTAATTAAAGATATCTGTAAATGCTATTATAGATATCTTTAATGGAAGGGGGTTGACGATATCTTGATTTGGAATTGTGACTAGCCAGAATGAAATTGTAGATATCTGCAACTAGATTTATGGATAGTCATAATTTAGTTGCAGATATCCACATCTCACTTTGTGGCTATCCATAACTGAATTTAAGATATCTGTAATGAGAAACCCCCCACATGAATGGGGAAAGGGGCGTGATTTGTCCTAGGAGGAATTAAGTTGTGGATATCTGAAATTACAATTGTGGATAGGAATAGTGTCATTGAGGATATCTGAAATGTTCAATTTGACTAGGAAGAATTGAAATGCAGACATCTGTATTACATATTCAGACTAGCTATTAAATGTTAAAAGGGGCAAGCCACAGTACGTCTCAATGCTCTTAAAACAATCTCCTCTTCTCCTCTCTCCTCTCTTCATTTCCTCGCATCTCTGGCATGCATCTCTGGTGGGCGGAATTAAGACGCAAGTGGAGGAGGCGAGGATGCAACTTTGGAGCTTTGAGATGCACCCAATGTGTCACTTACCAAGGTGTTTTTCTTTCGTGTTTGGGAGAGCGGAGCACACACTGGGAGAATGTGGGTTTCTGTGACGACTCCAGAAGCGTGGTTGAAAGAAGTGGAGGAGAACTAGCACACCGTTCCGTGTTTCCCCTTTACGTTGGTGACGTCGCATACGCATGTGCATACGTCATTACGCTCTGGAGACGTTTAATGGCCAAAATCACCCGCGTAAATAGGAGCGCCAGCAAAAAGCGCCACGAGCAGTTCAAGCTTCTGAGTGTGTAGGTATGGTTTACGCAGACTCGTTACTGATATAATGCTTGATTGATTAATTGATTGAAAGGTTTATTATAAGTTTGCATAGGGAAAAGGTCAACTAAGAAGGGGATTACACTATTAAGCCTAAGCTTTTTTGTTTCAATCAAGATCCTATTTTAACCAAGAAGAAGGTCATTTCTTCCAAAAAAAGTCAACCATGACTTTGATAAGAAAACTCCTGCAAAAAACAGCACAAGGAGGAAAACCTCTGATACGGTGGCTTCAGAGGGAGAGGCTGTTGGCCAGTAAAAAAAGATGCTCAGTTTGCCACAGGCAAATGAAGTTCAAAAAACAAACACAACCAAAGATGGATATCGGTGGTAAGTGATGGAGCATTATCATTGCATTATCATTATCTTATCATTATGTCTTTATTGTTTATATATATATATATGTATGTATATATATATATATATATATATATATATATATATATATATATATATATATATATATATATATACATATATATATATATATATATATATATATATATATATATAAATATATATATATATATATGTGTGTGTGTGTGTGTGTGTGTGTGTGTTACACATTTATTTAAAATGTTAACACATTTTAAATAATCCTGTCTGTGACCAAACTGGCCATTTTCTAAAAAAGCTATAATGTGTCAGTGTGCAATACACCTCCCAATCTGTAGTCTCATTGTTGAAAGCAAATGGAGAAGAGAAAATGGCCATCCATCGGATTAAATTTCTTTTTATTGAACTATACTTTAGATGCGAGGAGTCCTGTGGGAGCGTACAATATTGTAACAATCCGTGTCCGGGGATTAAGAACTCTATATTTCAATATGAATGTTTATGTAGATGTAAGGGGCAAATGTAGAAAGGGGTAAATGTTTTCCTCCTAACAAGGGGCATAACCATGTTTACAATCTCATATAGGTTTACTCTTGAGATCTATGTTACTACTTAAAATTATATTTACAGGTGTGGTATGTTATGTTACAGGAGCTGCAGAGGGTCATCACACAGGGGCAGGGCAATAACAAGGTCCATCAGAGATGGATCCATTTTCTTTGGATCACACATCCCATTACGATCATGGATGCAGATTATGCACAGGTTGGATGTTTCTCTCCCTCACTTCAATTCAAATGGCCTCTCATTCTGTCATAAGCTGTGTAATTGTATTTTGTTACGAAATAATTAATTATTTTGTGCATTTCGTTTTAGCTTTGACCATTTCAATCATGTAGACCTAGTACAGTGCATGCAAATACCACATGTAAACAGCGTCTCTTAACATGAATAGCCAAATGCATACTGACATATTATATAGAGTAGTGGTCCCCAAACCTTGTATCTCAAAATCCAAAAGCCAAATTACATGTTTGCCGAAATCGCAAACTTATGAACATAGCAGATTTACAAGCTCTGAATGTGATCGCACCGCAATGTGAACTTGTAGATCAGGTATTTTTTACGACTTCTATTGGTTTTCTAATTTATGGAATCTTAATACTTTCGTGTATTAAGGAAGTTAGTGAGAAATCATGAAAAACTTACAAATGCTTTTTGAAAAGGTTTTGAAATAATAAAAATAATAATTAGGGGACCCATGTATTTTTTCGTGACCCACAAATGGGTCCTGACTAAATGTTTTGGAACCACTGACATAGTGTACACATTCTAAAGAAATTCAAGAAATCACGCACGTTCATCCATCCCAACATTTACAATGTGCACGATGGATATTGTAGCAACTACCTATTTATTTAACCCTTTAATGGTTTCTGTATCCTGGGGGATACAGACATTTGGTAGGCTGTATGGGAAAGGGGCATTAAGTATCGGCACTTAGTATCATGAGAAAGTCTTAAGGGGGGGTAGGCCAAGTCCCCAGGCCATGTGACTTTATCCCAGCATTCCAAACTAAATTGATACATTTATGTGAAACTCCAAAATGGCAGCCTACATGGACAGAGACACTGGCCATGAGATAAGTGTTATTTTTCTCGTTAATTCTGTTTAGGGGGGATTTGTTTTTGAAAATATTGTTCTTTAAAGATAACTTTATGTATTCTTGTGGAAAAATAATGATTGGCATTTACACAACTTTGATAGACTGGCATTGAATGTCTGTATCCTGGGGGATACGTTGTCCAGATAGGGTTACAAAAACAGGCATAATCACTCTCAGATATACTTATGTTTTGAAGCCTATACTCTACAGATAATCAATAATATAAAGGTGTTAAATATTGATTACACTTTATTTTACTCTTGAATGTGTATTACTGATTAATTCACCAGCGTACATATGTTTTCAGGGAATTTCTACTAGTACTTTCTATGGTACAAGATAGAGAGAGAGAGAGGTGGCATCTGTTGTGTTGCCACCTGATGGTTCATCTGATTCAGATGAGGGAAGCAGTGAAGATGAGGAAGATGAATTGTATACAGAGGGTTATTATTAATTATACAATAATTAACTGATATTATATGTTGATAGCAGTTGTCCTTCTTTTTTGGCTCAGCCTGGCACAGGGATTGAGGCGAAGACATGTGGACATGATAGAAGATGGTGTGTGTGGGAGCCCCAAGTCTCTCACAAGGGTGACAACCCTACTCCGCGAAATATGCTGTAAAGCAGTGAGGCGGACGGAGAGAAACCGGAAGATGAGGATCGGAGGGAGAACAGCGTTCGTCGCAATAGACGAGAGCAAGTTTCGACACAAAAGAAAAGTAAGGTTTTATAGGCTACTAAAACAGGGACAATAGGTTTTTAACACAGGCACTCAGCATCAAAGGGTTGGACTAGGGGGTGCCTGCTGGGTTACTGGTCCAGGCTCATTCTATATGGGCTGCATCACTGGTTCGATTCCCAGGCAGCATCATCTCTCCCCCCCCTGTCAGACTACTATCCTATCCAATAAAGACAAAGATGCCCAAAAACAAATCTTAAAACAAATCTTAAAAGGTTAATCTCCATGGTGATTAACTGCCAGAACGTTAGGAAAATTTAAATGGATCCTTTGAAGTGCTTCAATTTAGCTGCTAAAATGTTGTGTGAAGAACAGTGAGTGTGTTGTTCATTGTCTCCAGACAAAAGTCTTGCAGGTACTGGGCGTGTGAGATATAGAAATCAGGGGCATTATTGGCTTTCTTTGACATTACCCATGACTACATTCATATACCCCCTCTTGATCCATGTCTCAAACTATGCCATGTGGGGGCAGTTAATTTGAATAAAAGACCCTCGAAATTGTTGAAAAGTCCCCAAATAAATGTATTTTAGTTACATATTTTTATTTATTTATTTTTCATTAGAACATTCAGAAATGGTGCATTTTAGGTGGACAGCCGCCATTAAACATGACATTTTGTTTATTTTCAGTATGGACGTGGACGACGTGGCAACACCTGGCGGCGGCGGTCCTGGGTATTTGGGATGATGGAGGTCAAGGGGTCCGTGAGACGGCCAGTGCTGAAACTTGTACAAAACCGATCAAGGAGAATCTTGCACCCGATCATTCGCAAATACGTTAGACCTGGAAGCCAAATAATTAGTGATTGTTGGCGTGCATACAACAGGTTGGCCAGGGATGGATATATTTACTACCAGGTGAATCATCGGAGGTACTTTGTTCACCCTGGGAATGGTGCTCATACACAGCACATTGAGCGTGCATGGAGGAGCTGTAAGGAGAACATATACCGCTACAGGGGGAACCTAACAGAAAGTGCTCTCAAGATGAACCTAAAGTTCATTGAATGGAACCAGTGGCTGGGGAAAGAGCACAGGGAGGGCATCTTAGGCCGCTTGTTTAAAGATATAAGAGCATGTCACAAAGTGTAGGCTGAAAGGAGGGGGCCTGGTGAAGCATCAGCCATGTGATATCACATTATCATGTGTCTCCTGCAGACCGGTCTGGCCCATGTGGGTGCTTGCACTAGGTGGGTGTTTTCACTTTTCAAAGACCAAAAACTGGAATGCCCACCTAGTGCTTGGGGTCAGACCGGTCTGCAGAACACACATGATGATGTGAATTCCCAAGACTGGAACTGTTTACCTGGTTATTGTTATTTATAGTTATTATTTATTTATCACTGTTATTTTTATATATTTTTTTTTGAAAAAGAAGTTCTGATGTTTTAAATTCTGATGTTTAAAAAAGTGCCTGACAGAAAAAAAAAATTGCACTGTTTTTGAATTGTCATAAAAGAATTTGAATCCATTGCATTAAATGTTTATCTTTGGCAGCTCACTTGTTTTTGTATATCTGTCAGAGCGAGGTGTTTTGAGTGAGGAAGTGTAAAAATATTGCATTCATCTTAATGTAATTTGATGGCTGGTGATGGTGGTTTTGATGGGAACTCTTATGCCCTGACAGATACAGTGTGCTGTTCAGGGGGAGACTCAGACTCTGTATCTGTATCAGTGTACTCTGACACTGTATCATAGACACTGGTCTGTTTTGGCGGCTTTTTTCGTCCAAGTGTCTTGTGTAATGTGACAGTTTCCAAGTTAGGGGCTAAATACTGAGTAATTACCAGGGAATAGCATGGAAACAGACCTCACTTCCTTTTACAGTACAGTTGCTCTTTAATAACTATGTAATTTCCATGTAGGTGTTTCTGTAGTTCCTGGACAAGGAATGAGTAATTACCAGGAATAGCATGGAAACAGACCTCACTTCCTTTTACAGGTACAGTCACACTTTAATAACTATGTTATTTCCATGTAGGTATTTTCTGTAGTTCCTGGACAAAGGAATGAGTAATTACCAGGGAATAGCATGGAAACAGACCTCACTTCCTTTACAGTACAGTCACACTTTAATAACTATGTTATTTCCATGTAGGTATTCTAGTGCCTGTAACAAAGAATAAATTACCAGGTTATAGCATGGAAACAGACCTCACTTCCTTTTGCAGTACAGTTCAACTGTAATTACCAGGTAAATGTTGAAGTTACTGGGTAAATACTAAGAAGTTACCAGGTAAGTAGTAAACCTATTGACTGCTAGGGAAAAACATGGCGTAAATACCTAGCAGAACCTAGTAGTACCTAGTAAATACTCTTCATTTCCTATCAATTACATGGTAAATATCTAATAGAAACTTGTAATGTCTTGGTAATTACAACTGGTAGCCAATAGGAAAGTAATTGGTAGTGTCATTATAATTTCTTTGTAAATTTCACAATACTTACTGTGTATTTTAATACAATACATAGCCTTCCTTGGTAGTCGTCAGGTACGATTAAAGGGTAGTTACGAAATAAATACAATCAATAACCTGATAAATCCATGGTAGTTCATATGGTAATTTTGCAGTTATTGCTGAGTATATTATCTGGTAGTTTTTCAGGTACTTGCATTGTATGCATTGTAGTTTCTATGTAGTTATTAGGAAAATACTAATTACTGAGTAAGTAATTGGCAATTATCAAGCTATTAAGATTGTAATTGTTAAATGCATACCTAGTAGTTGGACTGTTTACCTAGTTATTGTTATTTATAGTTATTATTTATCACTGTTATTTTTATATAATTTTTTTGAAAAAGAAGTTCTGATGTTTTAAATTCTGATGTTTAAAAAAGTGCCTGACAGAAAAAAAAATTGCACTGTTTTTGAATTGTCATAAAAGAATTTGAATCCATTGCATTAAATGTTTATCTTTGGCAGCTCACTTGTTTTTGTATATCTGTCAGAGCGAGGTGTTTTGAGTGAGGAAGTGTAAAAATCATGCATTCATCTTAATGTAATTTGATGGCTGGTGATGGTGGTTTTGATGGGAACTCTTATCTCCTGACAGATACAGTGTGCTGTTCAGGGGGGAGACTCAGACTCTGTATCTGTATCAGTGTATTCTGACACTGTATCATAGTCACTGGTCGGTTTTGCGGCTTTTTCGGTCCAAGTGTCTTGTGTAATGTGACAGTTTCCAAGTTAGGGGCTGAATACTGAGTAATTACCAGGGAATAGCATGGGAACAGACCTCACTTCCTTTTACAGTACAGTTGCTCTTTAATAACGATGTAATTTCCATGTAGGTGTTTCTGTAGTTCCTGGACAACGAATGAGTAATTACCAGGGAATAGCATGGAAACAGACCTCACTTCCTTTTACAGTACAGTTGCTCTTTAATAACGATGTAATTTTCATGTAGGTGTTTCTGTAGTTCCTGGACAACGAATGAGTAATTACCAGGTAATAGCATGGGAATAGACCTCACTTCCTTTTACAGTACAGTTGCTCTTTAATAACTCTGTAATTTCCATGTAGGTATTTATCTAGTGCCTGGGTAACAAAGAAGTAATTACCAGGTAATAGCATGGAAACATACCTCACTTCCTTTTACAGTACAGTTGCTCTTTAATAACTCTGTAATTTTCATGTAGGTATTTTTCTAGTGCCTGGGTAACAAAGAAGTAATTACCAGGTAATAGCATGGGAACAGACCTCACTTCCTTTTACAGTACAGTTGCTCTTTAATAACTCTGTAATTTTCATGTAGGTATTTTTCTAGTGCCTGGGTAACAAAGAAGTAATTACCAGGTAATAGCATGGGAACAGACCTCACTTCCTTTTACAGTACAGTTGCTCTTTAATAACTCTGTAATTTCCATGTAGGTATTTTTCTAGTGCCTGGGTAACAAAGAAGTAATTACCAGGTAATAGCATGGAAACAGACCTCACTTCCTTTTACAGTACAGTTGCTCTTTAATAACTCTGTAATTTTCATGTAGGTATTTTTCTAGTGCCTGGGTAACAAAGAAGTAATTACCAGGTAATAGCATGGAAACAGACCTCACTTCCTTTTACAGTACAGTTGCTCTTTAATAACTTTGTAATTTTCATGTAGGTATTTATCTAGTGCCTGGGTAACAAAGAAGTAATTACCAGGTAATAGCATGGAAACAGACCTCACTTCCTTTTACAGTACAGTTGCTCTTTAATAACGATGTAATTTTCATGTAGGTATTTATCTAGTGCCTGGGTAACAAAGAAGTAATTACCAGGGAATAACATGGGAACAGACCTCACTTCCTTTTACAGTACAGTTGCTCTTTAATAACTCTGTAATTTTCATGTAGGTATTTATCTAGTGCCTGGGTAACAAAGAAGTAATTACCAGGTAATAGCATGGGAACAGACCTCACTTCCTTTTACAGTACAGTTGCTCTTTAATAACGATGTAATTTCCATGTAGGTGTTTCTGTAGTTCCTGGACAACGAATGAGTAATTACCAGGGAATAGCATGGAAACAGACCTCACTTCCTTTTACAGTACAGTTGCTCTTTAATAACTCTGTAATTTCCATGTAGGTATTTTTCTAGTGCCTGGGTAACAAAGAAGTAATTACCAGGTAATAGCATGGAAACAGACCTCACTTCCTTTTACAGTACAGTTGCTCTTTAATAACTCTGTAATTTCCATGTAGGTGTTTCTGTAGTGCCTGGACAACGAATGAGTAATTACCAGGTAATAGCATGGAAACAGACCTCACTTCCTTTTACAGTACAGTTGCTCTCTAATAACTCTGTAATTTTCATGTAGGTATTTATCTAGTGCCTGGGTAACAAAGAAGTAATTACCAGGTAATAGCATGGAAACAGACCTCACTTCCTTTTACAGTACAGTTGCTCTTTAATAACTCTGTAATTTTCATGTAGGTATTTATCTAGTGCCTGGGTAACAAAGAAGTAATTACCAGGTAATAGCATGGGAACAGACCTCACTTCCTTTTGCAGTACAGTTCAACTGTAATTACCAGGTAAGTGTTGAAGTTACTGGGTAAATACTAAGAAGTTACCAGGTAAGTAGTAAAACCTATTGACTGCTAGGGAAATACATGGCGTAAATACCTTGCAGAACCTAGTAGTACCTAGTAAATACTCTTCATTTCCTATCAATTACATGGTAAGTATCTAAAAGAAACTTGTAATGTCTTGGTAATTACAACTGGTAGCCAATAGGAAAGTAATTGGTAGTGTCATAATAATTTCGTAGTAAATTTCACAATACTTACTGTGTATTTTAATACAATACATAGCCTTCCTTGCTAGTCGTCAGGTATGATTAAAGGGTAGTTACGAAATAAATACAATCAATAACCAGATAAATACATGGTAGTTCATATGGTAATTTTGCAGTTATTGCTGAGTATATTATCTGGTAGTTTTCAGGTACGTACTTGCATTGTATACATTGTAGTTTCTATGTAGTTATTAGGAAAATACTAATTACTGAGTAAGTAATTGGCAATTATCAAGCTATTAAGGTTGTAATAGTTAAATACATACCTAGTAGTTATTATTATTACATGGTGTTTGATTAGCAGTTATTGGGTAAGTATTATATATTTACTAAGTAAATACAGTGTAAATAAAGGTTTTTGCCATATGTTACTTAGAAATTACTCAGTAATTGCTATTTATGACCTTGAAGTTACTTGGTAGTTGTCAAAAAATTACTTGGTACTCATGAAATAAGTGCATTATTAATTACTTTGCAATTACTTTGTAATTACTTTAAGAAACCAGCAGTAATTGCTAATTATTATATGTGGTTGTTAGGAAATAATATAATAATAATTACTTAGTGAGTACCTAGTAATTAATCACATAGTTACCATATAAATACTTTATAAGTACTGAGTCATTACTTATTATTACCTGGCTGTTACCAGTTACTACTTAAGAAATTGCTTGGCAATTACCTAGTTAGTACCAAGCAATTAACAAAACAGTTAGTATATAATTACATTATATTTACTCAGTAATTAATACTTATTACCAGGTAGGTACTTGGTATTTGCCTGGAATTGACTTGGTAATTACTTTAAAAGTACAAGGTAATTACCTATATAGTTACCATGTAATTACAGGGTAATTTTACAGTAACTACTCCTTATTACATGGTAATTACCGTGTAATTAGCATGTAAATACATGGTAATAATAGTACCGTAAAAGGAAGCGTTACCGTAATATTCTGCAGTAAACTCAAACTTATGTACATCCTGCTCTTGGTCCTGTGGAGCACTCATTGGCCTCAACATTCAATACCAGCTGTTCTTCATGTGTTGCTGCACCTTTGGAGAAGAAAGACTCCCATTCAGTGTCTCATAGCAATGCTCTTCTTCCTGCTCCAACATCTGATCTTCCTCCAGGGTGGTATGTGCAGATCAGAAGAAGTTTACCCTCATTGGACATATTTAAGTACCATGATCAGCAAAGAACTCCTGTAGTATAGCTCGTGAAAGATCTATAGTGCAATAGTCGGGTGTTGTTTCAATTCAACATCATATCAGAATCAGTGGTAAAAGTCATTGAGGGGAGTCATATGGAAGCAAATTAGCATCACTTAATTCTGATTTTTTTTTCTGAAAATTCAGTTTTTCCCATAATATTCCTTTGGAGAACTGCCAGCTACCCCAATGCCACCAAATGCTTCTACAAATTAAACAAGAAGCCTTAAAATAATGAGACAGCTCTGATGACAATATAATTGTGGTTCTCAGTCACTCAGAGTGTTACATCTGATCTATCTATCTATCTATCTATCTATCTATCTATCTATCTATCTATTAGGGCTGTCACTTATGCATTAATTAGATTAAATAGATTAATTAATTACAAGGCAAATTAATGCGTTAAAAAAATTAATCGGAGGATTAAATGTAGCACATGAACATTTTAATACTGTCCAGTTGAAGGACCCGTATCTGGCAGTAGCATGTCATTTCACACATACGTTGCTAGTCAAACCAAACAAAGCTGAGGGGACAACAGGAACAGCATATTTGAGACTCTGCTTTATTTTATTTTTGAATTAGTTTATCTATATTTGTACTGCATTCTTTAATAATGCACCAGGCCTAATTGGTTTGCTGGATGTCCTCCACCTTTTTCTTTTTTTTTCTTTTATTTATGAAACACACTTAAAGTGTAATTTGAGTTGCCTGATTGAGCTTAGAATTTTCTGGACAAGTTGCCCTGACTTTGGTTTATTCAATACATTCCAATAAAAATGTAGATTTACAATCTTCTCTTTTTAGTGTGTTCATTTGATTAATCATCCACTACAATTTTGTGATATCCTAGAATTCAAATTCTTTATTTGGGTACTTTAAGCAGATGTGAGATTAAAATGTGATTAATTAGATTAATTAATTACAAATCCTTGAATTAATTAGATTAATTTCTTTAATCGCCTGACAGCACTAACATATACATATATCTATCTATCTATCTATATATATATATATATATATATATATATATATATATGTAGTCAAACTATATGTATGTATATATATATATATATATATATATATATATATATATATATATATATATATACAGTCATGGAAAAAATTATTAGACCACCCTTGTTTTCTTCAATTTCTTGTTCATTCTAATATCTGGTACCACTAAACGTATAATACAATGAACACAACAAAAAATGCAGCTGGTCACATAATACTTTATGTCCTATTTGACATTCTTAAGCTTAATTGATTCCCAGGGTATATAAGAGGCCATTTCATGTCACAAGCAGCACTGCACATGCAAAGGCCTAGAGTGGTTTCCTGCTTACATTCAAGCCGTAGCACAACTCAGAAGTTGTCAGCTCTCACATAATGCCTAAAACAAAAGAATTATGTGAAGCCACAAAGGCAACCATCTTGGCACTGCTGGAAATTGGCATGAGTGAGAGACAGGTAGCGAAAAAACTGAAGATCTCCAAGACAGCCGTTCATTACAACAAAAAAAACAAGCTGAACATGGCACTACCAAATTGCTACCTGGCCGTGGCAGAAGCGTCTTTCTACCCCGCGAGATGACCGTGCACTCATCCGTTCCTGTGTCAGGAATGGTCGTCAGACCTCAGGGACCTTAAAATGAGTGGGCACTGTCGAGAAATGTGACTTGTTCAGCAAGGACAGTTCGAAACCGACTTGTTGAAGCTGGTTTGAAGTCACACAGAGCACGCAAGAAGCCCTTCATCAATGAAAGGCAGAGGAAGGCCGGTTACTCTTTGCTCGAGACCACAAGGATTGGACTGTTGATGATTGGGCTAAGGTTCTCTTCAGTGATGAATCAATTTTGAATTGATGCCCTCCAGCCAACTTACTGGTTAGGAGGAAGCCTGGAGAAGCTTACAACCCAGACTGTCTTGCCCTACAGTAAAACATGGGGGTGGATCAGTCATGATCTGGGGTTGTTTCAGTCTGAGTGGAACAGGGCAAATGCAATTGTGTGAAGGCGAATGAACCAGGTCATGTACAGGACTACCCTTGAAAACAGTCTTCTTCCATCAGCTGGAAAACTCTTTCCTGCCTCGAATGACTGGATTTTCCAACAAGACAATGCCCCTTGCCACCACGGCAAGGTCAGTTAAACCTGGATGGAGAACCACAACATTAGCACCATGCCTTGGCCTGCTCAATCACCAGATCTTAATCCAATTGAAAACCTGTGGAAAATCATCAAACTCAAAATGGAGAACCACAAGCCCAAAAACAAAAGAAAATTTGTTTGAATTTGTCCAACAGGAATGGGCTGCTGTGACAGCAGAACAATGTCAGAAGCTGGTGGAGAGCATGCCAAGACGCATGGCTGCAGTCATCAAAAACAATGGTTATGCAATCAAGTATTAACTCTTGTGTGTATCATGTGTTTAAAGCAAACAGAAAAGAAAACATGGAATGCTTAAAAGTAGTGTTTTTGGCGGTACAATGCCATAGCTATTGATGTAAGAATTTAAGTAATTTTGGTTATTATCAAGAAAACCATGGAAAATGAATAGTTCTTAGTCCTTAAATTAAACTCTCATGAGCTATTTTTGTTGTTATCATTATAATTGTCCAAACAAATGTACCTTTAGTTGAGCCAGGCATTAAAATTAACAAGAAATTGAAGAAAACAAGGGTGGTCTAATAATTTTTTCCATGACTGTATATATGTACATATATATGTATAGATATAGATATATACATACATACATGTATATGTAGATATATATACATATATATATACATATATATATATACACACCTGTATATATATATATGTATATATATATATATATATATATATATATATAGATATATAGATATAGATATAGATATAAATAAATATAGATAGATATAGATATAGATATATAATACACTTTACTGCCAAAAGCATTCGCTCACCCATCCTAATAGTCAGAATCAGATGTTCACATCATTTCCATGGCCACAGGTGTATAAAATGAAGCACCTAGGCATGCAGACTGCTTTTACAAACATTTGTGAAAGAATGGGTCGCTCTCCAGTGTGGAACTGTGATAAGATGCCACCTGTGCAACACATTCATACCAAGACACTTTGGACAATTCCATGCTCTCAACTTTGTTGGAACAGTTTGGATTTGGCCCCCTTCTCTTCCAACATGACTTTGCATCAGTGCACAAAGCAGGTCTATAAAGACATGGATGACGGAGTGTAGTGTGGATGAACTTGACTGGCCTGCACAGAGTCCTGACCTCAACCCGATAGAACACCTTTGGGATGAATTAGAGTGGAGACTGAGAGCCAGGCCTTCTCGTCCAACATCAGTGTGTGACCTGCGCTTCTGTAAGAGTGGTCAAAAATTCCCATAAACACTCCTAAACCTTGTGGACAGCCCTCCCTGAAGAGTTGAAGCTGTTATATCTGCAAAGGGTGGACCGACGTCATATTGAACCCTATGGATTAGGAATGGGATGTCACTCTCTGTGTTCATATGCGAGTCAAGGCAGGCGAGCAAATACTTCTGTCAATTTAGTGTATTTAGATAGCAAAAACATTGACATGCACATGAAGCCAAGCTAAGTTTCTTGTTTCTTGATCCTTGTTCTTTTTCTTTCATTAATAAAATATTAAATTTGTTGGGAATTGTGTTAAAAGATTGTTCACAATTTCCATGCATTGGGATATATATTGCATCGTGGCCTCAGTGTCGGGATATGTATGGTATCGAGAGGTTGCTGGAAATGCACAGCAACACAGAATTTTTGCTTCAGCTCTAAGCAAGCCTGTTTCTGTTAGCTGCCTGATCTTACAAGACTGGCTTCGATGAAATGATCGTCTATTATTCTTAATTTAGCCTCAGGATCCATTTTTCTTCAGCAGCACCCTTCTGTCTTGATTCCTGCAATTCTTCAGCATCTTTGTAATGACTTCAGGGGATTTGCATCAGAGTTAAGTCTGACTCTTCACCTCTGGACCAAAGTGAACAATTATAGAGTATACTTTAAGGTTAAGAGGGAGATACAGAGACAGAGGGAAACGTAGAGCGAGTGATAGCAGAGCTTATGTGCCACGTCAACAGTGTTTTGATGTCTGTAGAAGCTGCTGCCTGTCAATACGCCAGCTACTATAATCCTTTAAAAAGATTAGGATTAATGGCCCATGGGCCTCGCTGACTGCTCCACTTGGAGAGATGGATACTTATGAATGAATATACTTAAAATAATCAACTGCTGTGTGCATTTTCCTCATATTCCAGAGCAAGGGTCAAAATTAAAGGAAAGGCTAACTTTAAAGCACTGTTTTTAGGCAGCCAGCAGGTACACCACAGGGATGTGTTTCAGTCTTTACCCCACCATCAAATTTGATCATCTCTGATTAATTTTGCTTTTATCTGATTCATAAAATGTTAAGCGTTTTTCTTTTTCTAATCTTGAAGGATTTATTGAATGCATTTGCCTGCAGAAAAGTTTAGATTGTATCTTTTTAGTATATCATGGGCCATTCTGTGCAACTCGTTAAAGCATATTCTGGTTTAATTATGTTGGTCAAACATGGAATCACAGTCGATAATTTACACATATTCTTGAAGCAGACTTTCTTTGTCAAAGAGAAAAGACACCCTAGTATTTGTAGTAGATGAAAACTAACCCTGACTTCCGTACAGTATAAACAAAAAAAAAAAAATTCCACCTGATTGATCTGGTCAGCCACCGTGAATTAAAATTAAGTGACTGGAGATACAGAGTGTAATGCCTAAGTCACACATTACCGTTTCTCATGGCGATTGTGCACGACTGTACACGATTGACAAGGCTGGTGTGATCGCTATGATACGGGATGAAATGACTGTCTCACCCCTGGACACACCCTGTAAATACACCATCAGTAGCGCTTCGGGGGCATTTGTCCCGCTCCAGCGAGGTTAATACAGCGATATGACGAGGACTCCTAAAATTTTCATCCCGCTGACACCACGTCAGCTCAAGCTCAGCTCGAGTTACGTATGCCCCTACTGAGCCCCATCGCTTGCGCCGTCTTGAACAGGACACAGTTTGGCCACAAACGGATATGTCCTTGTCGGTCGTCCTCATAAAGCTTTCAGGATTGAGCCGCGATCCGCCCAACTGAGCTTCGTACATGCCATGCTAATACCATTCGCAGTAGGACTGCATTAGGCCTCCACCCTGCTATACTGAGAGTGGCGATTCTCCACAACAGTTTTAAACAGTTCAGAACTGTCGGGACCCTTCCACTTCCCCCGTCATTCATCCACGACTATACAAGGCTGACGCAGACCAAGTAGCGCATGCACCACGACCAAAGCACATTTTATCAGGATCATGACAATCGTGCACATGAGAAACGGGAATGTGGGACTGGGGCTTAATTGCATTATGTATAACTGACCACCCAGTAGATAAGGTACATTAGAACTCCTGTCTTAGTTGTACCAAAGGCAACACATTCAACTCCACAAAGGCATTTCAAACGTAGTCGAGAAAGTTATTGCCAAGAATGTGGAAAAAAGTCGTATTCTGCACAGTTTAGAAAGCCTTCCTGACTTCCCTCCTCCCTGGATCTGCATTTAGGTCAGATCTGCAACAATATCCAATCATGTCTTCCTTGTGCCATGGCCAACTTTACCTGAAAATGTCATCAAAATTTGTTTATAACTTTTTGCTTACAATCAACACGAGACTAGAGATGTGCTCAAGCTTGTTTTCAATTTACATATTCATAGGATATACTCTCTTCAGTCACTTCATTAGATAGACCTGATCAACTGCACAGTAATGGAGATGGCCTCTCAGCCAACCACATACCAGCAACTTAATGCATATAGGCATGCAGATATGATAAGGACAACCTGCTGAAGTTGAAACTGAGCATCAGAATGGGGAAGAAAGGAGATTTAAGTGACTTTGAATGTGTCATGGTTGTTGGTGCCAGACAGATTGGATTGAGTTTTGGTTTAGAAACTGCTGATCTGCTGGGATTTTCATGCATCCATCTTTCAGAAAACAGTCAAAAAAAATCTATTGTGAATGGCCGTTCTCTGGACAATAAAAGCCCTGTTGATGCCAGAGGTCAGATGAGAATAGCCAGAGTGGTTTGAGATGATAGAAAGAAAACAGTGAGTCAAATAACCACCATCTACAACCAAGAATTATAGAAACTATTTCTGATCACATAACAGGACAAATTCTGAAGGACAGGGAACTGAGGCTACAATTTCTAGAGACCCACTACAGTTGGACAGTTGAATATTCTAAAAATGTTGGTTGGGATTTTGAGCCTTGACTTATGCTTTTCTTTCATTTTTTAAATCGATTTTCTTTTTTGTACTTTTACTGACAGTAGAGAGACAGTGGACAAACTGAGAAAGAGTGAGACAAAGTAAGGAGACACTTGCAGGTTGGAATCTCACCTGTTGAGAGCCTCATTAAATCTGCAGGGCTTACAGTGCCGGATCTCTGGCGTTTGAGTATGATAAAAAAAAAAAAAAAATCATACTCAAACACGTACCCATTGTTAGCAGCAGTAACAATGCGTACACAAAGTGGTTGAGGGCTAGCAGCTGTTGATGCTGCATTCAAAACAACTCCGGGAAAAATGGGCTGTGAATTGTAGAGTGTTCGGCAAATAAAGACAGTATGCCACACTTCGTTTTTCTCCATCAAGTTCACCTAAACGTTATCTCTGAGTGCTCCTAAAGCAGCATCCAAACTGAGAAAGAGGGAGAGACAGTAAGTAGACACTTGCGGGTTGGAATTGCACCTGTTGAGAGCCTCATTAAATCTGCAGGGCTTAAAGTGTTGGATCTCTGCCATTTGAGTAGGATAAAAAAAAAATCATACTCAAACACGTACCCATTGTTAGCAGCGGTAACAATGGGTACACATAGTGGTTGAGATCTAGCAGCAGTTGATGCTGCATTCAAACCAACTCTGGGAAAAATGGGCTGTGAATTGTAGAGTGTTCAGCAAATAGACAGTATGCCACACTTCGTATTCTCCGTCAAGTTAACATGAACGTTATCTCTGAGTGCTCCTGAAAGCAGCATCCAAGTTGACTGATGTTTAACCGAAATGAGATCAGAAAAATTGAGTATAAATTCATGAAGCAAGGGAAAGACGTCCTGATTGACAACAGTCTTAAAACAAATGGCTCTGGGCATGGGTAGAGGAAAGGGGTGGAGATGGCAAGCCTTTCAGGAGCTGGAGAGGAGGAAGAGACTAAGAAAGCCAGGCACTTGTTTTTTTGTGCTGTCGAAGAAGCTGGTGGATGCAACTGGCGGCAAAAAAGTTTTACAACACCACGAAGGACGCCTGGCCATAAATCAGCAGTTTGCGCTCTCCAACGTACAAGTCGTTTGCCAGGAGCATCAGCCACAGCTGACGTAGCATCCCTGACAACATATCCTGTTTGTAACTTGAAATACAGTACGTGTGTGCTTATTCATTGCGGAACATGATTTATCATTTACAATCGCACAACTGCTCGTAGATCTGTATAAAAAAGTTGCGGTGGATAAAAATGCTTTGACAAAACTGTTTGCTACAGAGTCTCTAAAGGGACATCAGCAGATAAAAAATATAATTATTATCTCATTAGTATTAGGTGTGCATGAAAAAGAATCTATGCGCCAAATACACATTGAGATAGCTTCTGGTGCGCACCAGATACTATCTGGTGTTTTGAACAAAAATGATGGAAATGTTGCAACTTAAATTTACAATATTATCTACAGTTCACTGTTGCTTTGTAACTGTTTCTCAATTTTTTGTATTAATTGCCCATTACTGAATTAAATCGTTGCTAATTTAATAATTAAAATTAATTAGCCTTCTAACATTGTTACTTTTACTTTCTAAAATTCACAGTTAGACTTGTAGGTCATCTTGTACCCTGCCAAGCACAATGCCAAAAAGTTTGTTGCCAAATTGCCTATAGTGTGTATGTGTTAGATCCACAGCAGCCCCGCTCCCTGGAAAAAAAAGTTAAGCTCAGTTTTTTTTTTTTACTTTAAGCCCTGTATCTTCCTATAAGTGCAATACTGCAACACACCTCTATTTTGGCACCTCCTGAGTCTTGATTTCTGTTGTGACATTTGGATGTCAGGGTCACATTTTCAATAACAACCTGAAAACTTTGATCCATCCTGCCTTGTACCAATGGTTCAGGCCACTCGTGCACCAATAGAAGGGACACTGTGCACACCTTTTTTTTTATCCCCACTCATGATGGGGAAGGTGAAGGCCATTGTGAAGAAAAGAAAAAGTACTTCTAAGGATTTCACCACTATGTAACCTCAAACCTAAATTTATTTAACCTGCATTGAAAATTACAGTTTGTTATTTCACACATAACCCAGAGCTCCATCACTGCTTGAAATACTTATTTGTAAACCTAGGAGTTAAATGCTTTGGTCAAACTACACTACACTACTACATTGCAATCACCGAGGTGACATAAGAAGCCAGAGGGGTGAAACCAAAGATGGCAAACATACACAAACATGTATGAGGAGTATGCTACCACTGTTTATCTTTCCAACTTTTATGGTAAAGGCCAGCATGGTGGTGCAGGGGGTTAGTGCCAGAGCAAGAAGACTGGCTGTTCAACTCCTCTTGCTGACCAGGGTCCTTCTTTATGGAGTTGACTTGATCTCCTCATGCCTGCGTTGGTTTCTCTATGGCACTCCAGTTTCCTCCCACAGACCTGCCATGCTTGGTGACTAAATTACCCTTTGGTATGACTGTGAGCGTGAGTGGTTGTCTGCCTCTCTACCTCTTGCTCAGTGTCAGCTGGGATAGATGATGGATGGATGGATTGATGGATGGACAGATATTATGATGAGTTAAATGTTACCTTAATGATACTTGCAAAATGTTACCCACCAAGGGTCCTACTGTGCCCTCTCCATAATTTCTCATATTACAGTCTGGTGATAGCCCCTTCATGGCACAATGTAAAGGCCGGGATGATTTGTTGAGCTTTCTTAACTTTTATCCGTCTTTGAGGTTTCAAGGCATCAACTTTTGACTGTTTGCATGCGTGATTTTCACACGTCGAGATCTCTGTGGTCTCATTGGTCATCGTCTTTGATATGGGACAATGAATCATAGGAACCAAGACAAAAACCTGCTAGACCTTCTGTCGTGGAGTTTAGAGGCATCCCAGGGTGGACTTTTTATGTCTGCCACGCTGACACAGAGCTTGAGATCAAACGGTTGATTCTTTTTTTGCCAACAGATACCGAAAACTTCTGACTGTTGGGTTTGGCTGTGATCATGCATACATTCTGCAGTCTGACCTTGAATTCAGTGGGTTTCCTCAAGAGAGTAGCCCATCTTCTTCCTCCATAATATCTAGGAGTTTTTGTTTGACTACCAAACAGTCCCACCACATTTTTAGCTTTGGAACTATTGTCCAGGGTATGACAAAGCACCAGTATGATGATCGTTTTTCAATCACGTTTCCTGCACATTCTCAGCAGGTGGCAGCTTATGAATGGTGACACACACATGGGACAGTTTTGTTTTCATATTTCATTAGGGGAGAGGAGACATTTCAGGACCAGACAGCATGTTAAAGGTTTTAATCTACATGAAAAACCCTACAGTTTACATAAACACATGCAGTTTACCCAGGAAAAAGTAATACCAGGTATATTTTAGGGAGTTGTGCATGTGTGGACCGGCTACAAACAGGTAGTAATACTTTCACTTTATTTCTATCCAACTTTCTGTCTTGACCTGATATGATTGTGAACCATGGCTTGAGGACATCAGTTATGTCTCACTGTACTTTCCTGGAATATTACTGGCAGAGTCAGTCCTTCATGCGACAGGGAGTCCAATTTCATCTCACATCAAACATAATTCTAACACAATACCACCAGCAGAGCTTGAATTAATAATTTCCCTTTCAGCTTAATATCAAACCAGGCTGCTTCATACACTTGCCACAGCTGGTGACTGCAAATGGAGTCAGAAGTTCACAGCTTCAGAAATGTTTGAAATTCAATGCCCTCTGTTCAAAAAAGATGACATCAGCGATTCAGATTGCCCTGGCCAGTAAGCCTTGTACAGAAGGGAAAAGTGAGGCAGTACATCTCTGCAGGTAGTTCCAGCTTTAAGCAGTTGTATTCCTCTGATCTGATGATGGTGCAGTCACTGCTTCTAGGAATTATGATAGTATAGCGTCCTTTGTAATTTTAACACAAGTATTCTCCTTTATTGTTGTATGTGCTTCCCTGCTGACTCAACTGGAATTCTGGAGAGCCATTAAGGGTATGGAAAAGTGCATAATAATGGGTTTTCTACATTCTATTTGTGTGCATAACATAACACAGTGAAGCTACAACTATGGGCATGGTTTTGCAGAATAAGATACAAATCATTGTCTGTGGCTGTGTATACATTTAATCCTAATCAATGTAAGTTTTGATCTGAACAGTACTGAATACCCAGCTTGTTAAATAAACAATGAGCATCTAAATTGTTCTCTTCACTAAAGTAAATCAATCATATATTATATGAAATATCATATCTGTTATTACAGAAGCTACAGGGCAAACTTGAACTTCCGTGGTTCCAAGTACTGCTAGTAATGTTTTTATATTTTCACTGTGTTGAACATGACATACTTCAAAAATGTCATCGTACTGGACTTCATGAATAGCAGCTGGGTTTTCATTGTTTTTTAGAGATGGGTGCAAGTCAGCTATTGCAATACCAAGTCTCACACTTTTATAAAGACTTTATTTGCTTACAGGGACATTATTACACTCAGGATAGAAGAAAAACACAGTAAAGAGTCTCGAGCTTTTAACAGAGTAATGGAAATATAATTAGTTTGTAAAATCGGTGGATTCAAGTCAGTACTTTAATCATTTCCAAAACTTGCTTTTGGGTGTAGTTTTCTTTCTTTCATCTCAGACATGCACATTTTTTACGTATCTTGACATGTTTCTGTGGACACTTCCACCGTCCTAGCTTTTGGGTGATTTAAATTGATTCAGGTATTATCAGCTAGAGTGTAAATAAAAATGTTAGCAATAAACATTTTGTGGACTACAGATACTGTCAATTTAACAAATTCATGTTTACTGTTATAACTCATATTATATAAACATATATATAAATATATATATATATGAATAGAGAGAGAGAGAGAGAGAAATAAGTTTACAACCTATTCCATCAGAGCATTTTCATCATGATGATATTTTTCTTTCTTTTGCATTTTAAAGGAAAAGTTTGGTTCCTGCAGCTTTTACATTGTTTATAGAATGAAGTAGAACAATATACTCACCCTGGAGGCTTTCCTGATCCAAACAGTGCTTCGGGAGATATTTAGATCCAAAGTCGAGCAGTGGACATCCGTACAAACGTAGCACAATAGGGCATGCATAGCGCCGCTCCTAAAACTGCATTAATCGTCCATAAACTCATTATTTCACCAATATTCCATCATGGTCCAGTCGCGCTACTCCTCCAACTGTGTCGCTCCAGACATATCTTTGAGCCTCTGCTGATCTCTGAGCTGACGAAGAAGACCGGGTGCCCCCGCACATGTGCAGTACGGCTCATTGTTCCAGGGGCGACCGCCGGCTACACAACGACTTTCTTCCTCCAGTTTTGTGCAAAATGGACGAATATCTATCGGATGAAGATGTTGTGGAGGAGAACTTTGAATGTGATGGGTGTCCTTACAGTTTCGAGTCAGAGTTTACAAATAAGGAGCTTATAGAAAGGAGGTCTCGGAGACAGCGCTCCAGAGAGTACTGCGCATGCGCAGAGTTACCCGGTCTTCTTCGTCAGCTCAGAGGTCAGCAGAGGCTCAAAGATATGTCTGGAGCGACACAGACTGTCTTGGAGGAGTAGCGCGACTGGACCATGATGGAATATTGGTGAAATAATGAGTTTATGGACGATTAATGCAGTTTTAGGAGCGGCGCTATGCATGCCCTATTGTGCTACGTTTGTACGGATGTCCGCTGCTCGACTTTGGATCTAAATATCTCCCGAAGCACTGTTTGGATCAGGAAAGCCTTCAATGTGAGTATATTGTTCTACTTCATCCAATAAACAATGTAAAAGCTGCAGGAACCGAACTTTTCCTTTAAGGGACCAGTTGACACTCTTTTTTTTCTCTATATCATGCCTCATCTGCCTTTTTCTCTTTAGGCACCCTAGTAATAACATAAGTTTATTCACTTCTCTATACTCTGGACGTGCAGGATCTTAAAATATACAACTTGTTTTCTTTTTTGTCAGGCTCCGATGTCTCTGATGTTAAATCCATTGCTGAAACTGCAGTTGCTTCTTTGGCACAAACTGGGTAGTCACACTCAGTTCTGGCTGGTGTTAGCTCTGAATTAAACCATGCCAAACATCTGTCGCTGTGTTTGTCTTTTCTCATTCTTTGAAATTCTCTTAGTTCCTGCTTTGTGGTCAAAACAAAGGGACAATATGACCTTGACAGTGGTGTGATGTTGATGAACCACCGTTTTGTTGTTCGCTCCCTTCCTGTAAAATGATCCCAAAACTCATTTTTGTAGCCACAGCATCCCACTGTGCAGCTGCCTGGCCTTGCTGCTTTAACCGTGGGCTGCACTGACATGATACTGGAGGGCACAGAAGATGTGTTCACAGCCACCCTCAGATAACCAGCTCCCACCTCGCACTGTACTGCGAGAAGCTGGATTTAATTGTGGCGATGACTCAACTTCTACCTGCAGGACAGTCCTTTTAGCTAAAAAAGAATCCAGCACTTTCCAATAGATAATTCTTTATAAAATGAACAGCACAAGTGATGTTTATCATGTGTGACATCATCTGGTTTCATACAGGCAAAGTCACACTGTAATTAGCTCGCCTTCTGTTCACTTTTGTTCACTTTTTAATGCAAAGACTTATCTCCGTACACTCTGCACACAGATTTTCCTCTCTACACCCAGCAGTGGATCTTTTGTGTTGAGTTTTACTAAAACCTACATCAAACTCTCCCCTCCCAATAAGTGTTTGCATGTATAGACATCTCTTTGAATTCCTGCCATAGCACTGCTTCTTGGAAATCTCTTCAGCCCTGCGTTGCCATGGCAATCCAGCTCCACTGCGCTGTTGAAGGGTATATGGTACGTGTGTGAGGATCCGTGCGCTGATGCCAAAGCAAAAGGGAACAAAAGCATGATTATGGAAATAACGGGAGATAATCTACTAAAATCTTGCCAGTTTTGCTGAAGTTCCTGGCACAGTTCATCCTTACTTTGTCAACAGTGATTTGTGGGTATTTTACAGGTGATGCATGCTGATGGATTAATGGAGACCTTAAGACTTCTTGGTGCCCTACATCAGAAGGGAGATGGCATTAATCTCTCAGCATTAAAGCTTTTACAGATGCTAAGGTTTGGTAAGATTTAGGCTGGACTGATGTGACAAAGAGTGCAAAGCTATGCTTCTGCAGTCTGTTTCTGATGTTTGGTTGTTGGTCAAAACACTTCTAACATCTGAATGCCTGTGAACTTATGATGCGGCTGATTGGGTACAAACAATGCATTCTTAAGATTACATAATTCTTGATTTTTTTAATTCAAACATACTGGATGCATCTTAGATCACATGTTTGAAAATGTAATTTACTTACATTTAAAAATGAAAACTTTACAAAATCAATATGTTAGTTTTAACCAGGGTCTTGAAAAACTACATGCAATGAAATGTATGTGGGAAGAGCTCATTAAAAGTGTTTGGAAATGTGCAAAAACTTTTAATAGCACATCTGGCAAGTGACTGGACAGTTGTTCTGTCAGTCACTGTCATTATGGGCAAGTCAGAAAATGTAGGCAGGCAATACTGCTACAGTTTGAAGGGAGGAATATAAGCCACTGCGTAATACAATTTCTCTCTAAACATGTCAGAAGTGGAGCAAAAATGTTCTTTCTAGAAATGCTTTCAGTGTTGTTTCTGTTTATCATTTAATAACGAAATGCAAGCGTGATTTGGGCTGCCCACGGTCATTGTAGGTCGGAGCTTGGCAAGACTTATCAGCCTGATGACAGGCTTTAAATCATAATGATCCATCTGCAATGCAAGGTTAGTTGTGTAGTTACCTACAGTATGACCTTGGCCACAAGATTTCTCTGTTCTTTTAGTTCAGCACTGCTACACCAATGTTGTCTTAAACATTTAATCAGAGCTAGGAGACAGGCTCAATCTTCCTACAGTACCATCATTCAAAGGGCCGTGGCATGGTTCCAGGTTGTAGAGCATTAGGAAAAAAAAGATTTATTTAATATAATAAATCACAAATTTGTTTACTTGTGAGCAATTTGTTAGTTCATATTTTATTTAAAGGTGCTATGAGGAGAATCTATTACCGGCGAAATAAAGACTCTGCTACCCGTGAGCACGCGCGCCGACTGTCGCAATGCTGCGTTCCAGTAACCTCGGAAATGGGAGTGACATCATCTCCGTCTTATTAGCGTTCCAGTTGAAGTCAGAAAAAAACATGCTGATCTACCAGGCTATTGTTAGCTGTTGTTAGCACACCCTGTGTTGTTGTATCAAGAATGTGATTATCACTATGGCAACATTTTTGTAAATATAAGTCTAACAATACTATGTATACAGCTGATCTAGAGCGATACATCCCAGTCAGAAGTGCAAATAAATGGATTATTACAGGAGCTAAATAACTGTTCACACTGGGGGCATCCATCTTCGATTGTCAACTCGGGGGTGGCGAGGTTTCACCGAGTTCCCAGTAGGAAATTCAGACTGCGGGGAACGTTCCAGCTGCAGTTTCCTACTCGGAACCCAGAAATTCCTACTTCTGACTACAACTGGAACGTACCAAAGACGTAACTGAAGCCGAAGCGTGTATTTGTTGTGGTAAATGCAGCTCAGATCTTCCTCAGAACTCTGCATTACTTTACAACTTCTTTTTTCAACAACTTACAGGATGCAAAGCGACAAGGTAATGTATCTCTTTCTAGTTACGTTACTAGTTACGTAGCGGTAGTTTTTGATGTGTGACAACAAGCAATTTTTGGAAAACTTGTTATCGTAGTTGTAGCCGGCTATGTATCGCTACTTACAACCCGGTGCTCTAAGATGTGTAATATAAATAATAAAATAATATTAATTTGCTCTAGTTTTAATTTTAATTGTCTTGTTCCTGAAGTTGAGTATCCAGGCCAGTCCAGCCCTGTCTGACCCGACCAGAAGGCTAAGGAATAGCATTTATAGATAACCTATTTTGATGCAATAAATTTCGATCAGGCATAAATCTAAAAGTGAGACTTTTTTGTAATTACTTAGAAGCTCCTCACAGTCTCTTTAAAGAGATTATTACTTTGACGTTAACATTGTTTTCTCCTCAGCTTCTTGTGTCATTTCCTTTCCTGTCATTCTGAAAAACTTGCTGGGTGTAGTCCCATGAAACTGTAACTCGACACTACTGGAGCAATTTAGTGAATATAACATTAATATTTCATACTGGAACTTACAAGTTAATATTTAAAAGATGCTTTTCATTTAAAAGCTTTTCTATATGATATATGAAAACAATTATTTACAGACATGTACACTGTGAAACAAAGCCACACTCCGGAGATGCTGAAATGTTGTAATTTAAGTGTTACAGTTTTCACTCCGTCCTGTATGAAGTTATTGAAGAACCACAGTAAACTGCAAAGTAAAACTTACTGTGACTTTTTTTTTTATTGAGGAATTTGGCAGGTTGTACAGCTGCAGCTCCTACTCTTTGGTGAGGACAGTGCAACTGTATACTCACATTTCATCTGTATGGCTTGACTGTGCAGACTTTACACACAGGCTGTTTGTCCCTTTTACGCTTATGATCATTGAACAGGGGTGGGATCAACTCATTAGCTATGTAAATATCAACACAAATAATCTTGGTAAACACTTGATCAGAATAAAAATGTGTCATGTAAATCTGAAGATTCTGATTGGAGAGAGATTTTCAAAAGAAATTTCACTCTGAATAAGAGAAGTGGTTTATGACGATTGTTATTCCAAATGAGTCTTCCTTAATCTGTTTCTCTCTATTCAATGGCCAATGCTTCAAGCTGCTCAGACATGTGAGGTGAGGAGAGGGAAAAGTCCCACTGCACTGACTGCTGCTGACTTTACTGCAGAGCTTTGAGGTCCTTTAGTTGAAAAATTCTTAAACTTTATGACGTGGGTTTCTTTTTGAATGATAGAATATACATCAACAGCCACCAATGACAGCATTGAGAGCTAGCAGGGGGGTAAACTCTCTGTCCCTTTGTGTGTGTGCATGTGTGTGGGGGGAGGAGTTGTGACTTTAATGTTTTTATTGAGGGAAAAACTAACTTAACAGCAAATCAACAAGAAATCTTTATCAACAGTCATTCACAAGTAAATACTGTGAATATCGTTTACTTCGTTAGTAAGGAACAACTGCTTCTTCTTCTGAGTTTCCTCCATAGGGATGACTGCACATGCTCAAATGCTTTAATTTTGATTAAAGTTTTGATGCACATACACACCTGTGTTCTTATCGTGTGCATAGGGAATTTGGAAACTCTAATCCGCATGATTTCAGTGGGATTGAGTGAAAAATGCTTGTGTTGGCACGATGATAAACCTCATGCACGCAGATTCTTCCACCTGTGTTTGTAGCTAAATAATTCAACAACTTCAGTGTTTTTGCAAGAGAACTGCTATGGCACAGGAGAGCTCTTAACTTACTGATTTCTAGGAGATGATTCAGACGTTTCAACTACAGCAAACCCCTTAGTAATAAATACAAACATCAGATAATCAGACTAATGACCAATGGATGAAATGCACACTGTTACAACTATAAACAACCTCTTTTACAACATTTTGATAAGCGCTTGGCAGGTGTATCGGTTACATTTGTGTTGTGAGATGATCTTGATGAACTCAAGAACTCAGGAGTTCTCCCAGGAAATGCAACCCTGGGCTTAAGGCCCCATGCCCTCTCTCGGCCTTCCTGACACTGTTTACAGCATCCGCAATCAAAAACCCATTTGGTGCGGGACACAGGATGGACACGTCAAACATAGGGCTTAATACAAGACATTGACCAGGAGGACATAAGACTCACTGCCTTAACGGACGATCGTAAAAGACTGTCTCCATTGTCTGGAATGGGGGATGACCAATACTCAGCCCATTAAACCCAAAGGGAGGACAAGACCCCCCTCTGTTTAATGACTTTAACCAAACTGGCCAGAGGTGACCTCTCAACCTCCTTATCAAGCCTGGGGCATTTGCCTTCTTAAAGACATTCCTTCAGCCAGTTCTCTACAAGCATCCCCAAACTCCTCTAAAACCTTGTATACATGTCTGAACCATATGATAACCTGATGTGTTGTGAAATGTATGCTATCTGAGTCCAATCCCGGTGATTCTAGGCCCAAGATAAGCCAAACTAAAATCACTTCTTTCAAATCTTCACTCCATTTCCCCCCAGCAGGAAAACTACGACGGACCAACAGTGCCCCCTTGTGGAAGCACTGGCAACGAACATTCGCAAAAGTAACTGAAGTTACTTACATGTAATGAACTGTTTTGACAATGCTTATGTAATGTTTGTATGTTAGAAGCTTCCCGACAAAATAATCAGTATCAGGGAAGTCTAGGCAATGTAGCTTGAATAATCTAGTTATTAGTAGTATTGTTACATCAGTATACATATATAAATATATAACCTTTCCATCTTCCTTTTATTTTGATAGTAAGTGTTTGGTATCAAAATATTCAGGATGTGATTATCTTATTGTTGGTGTTGGTTATATTGAGTGATTCCCAAATTATAACTCCCTATTGGTAAAACTTAAGCTTATCAAGTTTGTGAAAGCTTAGACAGATATCCGCCCAGCGTGGTCAAAACCACACCCACTTCTAGAGTTTAAAAAGCTGAACGCGGAGCTTAAGCTCTCTTCACTTTAAACTTTAAACTTCTTCTTCTTCGTCTTCTTCCTTCCGTTTCCCGACGCTTGATTCCATCTTCCTCTCCATCCCTGTGACGTCACTGTGTTCCGCGTCGTTGCCTTTCCGCTGACAAGATTTTGCCCTCTGACAAGATTTTTCCGCTGACAAGACTTTTTCCTTATTTTGCAAAGTCCGCAATTTTTGCCGTTTTCTAGCCTTGACTCAGTTTTTCTTAAAGTGTTCCCTTCTTTTTAATGAACACTCTGCCACCATCACTTTATTTAATTTAAGAAGTAATTTCGTGTGGCCAGCGAATATTTCTTTTTGAATTAATAAAAGTAAACTTCTGAACGAGACGAGACTTCTGCCGACGCCGTGTACCCAGCTGAACAGACGAGAGCACCAAGGCTCCAACTCCATCTGCCTTCCAGCGCAATCCTTGCCCCGAGATCCTTAAAAGCACCAGACGGATCCAGACTGCCTCCACCTCAGCAGGCCGCTGTATCCACCAACCCCTGGTGACTTCGGACTCGCGACAGACCAGCGCTACTCAAAGTAAGACCTCTCCTGGACGTTCAGTACCAGACGGGTTGGTGTAATTAGTCTCGCTCGCTCAATCAGATAAAACCCCTTTTTCCCCTTAAAACGCTTACGAAATAGTCCATCAAATTCCTACCTCAATTCATCACTCAATATAACCAGGTCAAATACAGTTATACGTCATTCTAATCCTCACCAAAGAAGTGTTATTTTCTCACCTAAGTTTCATATCATGCAAATGTACTTTTAATGCCTTTTTCTCCCTCGGGAGTGTATTGTTCTGTTTATTATTTCATTTCGTTTTAAATAAATTCTTCATAGATTTAAAGTACTGTTTTGGGAGTGTGTTTTGAAAGTCAGACATCCCTGTAACGAAAGCTCTACCCTTCAGATTTAAGGTTGATGAGAATAGAGTGTGAATTACTAAACTCCAGTACACTAAAATTAAACTTAACCTGATTAATAAATTAATCAAGGAGTAAAATTTTGCCTATTTTGTATAAATAGGATGGTGCCCCGTTCGAATGTTTATTGAATGAACCAATAATTAATCTCTATAGTCATAGCAAAATAAGACCAAACAAATTATCACAACAATTTGTTACTCTGACTACTGATGACTTTATGCCCGTGTTTCTGAATGTCACTGTCAAGCAGTTGATAAAAATAAACTGTTTATGTTTTTGCTTTTCTTTGTAACTCCACCGCCCCTCCTAACGCTGTCTCTCACAAGTGGCTTTATTATCTAACATAAAAACAAGCCACAGTAAAAAAAAAAAAGACTAAAAAGCAGTTAGTGGAAAAGATAATCTTGCTTTAAAAAAGACACAACTTGTACATCAATAGATAAGATCTTCCATAAAAAAGGAATTGTCTACAATCAAGAATTAAGTAAATGCCACTGAAGGGAATTGTGAAAAATGACATTCAAAGGTTAAGCAGCTTTCTCAGCTACTTAAAAGCAAAAAAGCTGTGAGCAGCATGACTTTTAAAAGTAACCTTTTTTTTATACTGCATTTGATTCAGAAAGAAAAGTCTTTAATTTTACTGTATTATGTACTCAGGAACTCTAGGAAGTATTACTTTAGAGTACTTTTGCATCTACAAAAACTCAATCCATATATTTAGGACCAAAATCCTCTACATTCTTAGGGCCCAATCTACTAAAGGTTTACGTGTTTAAAAACACATGCAAACCTGATAGTAAATTGCTAACAGCATGCACTGAGGATTGCGTCTGTCAGATGAGTAAAATAGCACGTGCAGTCCATTTAGCGTGTTTGATCTTGTACATATGCAGAATACATGCAGATGCTCAGAACCAAAAATACTGGGAGAGGAAGCAAATGTGATCACTTGGCACCCATAATGTGATTTATCAAACCTGCAACTGACTGCATGCAGTGTTTTTGCATCTAAATTTAGCACGTTTGAAAAGCAGGTGCAAAAAGGCACAGTGTTACAGACGGCGGGCTGCGATCGCTGTGGCAAACAGCAGTCGCTTTAAAGGAGACATATCATGTTAGTTTCTCCTTTTCACTATAACAGACTAGGATGCCTGTAAAGCATTTCTGCCCTCAGTACAAGTCATTTAGTTCCTTCATTGCCCCACAATAGCGTTCTCAAAATCCTCATTTTAGGCCATTAACAAGCTCTCGTTGAAACACTCAGACCTCAGGATGACCTACAGTTCTCTGCAACGTCAAAGCCCTTTGTGCTCTGATTGGTCAGGTCTATCGGGGGTACAGCCAACCTGTCCTTCTTCTTCTACTGTATTTTCCGGCATGCTCAAAGCAGCGACCACGTATTGAGTCCCCCTACAGGCCAGAGCTGGTAATGAGTGAATGTGAGTTAGGGACCTATATACCCCTGCTGGTGGATGTGTTCCTTGGTGACGGTTTTGTGGCTAACGGACATCACAGAGGAGGAAGTGTTTTATCAGATTACTCCAATAAACAGAAAGGTACCTCGTGTCGTCACGACAATTTAAATCTTGCGGACATCTCGCAATGACCTATTTTCAGAGGCATCAAATCTCATTCTAGGATATCAGAAAAAATACAATATCTCATTTTTTTTAAATTAAGTGGTTGTAAGGTCTTGTTTTCAAATTTATTATATTATATGTAAGTATTAAATCATGCATCAGCATGATATGTCTCCTTTAACCGAATATTTTCCATCACTTACTGAAGTTTTGTTGAAAAACAGAAAGATTTGGCGGCTGTCAGACATTATGACCGACTGGAACAAGAGGGACAATCCAGTGTGCTGTCACACTCATGCAGAGACACGCATAAGGTAAACCCTCTCTGTTTTGCACTCTTACAGCTAGGGTCTACGATCTGAAAACCAGTTTGGCTGTTGAGACAGATTTGAAAAATGCCCCCCCCTTCACTCACCCCTCCCCTCTGTGTTCCAAGATCCCGCCCCCCAGCTCGTGTCACCTCCTAACAACACGCCCCCTCCGATAGAGCAAGAAGCCGGCCGGCAGAAAATAGTCATTGGCGTTGAAGATAAATGAGATTTCTCATAGCTGGAAGTAACAAACACAACAGTCATCCCCCTTGTAGCACACAGCGGTAGCCATTTCAATTGGACCGGCGGCGAAGCGGGTCTGGCGTCGCCACTGTTCGCCGATCAGAGCAGAGCCGATTGTGGCCGAGGATTTATGTTTCTCAGCTCAGTTTACAATGCTAACGATGAGTGGCTAACTTATGCTAAAAGCTATTGACAGAGCCTACTCGTTCCAGAAGCGGCCTCTCGGTTTCAGTGCTGGTCTTCTTCAGCTCCATGACGCTTCAGTAGCTGCTGGTACATGAGGGAGGTAGTGGGGAGGAGGCGGGACGGTGCGGAGCAGGGAAGACAGGGGATTGGATGGACTCACGGACCAATCCAAACCGCCGTTCCTGGTCAACTATTATGCCGCTATGCAGCGGATATACTGAATGGATTTTTTTTCATTCTTTTTGGTCTTTTTATTGCGTAGATCAGACCATAGGACGATAACGGCCTTATAAACGGTGTTATTAAGATGTACCAAGCTTCCAAATTGTAGACCATAGCTTTAATACATCGTGGAAGAGGTCATTTAACCTGTGTAAAAAGCCCTAATAGCCTAATCACTCTGTTTCTCACTCAGATTTGACTTTGCCACACTCTCTACGCACTGACAGTGAATTCAGAGGCTGCCAGTGAGCGGAGTGTGACGCTATCAGTGCGTAAAAGGCAAGAGTCCTCACTCAGTCTGTGTGTAAGTAACTGTAAGACTGCTCTTCACATGAGAGGTTATTGATAATGAATCTGTGTAACTATGTGCATCCTGTCATTTAGATTAGGTTTAATTGCAATCAGAAAAGGAAAATTAGAAATGATGCATAGAAATATGGCATGAGGGAAAAGTGACAATAGTGTCCGACAGAATGACATGCGAAATAAAAGCGCACATGTGTTTGTTTGCCTCAAACTCCAAGGCTTAAAACTTAATTTTTCATTTATGGCCACTTTGCTCTCCCAAACTCTCCATGGTGACAGCGGATAGCACACGCAAAACCCTCCTTTCGAGGGGGTGGTCCACGCCACTTTTGCTCCTGCTATCAATTGCGCACGCAGTGATAGTAGATCATTCACAATACACCATCGAATAGTGCATGCAATGTTTTAGTTTGCACACGCAATTTAGCACCCGTTATTTTGGACCTTAGTAGATCAGGCCCTTAGTGGGCAATGCTATTGCTGATTGCTTGCTTTGGTAGCTTGTGTCCCTAAAAAGACACATTATCAAACAAGTTATGAGATGAAGGACTATAATGCATTAATGCTATCCCAGAGCCTTATGAGCTTAACAATCAGTGCCACTTGATGCGTCTGAAAGAGTCTCTCAAGCTCCATTTCTATAATGATTTTAGACCACTAGTATCCAGGAACACAAAGCATCAGATACCAGCACATCTTGACCTTCAAACTAGGTCTTTGAAAATCCACTCCCTGTGTACTCCTGATTTATTCATGGCCAAAATCAAAGATAAGAAATGAACAACTACAGGGTGTTTTAAACTAAACCTTGATCAAAGTCTAAAGTTTAATTAAAGGGCTCTGAATAAATACATCTCTGTGGCCATGGCCTGGAACAGAATCCCCCAAACCCAAACTGTAACTCTCAACATCATTTCTTCACTCTGCCTTCAAGACGTTTTGTTAACAAGAAATGTTTGGATGTTGATTTGTTAGTGTCTGCAAACTTTGAATTTGGCACTGAGGAGAAAGTGATTTGTCAAAGTCAACATAACAAGTCACAGTGGACTCCAGTATTGGCCTAATGTTGTAGCATAAAACCCAGTCTGAATCACAATTGGAACTTCCCCGGCAGCCCTAATAAGTATAATCCATAACTGTAGCCCATCTGAACCATTTATAATCCAAACTGCTGGAAAAGGACTTCTAATTTGTATATGAGCCTTCCTTTTGTTCTAAGAGCACTTTTTGGTTAGAGGATCAGTCAGTAGACACTACGGTTGTAAAAAAACATAAATTACATCTCTATATCAACTGGCTGATCATTTCATCAGTCAGATGGATTGAAAATCAAAGTACATTTATTAATTTCCTCCTATTTGACTTAGTATTAGTTTAATATTCCCACTACATGCCCATATGACAGTTTCTGCCAAGCCACGCTGTTTTCTGAGAGTTTGAAGCTAGCACTGTCCTGGAGCTTGGATTTGGATGAAAGGAAATTTACTCCTCTTTCGGCTGACAACAGTAAGCACTAACCCACCAGGGAGAACTGCTTTTGGACATAGACTTAGATGACCTTTAATGTCACTGGGATGCTCAGGTTTATATGCCAACCATGTTTTCATTTTAACCCATTTGTAACAGACATAAGTCCACCTCACAAAGATAAAATATTCTCTCACTTTACTAATCATCTATTAGAAGTAGCATCTGACGCACCCTCTGCAAGTGAAAACAAAGAGAAAAGCCTGCTTTCATATGTTTTTGGACGCTCTGAGTGTGTTTTTGTGTCACAGTTGTGTTATATACAGAAAGAGTTGCCTCAACTTCATGTCTCGGTTTCACAGTGTCACAAAAAACAAACTTCATGCTCGTTATAACAAGGAATAGATTGCTGAGTAATGCAAAAGCATCTGTTCTGGTCTACATATATGTATTTAACTAGAATTGGAACTTTAAGCAAAAAACAGAATTGTGAATTTAAATCTGTGAAAACTACAAATCCATACTTAAAGATTAACCAAATACAGAAAAAGATTGAGGTTTGTCAGGATACTGTCCTGAATAAAGTTTTGCTGGACCAAATGCTGATGCCGGAGACGGACAACAGCTTTATGCTGCGTTCACACTGGACGCGAATTGGCGTCAATGGACGCGCGTAACGCCTGTGACGCGCCGCGCTTAACGCCCGAGGCTGGACGCTGGACATTTTGACAAGCTGAGGGACAACGCGCGTCCTGGCGCAGGCGCAGTAGAGAGCCGGAGCTTGTCGGACTCAGTGATAACCCGTGCAGGCAAATCCAGCTGGAAACGAATATTTACAGAACTTACCTTCAAAACCTGTCTCCTCAGCGACTTTCTCCCAAGCCTGCTCCTTTTTGTTCCAGTCTCTGTAGAGTGCACACGTCGAGTAGTAGAGCTCCGGATGATAGCAAACACCACAGATAAACCTCTCCTCCATCTTTGAGAGGGGGTTTGAGCAGGAGCAGGAGACCAGGGCGTCACACGTCATCAAATCAAACCTGTCTGTCTCCTCGGCGACTTTCACCCAAGCCTGGTCCCTTTTTTTCTGGTCTCTGTAGAGTACACACGCCGAATAGTATAGCTCCGGATGATAGCAAACAGCGCAGATAAATCTCTCCTCCATCTTACAGAGGGCTTTGAGCGGGAGCAGGGGGACGTAGTGTCATACGTCATCAAATCAATGACGTCGAGGGGGGGATGTCATCGCTGATTGGCTGCCGCGCCACAGTGTCAAGCGAACTGGCGTCGAAAGTTCAATATTTTCAACTTGAGCGTCGAGGGCGTCAAACGCCTCGACGCTCGATGCCTCAAACGCGCCGGACGCTCCAAACGCGCCACGCCAAACGCGTCCAATGCGCCGCCTGGGGCGAATCGGCATCAAGACGCGCCTTTGCATTGACTTTGTGTGTAATCTCGACGCGCGTCGACGCCAATTCGCGTCCGGTGTGAACACCCCATTATAGTGTCTCTTTTAAAGTGAAGTGAATCTAGTGCAGGTGGTGAGTGAGGGAATTTATACAAAAAGTGGCAGGGTGAAGCTCCAAGAGATCATTGCAGGATAAAGAGCAGAGAGTCAGAGATTAGTACTGAGATAATCCAAAAATAGCACTAATCCAAAAGGCAAAACTCCAACAGAGTTTAAAAAGCTAGAGAGCCTGAAAGGCTGAGAGACTGTTGGCTGGAACAAACCAATAAAGAGAGGCAATCCACAAACAAAGAGTAGGTGATTCCTGGCAGTTCATGTAGTGGACTTGATTGCAGATCTCCAACAGGTGTGAGGTGAGGGAACCAAGGCGAGGGAGAAAACCACGCCCACAGCAGAAAGAGGGGCAGAAACGAAGGGGAGGAGGGAGGGCTGACTGCAGGGAAAATGAATCCTCATGAGGTTCTCAAAAACAAGTGTTTGGTGCACAGAATCAAGTGTTTGTGGTTTACGGGCTCCGCAAAGATGGGGAGAGGTCTTAATGCTGCAGACTTTTTGTCCTGTACATAGCAGTTCTCTATCATGGAGGAAACATGCTAAACACACTATAAAACAACAAAAAACTTGACTTCTTTAATAGATGATCTCCTTTAGAGATGTGACATTCTCAAATGAGCCGAGTCTTTTGAACATCTTTTCTAAGTGAATGATGAGAAACAGTTTACGGTTGTAATTGAGCCATTTCTTCACAGTCCATTCTTATATGCAAATTGCCCACTCTGCCTTCATATGTCATCTGTGTGCCTCATGAGTCTGAGTTGCCCACAGCATGCTGCCTTCATATGAACAACTAGTGACATCTCAGAGTATGAGTTGCTACACGTGCACATTGCACTGCTAACTTTGGGAAGGAGATGTTACTGAGTGCAGCTTGACTGGATTGAACACATTTGCATGCATTTACATTTGATGACATCTGTATTATCAGGGAGAAGTAGAGCAAGTAGTGAGCGCCCAGTACTGCCAGGGTCCGACTTACTGGACTGGAGCCAGTATTTATGGCTATTAGGGATGTAACGGTTACTGGTAAAATGGTAAACCGCAGTAAAATTCCCCATGGTTAGTATTAACATTCCCTGTTTTAATTACCGGTAAACTGGTTCGATCAATAACTCCCAGAGATGCTGCTCATTGCCTGGAAAAGCTGAACTACTGTATGTGTCTGCTCCTTGGTAGAGCAGCCACGGTCCCTCACAGAGGTGCGCATGCGCAGTTTGCAGTGTTTGGCCTCTGAGTCTGAAAGCAATGGTTACAGCAGTTGGTGCCCAAACAGACATTACAGCAGAGTTTTTCCTCTTGAAACAGACTCTAAAGTCTTATCCAATTTTGGCTTTTACAAGGATGCCAAGGAGAAACTGATTGAAGACGGTCACCCTGCTCAAAACACAAAGCTGCCGTGAAAGAAAAGATGAAAAGAAAAGAAAAGAAAGAAAAGAATGCTGTAACTCCTGGAGTAAGTGAGCTGACTGAGCCGCAGAGAGTGAGAAGATTCAGTGAACCATACCTGAGAGAATTATACTTGGTTTATCAGTATTTTCTGTCTAATTAATGTATAAATCTTGTAAAAAGTAGCATTAGTATCATTCTGGGGTGTGATCTTGCCATTCTTTTGCCGTGTATTCACCGTATTTCATGATGGCTTTTTTCCATCATAGTTTGTGTTTTTTTTAGATTTAATCTGTTGTAATTTGTAAATATTAAAAGAAATCTGCTATGGAGAGGAAAAACTAGAGGAGAGTCACAAAAGGGGGGGTTAACTGCTTCAGGGACTATCGTCAGGAAAGAAAAAAAAAGAAAAAAGCCTGGACATGGTCAAATATAACGAGCTGTATCATTGGCACTACTGCTGTATGTAAACAAAACCTGTGAGTGTTTGTAAAATAGGTTACAATTATTTTTGGTCATCTCAAACATGTTCAATAACATTTGTTTCTTAACAGAATGCTTTTTAAGTTTCAAATCTGTCTTTCTCTTTTCTTGTAATGACATACTGTTTAAGCATTTTGACAATAATGACAAATACTTGCCAGAATTGTGTTGTTTAATTTATCATGAAAAAAAGGGTGAAAACAAGTACTCAAAGGACATTTCCTTATTTAGTTATTGCCATAAGAAAGACAAAATACCAGTTACCAGTTAAAGGGGTTAAATGTTTTTAAGGGCCCTCATTTCGTGGCGAAGCGCAGTGTGCGCGGAGCCTGGCACACCCCACGAAGTGTTAATTTCGTCTGCCGCACCGCCATGCGCAGCCAATTTGACAATTTGGTAGACCAGCTGTGCTGAGATGGGTGTGACAGCGCACAAGGGGGAGGTGCCGACAGATTGGCACAGTGACAATTTCATGCCAAAAAACTGCGCTGTGAACTGTGAAGGTGCGCTGAAAGCTCGCCAGCTCCAACCTGGTCTATTCTCGGCACAGGCCAAGCGCACCCTCCGCAGCTGTAATTTGGTGACAGGTGCACATGTGTGCACACGTCAACAAAGCCTCAGAGGCAGGTTTCCAGAGTGTCAGGCACATTTCAATGCAATAAACAAGCACATCATCATGTAGCAGCAGTAACATTTCTCTGGGGCAGAATAGCAAGGTAAAGCTCAGTGCAACATTTGTAAAAATCAAAACAAAACATTTCTTTCTACCAGGGTAAACAAATGATCTACACTGCCACATGACAACTCAGTACCCGACAACAGTACAGTGTCAGATGCCCGACATGAATGGACTGACTGCAGCACTTCATGGAGAGTGACATTTCCGTCAGTCCCTCCATCCCCACAGAATCTGCTAGCTCTGCCTCCACATCAGGTAGCGTTAGACTCCAGGCCAAAAATTTTTCTTTCAGCTCTGGCATGGAGCTCCTAGAGATGTGATGTTTGCGAACCATCCACTCCTTTGAACGGCTTTTGTAAGGAATGGTTTCCCAAGATCCAGCTTTTTTAAGAGCCATAAACCCCATGTCTACTCTCCATCCCTGTGGCTGATGTTGAGGCCGTTGTCATGTACTTCATACAACCCCACTCCCAAAGTCCCAATCTATACTTTGAAGGATTTGCTGTCCCACGAAAGCTGTTTTAGTCTCCTTTTATAGACCATGTGATGGCCATGTATATGAAACAGCTGAAAAAGCTACAGACCTTATTTATCTCTCAAGTAAAAATGAAAACACAACCTGTCAAAGATTTCATCAGGACTGCACACAGCCATCTTCAACCAACATTTTTGTCTAAACATGGCAACATGTTACAACTATAGGCATATGCAGCAGGCAAGAGTGTGTGACCTCAAAAGTGGATGCTCATTGAAATGATTCAGCGAGATCTCTCATCCATCCCACAGGCTGCTGTTACACTGCAGAGGCTTGTTATTATCGCAGAGCTGTTATTACAGTGAAGATTGGATATCAGAGGAACCATGTACAGTGGTTTGATGTCTGAGCAACACTGCTGCAATAGTTGGAGAGACGTTTCTCTTTACTTCGAACACAGCTCCAGGCTGTGCTTTTGAATGGATCCAACATCTGATAAAAAAGTTGCCCTCTTATCTAGGATGTTGACTTCAGCATGCGGGTTGCATGAAAACTGATTTAGAAACACAATCTTTCCTCAGAACCCATCAAATTAAAGAAAAATATGAGAGATTTGTCCATTACATTGATGCACTGTGTTGAAATGAAACATTAGAGCTGGTATAAAATGAAAAATGATTTTTTTTCCCTTTCCTGGTTAGCTAATAAACGGGCAAATGGAAATGCTGTTTCCTGGAGACTTCAATAACAGGCTTCCATTTCACAGGTCTTCAAAACAGTCACAAACTCATTTGAGCTCAATTAAATGCTGATCAGGCTGGGCTGAGAGCAGGGAGAAAAATACTCTTTAATGACTTCTGTTATCACTGAACTGTATTTGTAAGTACTGACACAGAGCATAATGTAAATGTAAATAAAGCAGAGTCCCCAGAAACTAAAGGATCGTTCAAATAATTAACCATTGAGCTTTGAAGAATGAAAAAGCCACCTGCAGCACAACCTGCAGGCAAAACAATGTGAGTAAATGCAGATCAAACATTAACCAGGACTTTCTCCAAAAGAATAACTTTGTAAAGCTGATATATACACTTAGTTGAATGCCCTGTGGCAACATTTTAGCTGCCCAATAACCAATGCAGGTATGTTCTTGCAGAGCAGAATCCTTTGATTGTGATCCACCTTCAAAAATCTTTGCCCCTCATGACACACAGTTAGTCCTTGTAGGGCCAGAGCTATATTTACTGTTTGTCCTTGTGCCCAGATTTGCATCCACCAGTGTCATTGGCTCTACTATACATTTGACCTTAGATGTGTGTCTTACCGGAAGATTCCACTGGAGCTCAGGCTGAACATGACCACCTGTTGCAAACACAGCAACAGCTATCATAAAGGGAATTAAAAGTATCTGTCGCAGGGTTCTTCCCGAAAAACAATATGGCGTAGTCAGAAAGGTACGTTTCAGGGGTTTTATTGCACCAATCTCCCAACAGTGGAAAAATACATACAAGTGACAGAGAAAAAAAAACTATTTACAAAACATATTTAGAAAAAATATTAATGGCGGATCTGGGTTCATCACCAACCCCCAAACTCCAGTCCAAGAAAAACTCCATACTGGAAAAAAAATCATAAGTTGGGCAAAATGTGGGGACCATTTCCCCGCCAAGTGCCCTTTAAACAGGGGAAGTTGGTGCGCCCCATTTGGACGACACTACGTCTGATAGCGGGCAGCAGGGAGGGCAACTTGGCGTCTCTGGTGAGTGTTTATGCTATGTATGAACGTGTGTGTGTAGAACAGCAAATATGCACCCTCGTGTGAACTACAAGATCTGTGAGTTGTGAATTATTGTAACGATGATGACTGCTGCGGTGAATCAGAATGGGGCAAGGGAAAGTTTGGTGTGTGGCGTTTCGTGTGTAGCATGTAGCGTGTGTGCGTAGCCCATAGCGTGTGTGTGGGCTCTCAGTGCAGTATATATGTTGGTATCAGATTAGCTCAGGGAGATAATGATAGGTGGACACATAACACTTTGCCTTACTTCCAGCATTTTGCTCAATGCACAGATGTGACTGTCCTGGAGTAACGCTAAGATGTGATTGTGTTATGTAGGGACTTTCAGCTGACTGCATGAAAAAAAAAGTTTGTCCTCCTGAGTGCCTGAGTATCCTACTGGACAGGTGTGGACAACTCTTGTTGACAAAGATGGGAATTCTATACATTCCTCAATGTGTTTGATGTACTTTTATTTTAAAGCCAAAAGTCCTAAACTAAAACACAGGTTTTTCAGGCATTAACTTTATACTGACTGCAGCTGAGAGTTTATCAAACAGATATTGCTTCACCTTCATAGGATTAAAGCTTTAAGAGACAGTTAGGTCTAAAGGGCAGAGCAGCTACATTATGAAAGTGGTCTAACATCGAAAATAGTTGGCCTGAATATTGAACAAAATCACCCCTACTAACACATTTTGGATATACTGACAATAAAATGTATTTCCCATGATGAAAAATGTCATCTGTGTGACACTATGAACTCCAGATACAGCGTCATTCTAGGAAGACATTTGGATCTGATGGTACTGCACTCAGCTGCAGACCAGAATCACTCTGATCCCAAAGAGCTAAGAAATTATCACTAGAGAACAAAAGGATGATTCAGTACATTCATGTCCATTGTTGATCCAAAGTCCAATTCAGATAATGGATAATAAGAGTTAAGCATCTCTGCTAACCATCATTGCACTGAAGATGATCAGATGAATGCCAGTTAAGAAATTTAATAGATTATATTATTATAAAATCTTTACCAACATGCAAAAACAAATAAACTTAGTTTCTTCACAAATTAATTGCGGAAATACTTATAAAAACATGTTATGAGGCAAAATTTAAGCCCAAAGTGAAAATAAATCCTCATACAGAGAGTAGGGAAGCAAGTGCATCTATTCAGTTTAATTTCTTCCTCAAGAAAATGTTATAGCCTTGCAGAGCACCTGGGCCTGCCTGATGCAGTCTCTCTCCCCAAACATTTTCTATGGGCTTTCCCATATGGACTATTGAATTACGGTATGTTGAATGATCAATCTGGGGTGCCATGTAAAAATATTAAATATGATCACTGTACAGAGATACTGGAAATGAAGAAAGCTGCAAAACATACTCCGTTCTCTTATACTTGATCACACATGTTACAATCAGGGGGTCCCACGTGATCCCTCAGCCTGTTGCAGGTCTAGCAGGCAGAGGTGGATGGTGGGTGATGAACAGATTATAACGATCAGACTCACAGCTGTACAGCAGACATGGGCAGCTTTGGTGACAACATAGCATTGTTGCCACATAAATACTTTTGACTTTTCTGGAGGGCCAGTACTTTAAAATTGTGGTTAATTTTCAACAAAACTTGAAATTGTTCAGAATTTAAGGAGAATTTAGGTCTCCTGTTAGACACAAGTCATCAATATGAATGGTCAGTGGACTTGAGCTGATGTAGCACTTTTTTCATCTTTGACTTCTCAAAGCAACTTTGCACCACAGGTCACAGTGACCCATTCACACCCATTCACCCTCACAGTCACTTACTGATGTGTAAGTGTCTTTGTCAGGTGTCCGTAAGTATCAGCTAACACGTTTATGTGACAGCCAGAGCTGTGCTCAAACCCGCAACCTCTCCATTGCTGACCAGCCGTACTATCACACTGCACTACCAACGCCCAGATACAAGCAACAAATGAAATGTAAGTAGTGTGAGCTTATTCTTTTAGATAATATGACCAAATCACTTGCCATATATTAGTTTTTTTTAGAATGGCATCGGAGGAACAACCATCCACCCATTTTATTCATAACTCTATTTCAAAGACATAACAAATACAAGAATGCAATGCATAATATTCATAGATAAAAATGATAGAAATGTAGAAACTCTTAGTTTAGTTTTGATGTATGTTTTTGTTTTGTAATCTTTAATTTCAGATTTCCTCCATTTTCTCTCCATGTTTAATTTTTTTCAAATCTAATTTAAAATGATGTGGGGGCCACATTGAGTGAGGTGGAAGGGCACATGTGACCCCAGGGCTACCAGTTGTCCATCCCTGTTGTACAAACCCAAAACCAGTGAAGTTGGCAAGTTGTGTAAATCGTAAATAAAAACTGAATGCAATGATTTTCAAATCCCATTCAACCTATATTCAATTGAATACACAGCAAAGACAAGATACTTAACATATGAACTGGTAAACTTTGTTATTTTTTGCAAATACTAGCTCATTTGGAATTTGATGCCTGCAACATGTTTCAAAAAAGCTGGCACAAGTGTCAAATAAGACTGAGAAAGTTGAGGAATGCTCATCAAACACTTATTTGGAACATCCCACAGGTGAACAGGCTAATTGGGAACAGGTGGTTGCCATGATTGGGTTTAAAAGCAGCTTCCCTGAAATGCTCAGTCATTTACAAACAAGGATGGGGCGAGGGTCACCACTTTGTGAACAAATGCGTGAGCAAATTGTCCAACAGTTTAAGAACAACATTTCTCAATGAGCCATTGCAAGGAATTTAGGGATTTCATCATCTACGGTCCGTAATATCATCAAAAGGTTCAGAGAATCTGGAGAAATTACTGCACGTAAGCGGCAAGGTCGAAAACCAACATTGACTGCCCGTGACCTTCGATCCCTCAGGTGGTACTGCATCAAAAACCGGCATCACTGTGTAAAGGATATCACCACATGGGCTCAGGAACACTTCAGAAAACCACTGTCAGTAACTACAGTTCGTGGCTACATCTGTAAGTGCAAGTTAAAACTCTACTATGCAAAGCCAAAGCCATTTATCAACAACACCCAGAAACGCCGCCGGCTTCGCTGGGCCCGAGCTCATCTAAGATGGACTGATGCAAAGTGGAAAAGTGTTCTGTGGTCTGACCAGTCCACATTTCAAATTGTTTTTGGAAACTGTGGTCGTCGTGTCCTCCGGACCAAAGAGGAAAAGAAACAGCCGTATGTTATAGGCCCCTGTGCCAACTTTTTTGCAATGTGTTGCTGCCATTAAATTCTAAGTTGATGATTATTTGCAAAAGAAAAAAGGGTTTCTCAGTTCCAACATTAAATATCTTGTCTTTACAGTGTATTCAATTGAATTTAAGTTGAAAAGGATTTGCAAATCATTGTATTCTGTTTTTATTTACGATTTACACAACGTGCCAACTTCACTGGTTTTGGGTTTGTACAACATCCACACCTTGGCTTTTAAGAGAGTAATATCCCCTCAGCAGGACTGCCAGCTGTCCACAGACTGAGCTGTACAGTGGAGCTCCTCAGAGGCCACATGCTATGATCACCACATGATTTCAGAGCAGGTGTTTTGATTGTGGTGCCGCCCATCTCAAAACTGTAGGCATTATTGTGGGTAGGGACAGAGAAAGCATGGAAGGGCAGGTTGTGATTTGAGAGGCATTGAGGCAGTCTGTGCCGTTTCAAACTCTGCTAGGCAGGTGACTGGGTTACTTAATGAGTGATAATTCCTTGTAGAAATCACTGTGCAGAGGAAATACCCTTCGTTCACATACACTATAAAAACCTGTGCCATGCAGAGCTGCTTGAAAATCAGTTACTTTTTCTGTAGCTGCAAATGGCCTCTGAGCAGATAACTGATTTTTAAGACTGCTCGCTAATTATGTGAGATTTCACGCTTCAGAGGAATCCACTTATTTCAAAAGTTCAGCTCTGAAATCAGCAGGGCTGGTTAGATGTGATGCTGCCGTAGGCTAGCTCACATTCCCTCAAACAGTCAATAATTATTTCAATATTACCATCTAACATGCACACTTTCTTACTTCACTTGTAGCTTCAACATGCATTATTCCTGCTGTGGGACTTGACATGGCTCCTGGATGTTAAAACAAGGACATGTGGTTTTATTCACTGATGAAACAATTCCAAGAGCTGATTGGATCCACAAGTGCAACAGAGATTTGCTTTGTCAGCAAGGAACCAATCAATTGTGTGTTTAAACCACAATAGGCCTATAACCCCCACAAAGCAAACACAACCACGTTGTTGTTGTTTAACCTGCCTGTTCTTACAGATATTTTTAATAAAAAAAACAGGCAAGCAGGAGGTACCATGTAATGTGTTCTGTGCATTCTTTTGGAAAACACCAAATACATTAGCATTCATTCAATCAAGAATAAAGAGCTTTTTTTTCCTTTTCTTTTTTTTTTAAGTCCAGCATTTTCCATCACTTGCAAGGATGAAGAAAAAAACATCTTTCTCCTTCACTGTCATGTCTTTATCTAATCAGCAGTGCATGCATTCAATATGGAGGTATGTGGGCCTCTTCTTCAAAATATCTTTTATCCTCTTGTCTCCTCGTATTTTCCTGACATTATCTTGGTCCACATGTGTGGGCTGACTCACACACACGATTACTGCAGATTGTCAGGCCTTTCTCTTTATAGAAGCTCAATTTTTCTTCCATAAAAGATCATCGTTTAAGGGAAAAATTGTGTTTGGATGTCCATTCATGTAGTTGATGTGACTCAACAGAGTCAAGCCTACTGTTCACTCAAAAATAGATAAAAATATGTCGTGGACTAAAGAAGGCCATCGAAAACAGCATGATGAGATTAATCATGCAAACCTCTACAGCTTTCAAATGAAGGTAATTATGATAACAGTGTATTTCCAGTGTCTTTTTATCCCACTTAAAACCAAAAACTACCGACCAGTTTCCTTCTTGAAGACCATAACCCCCTAATTCCACATAATGCAAATGCACAGCGCAGCGCCATTGTCTTGCTCCAACAGACAAACCCCACTGAAAGCGGCGCGCCGAGCAGTGCTGTAGTGGGGCTGATCCCTGGAGAGCCACAGGCTTTCATGAGAAAAGCAATGTCACGCGCTCATAAAACATGTTATAGGCTGAGAAAAGAAATAAACAACACCTCACTTCGCTTCTTTAAGGTCTCTTTGCTGGTCCCAACCTCACAGCTTCGTGATTATTCAACTTCTATCCGCCTATGTCCTTGTAACAAGGATATTTAGTGTCATGCAAATGTTATATGTTTCTGTATCTCCACGATTCACTTTTCTTCGTCCATGGTGTCGTGTTGCCTCTGGGGCCCTGACTGACTGCTGACCTGATGCTCGTGCCTCCGGGTTTTGACATACTGACAATTGAGGAAATTTCCGTTAGAGAGACCGTGCATCGTGTTTTATTTTGAAACTTCCAGATACTCCACACGCTGACTTCCTATCTGGTGCTTTCTGAACAACAGTGAATTTATGAAGCTTGGAAGCGGCTGCGCAGAAAATAGATCTGAAGCGAATTTCCAGCACCTTGGTGCGAGCCGGCACTACACCAACGCAGCGCTGACGCTCTGCAGCACATGCCGTGGAATTTACCTGATAGAGTAGAATGGGAGCGAAGTGCTCCTCTGTACATTTCAAGGGCAAGTCGCGCATTATATGGAATTTGGGGGTAAGTCCTTGAGGCCTGGATTCTTTCATGCACTTTATTAAGGAGGTGATTCAGTTTTCATGAAGTGAGGTCGCATGTGTTATTTATCAAAAGAAAATACATAAAAAACTTAAATACTTTGGCTGAGTAGAATGTGGACATGTTGGAAAAACACTCCAAGGTTTTTTAAAAATCCTTTTATGTTTCTGTGCTGAAATATTGACAGTAAATGGTGTTTTACATGTAACAGTGGGCACTAGTGTGCTTGAAATTTTAATGTTTGACTGATTGAACCTAAAAGTGTAGTTCTGGAATTTGAAGTGTGACTGTATAAACATAAGCTACATAAAGAGTTGGCACAGAAGCCAGAACTTTAAATGCTGCACATGGGGCCACCATCTCCAAGTAATTTCAAGGTGTGAAGTGAGTTTTCTAAAGTGTTTGGGGAGTGTAGGTCTATATTTTGCTTTTCAACACGTTTATAAGACGTGTCTATAGACATGGATCTTAAGATGTCTAAAGATGTCTTAAAAATATGAAGATGTCTTAAGATGTCTATGTCTTGACAGAGTGAGACAAGCTCAAAAATACCCTTTTGTGTCTCTCGTCCAGTGGCTGGCTCCCAGCTGTTAGCTCCGTGACTGGAAGTCAATAGGAGTCAGAGCCGGACTGACAAAAGTGGACAAAAATACTCCTTGCAGTGGTCCAGTGGAGGTGTATTAGCAGGTGAAGTAAATCCAAATGGTTATAAAACATTTTAAAAGACTTGTTTTCTTTCTTAAATCCGTTAAAATAACGTTTTGATAAACACAGACCTGCGCATGCGCCAGAGCTCCACATGCGGTAAGTAGGAGCGGACTGAGTACTGCGCATGCGCAGGTCTGTATTATTTTTAGGTTTTCTTCAGTTACGCTTATCGCTTCTTAAATCACGTTAAACGTTTTGATAGGCCTGGGACCTCCCTTCGCGCCAGTGCTCCATCGGACGGAGGTAGCAGCGGACTGTGAAAGTGGACAAAAAATACTCCTTGCAGTGATCCAGAGGATGGTGTATTAGCACCTAATGTATATCCAAATGGCAATAAAACATTTGAAAAGACGTGTTTTCTTTTTTAATCCGTTAAAATAACGTTTTGATACACACACAGACCTGCGTGTATCACGCCAGTGCTCCATATTGAACCCGGAGTAGCCGCCCGGATAGACTACGCCCGGACCCCAGCGAAAGTGGACAAAATACTCCTTACAATGGTCAGAGGATGGCTTATTAGCACCTAAAGTATATCAGGATGGTTATAAACATTTTAAAAAGCGTGTTTCTTTTTTAAATCCATTAAAATAACCGCGTTTTTGATACACACAGACCTCTCTGTCGCAGTACCGAATCGGCTCCTACTTCGGTCAGGGTTAGGTAGCTATTCTTGATGATGCTCACTCCGCTATACATCCCGCTTATAGAACCCCGTGCACTACTGGCTGGGAGAAAGCCACTGAGAGTGAGCCATTCTCATTCAGCCTTTTTGCAGAAAGAGGGAAATGTCAATGATAGTATACACGAAGTCAGTTTATCAAGGCCGACAAACTTAATGAGAACGCTTTTTTATATTGTTCGGTTAAGATGTCTTAAGATGTCTCAAGATGTCTTGAAGGGATGGTGTAGTGTTTTTTGAAGTGGGGTTGTATGAGCTCCATAGCCACTAAGCACATGAGATGCAGTAGAAAGTTCTCCTCTTCCCAAGTAAGCCACAACTTGTACAAGTGCAAACAGCAAAGTATTGTACCAAATACAAAGGGTATTTTCTCTGCCTACAAGAACCCCCATCATAAAATAATACCACAGTTTAAGAGTATGCTACCTAGACATTTTTTTGAGTACATTAACTTTTCAGTACAGACAGTCTCAGGCTATAACAGCACAAAGTGCTTCATACAATTTCCCTCACCCCCACAGGGAAGTAGCTTACATAGGCTATATATGCCATCACGTTCACATATCGGCTCATCGGTGTTCATGGGCTCACACCATGTTCATTCTGTTTAGAACAAAATATTCTCACACTGGGGCTGCAGCAGTCTGCTTAAGAATGGTAGCTTTCGTGCCATCATCCATATTAGCGTTTGTTTCCTCGTTACTTCTCAGGGTGCTCACTTCAGCTCTCTCTGTGTGTATGCGTGAGTGGCCCCGCCTCCCCCACAAAGGTTGCATGTCTGACAGATGCTCACTCCGCTATACATCCGCTATAGAACCGGTGCACCCTGGTGTTCAGAAAGATGGACAGAGTGAGCCATCTCCTCATTCAGCCTCTTTGGTAGAAAGAGAGGTGGAAAGAAAACATGTATACACGAGTCAGTTTATTGAGGCCGGCAAACTTACCAAGAACGTTTTTATATTGTTCGGTTAATTGATTTGTTGATCAGGCCTAATCAGAGGAATATTTATGTGCTATCACACTCTTGGATATGTCAAAGATAAGTAAAAACATTTACTCAGGCACATTTTTGTGTGCAGCATTAGATTTTAATTTTCACTCCCTTTGTTTCTGTTTTGGCTGTTTACTAGCCACAACTTTAGCTGCTGTAAAAACATCACAGATGAATATTTCTTTACATTTTTTACCGAAATCTCTTCCTCAAGCTCAGCCCTGATCAAAAAAACTGAATATTTTTAAAGATAATGGATTTGAACCCTTCAAATGCCCATTCCATTGGCAATGCCGCTGATTAAGTGGAAAATGAATTAATAAATAAAAAATCAAAATACAAAATGATGGGAGGCAGGATATTTTTAATGTGCTATCACACTCTTGGAATTGTCAAAGATTAGTAAATAAAATAGGCTTTGGTACATTCTTATTTTTATCCCCATTGACTCACATCTATTAACTGAAATGAAAAAAAAAATAAGCCTACATAAAAATAATGACCTGCATCTTTTTTGGTGTGTACTTTTTTAGAGAAAAAGAGTTTTCCTTTCCCACATTTGTCTTGACGGACTGTATGCGAAAGAGCTTGCTCTGATGAAAAATCCTTGAGCAGTTTGTCTAGCACCAATGTCATTTTGGACATGTGCCTATCGCTTTTTAAGATATTGTCTGCTGTCGTCTCCATATTAAAGTGGTAGAAATGGTAAACGTCACCATGTAGCTTACACTTCAAAGTGCAATCTTTTATAATGGTTTAAAATAGTCTTATGGAGTAAAAAAAGATGTTTACTTGCCTTTGGAACACTTTACGTGTTATATACAACATGGCTTTTGCTAATTACACAATGAAAAATGTTGAAAGAAAAAGTTGGGCGAAATCAACAGTAAGGACAAAAAAGGGCAAGCATAAGCAGCTGACTTTTTGTGATCCTACAGCTGGTCTCACAATGTAGGCTAATGTCATAGGTGACTGGCCACACACTCATCCTGCAAACCCAACCTTCAGCAGCAGTAAAGACAAGCTTCAGGCAAGCTCTCACACCGACAGCAAAATGATGAGACAAGAGATGATGAGTGCATGCATGGGACTCGCAAGTCTGACAAAGTACTGTTATTTCAAAGGTAAAATGCTAATGCTTAACTTGCCTTAAGACATCCTATGACATTCTAATATTACTTGGGAGCTACCTGTCACATAACTAAATAAGGTACATAGATACAACTTTTACCTACTGCATCATCTCTGACTCTTCAGGGACGAGGGTTGTACACAGTAAAGGTCGCCTGCTAGCCTCACTGTCAACCTACGAGCTTCACTGTCAACCTGCCCGGCTTGATGTGAGCTTCTCCGTTGTGTGTTAACCCCCAAATTCCACATAATGCGAAAAGCACTGCACAGAGCCCACAGCGCCGCAGTCTTGCTACGAACAACAAATCCCAGTGAATGCAGCTCGCTGCGCCACGCCACAGCGTGCAGCCCTGTGGGAGGGGGGCTGATACCCAGAGAGCCGCAACCTGTCAGGAGAGTAGTGATGTCACACATTAATAAAACATGTTATAGACTGAGAAAGAAATAAACACCTCACTTCACTTCTTTAAGGTTCCTAACCCCCAATTTCCACTGCACACGAAGCGCGCGCCCGGCCCGCGCCGCCGTCCTGACAGGAAGTCAAACCGGAAGTTTCAAAATAAAACACAATGCACAGACTTTTGCACGTAATCTTCCTCAATTAATTGTCATTACGTCGAAACCGGAAGCACGAGCTTCGGGTCAGCAGTCGGTCAGAGGGTCCCAGAGACAACACGACACCATGGACGAAGAAAAGTGAATCGTAGAGGTACTGAAATATATAACACTGCATGCATGACACCATAGTCTTTCTACACGGATATAGGCGGACAGAAGTTGGATAATTCACAAAGCTGTGTGGTTGGGACCAGCAGAGGGACCTTAGAGAAGTGAAGTGAGGTGTTGTTTATTGCTTTTCTCAGTCTATAACATGCTCGCCATTCTCATGAGAGCCGTGGCTCTCCGGGGATCAGCCCTCCCCCTCCGGATTGAGCTCCGCGGTGCGCCTGCGTGCGCGCTGGCCAACCATACAGCTTCATGATTTAATTAAGTTTAGTGTTAAATATACAATGTTATATATTTCTGTAAGTCTACGATTCACTTTTCTTCATCCATGGTTCATGCTGTCAGACTGCTGACCTGATGCTCATGCCCCCAGTTATGACATAATGAAACCTATTGAGGAAATTTATGTTCGAGAGTCTGTGCTTTGTATTTAATTTTGCAAGTTCCAGATACTCCACATGTTTGACTTCCTTTCTGATACTTTCTCAACAACAGTGAATTTGTGAGGTTTTGAAGCGAAAATAGACCTGAAGCGAATCTCCAGTGCCGTGATACGTACTGCCACTTCAGCAACGCAGCGCTGGTTTGCCGGAGCGCGGGCAGGGGAATTGTTTTGCTAGACGACAGTGGCAGCAAAGTGCTCTGCGGTATGATTCAAGACCCCAGCGCTGCACAGCGTTTTATGTAGAATTTGGGGGTAAGTTGATGCATGCCATCATTAGTGGCAACACTGTCGCACGTGGGCTGAATTGGCACGTGCCGGAGCCCTCAAATCAATCTTATCCTCAGAGACTGGGAACAAACACCAATGAAAATGGTAGCCCGTTGGCGAAAAGGCACCATGCAGAAATCAAAAGTATCTCACGTGTCACATCACGCTAGTTAAATATCCTCATAGAATACATCTCAATGGAAAAACTCACAGCTGCTCTCCAAGATCAAACTCATTACTTTGAAGCAACCTGGACCCCTCCTCTTCTCAGAGCCCTAAATTTAATGTCTTAAAAACAATAGAGTTTTTGCAATAGTCTCTTTCTCCCCTGTATTCCCCCACCCCCCTTTTTTTTATAATTTATCATTATAATTATTATCATTATTATTATTGTCATTATAATTATTATTATTCCTATTATTATTTCCTCTCTTTTTCCTTTTCTTTAACCCCAATTGTTCATGAGTTAGTTGGTTATTGATGTCGTCTTTTTTTCTGCTTGTTTGTTTTTATTTCCATATTTATTTACTTACTCTTATTATCCTATTTAAGGCTCAAACAAAACAAAAAAAGTCTACTCAATTATACAGCAGTATTCTTTGTTGTATGAACACTTGTGACTGATGCCTCCCACTTTTGTCCAATTTGTGTTTTATTATTTGTGCTGCCCAGTTAACTTTATTCCTAAAACAATCATATCTTTTTTGTTTTGTTTTTGTCTGTCTGTTTGGTTTTTGTCTCTTGTCTTTTTATCTTATGTATTTTCAACTCCATATTCTTCATATTGTACTTTGATCCTTTGTATGTCTCTTTAAATGTTTGCAAATAAAAAAAAAAAAGTATCTCACGTGTCGAGACGTCAAGCAGTGAAGGGGAAAATCAAGGTTAATGACTCATGATGATAAGATGTAAAAATACAACAAACTGTTGTTAAAAGTCAGAATATAAAGGTAATCATGAATCAATTTAATTAACTAATTTTAAGCATAAAACCTAAAACTACTGAAAAAAACTGTAAAATATAAAATACTAGCATATTATTGTTTTATTGGAAAACCTGAGAAAAAATCTGTAAAATATTGCTAAACATTTCCTATAAAATTACTTTCTTTTTATAAAGTGTAGATTTATTACCTCCGCCAAGGAGGTTTTGTTTTCGGGAGAGTTTGTTTGTCTGTCTGTCTGTTTGTCTGTCCGTCTATCTGTGAACAAAATAACTCATTTTGATGAAATCTTCAGGAAATGTTCAGCATGGGAAAAGGAAGAACTGATTTGATTTTGGTGTTGATTCGGATCAGCATCTGGCCGCCATGATTAAAAATGTGATTTTTGTGAATAACTACTGAATTAAAATAGATGTCATTATGAATCCAATTGCTAATGGTGTGTTTTCATGGTCAAGGAATCTAAATATTTAGATGAAATAAAGGTAGGACTAATATTGATGGTGAAAATCACAATACGGGTGAGGACTGTGGCGCTGGCGGAGGTCTGCGCTCTCCGATTGCTTTTCCAGTTGGAAATGTAATGGTTTTTTACTAAGTAGTCTAAGAGGGTACGGAGACAACCTATTTAGATTTCTCTTCATTTGTTCCCATTTTAAATAGTATTGTATTAATTTGCAGATAAACCTTGTTTCTTGAACTGCGGAGGAGGGCAGTTAAGAAAACAACAATGGAGATCATGGAGGCCGATGCGGAGCACTTGGTGACGAGGGGCACAAATCTGGTCTTTGCCTACCTCCTTGGTAATGAGAGAGTGCTGAATGAGTCCTGCAGGGACACTGTGAAAACATACCTGCAGGCTTGGCTCAAGGCTCTAAGGGAGGGAAAGAACCCCAATGCCAAGGCCATCGAAAAGTCCAGGGACCTCATCTATAAAACATTGCATAGGATCTGTACTAAAAATGTAGTGTAGCTGAAAATGGCGTGCGTCAAAAAAAAAAAAAAAAAGATTTATAAAACTGTGCATGCACACACGTGCAGTCACTTTTCCATTTAAAAATGTTATGATTTCAGAATATTGTGGTATTTGTATTATGTATTACTACGAGGGGTGTAACGGTACAAGTACTCGTGACGAACCGCTTGACGTTCGGTCCGGGTCAGTGCTGTACTCAAACAATACAGTAAGTTTACGTTAGCTGCTGCACATGGCTCTTTTAATATTCATGGGGGTACTCGTCTATGAATGGTGTGGTTAAGGAAGGCTTTTTAATATTCATGAGGAAAGTGGTCTGTGATTCATGCCCTTGCAATCATGTACATATCGTGATGTCTCATGTCAAGCCAATTAGAAGACAAATATCAAAGAGCTTCTGTAACCACAAAAGCTTGTGTCTGAATTGTGCATCATGGCTACTGCTAGTGAACAACCAGAGCTTGAAGACCCTCCCCTGTCGCTGAAATCTCCTGTTTGGGAACACTATGGCTTCCTGGTGAAATATTGCAACAGAGAAGATAAGTGGATAAAACAAAGCCGGTGTGCCGATATTGTTCAACTAAGGTTGGGTCTCTCAGGGAAAGAACACATTCAGGGGCCAAATACTCAGAGTTGGAGATGCTGCGGTCTTGCAAATGGTCGAGTCTGTTCCTACAGGAACTTACGTGTTCTTCGAACAATATTTTACAACAATCGATCTCATGGAAGCTTTGTTTCAAGGGGTCTTCCAGCAACTGGAACCAAGCTGAATTCCAAAGCAATACAAGCTGCCAGGAGATAAGCAGCTGAGAAAAGAAGTGAGTGGGGCTTCAGTGATGTAGGTCCGGAGGGGGCCTGAGCTGGCAGTGACGAAATTGTTTGATAAAAAAAAAGTTCTGATGGCCTCCACTGTCTATGGGACGGATCCAGAGGATATCTGTAGCAGATGGTTCAACAAAGAAAAGGGTCATGTCCAGGTGAGACGACTAGCAGTAATCAGAGCATATAATGACAACATGGGTGGCGTAGACCTCTGTGATGGAATGATGAGCTTCTACCGCATGTCAACTAGGACCAAGTGGACTTCACCTGTGATGATGCATTTCTTTGATGTTGCCATCACAAACACTTGGATCCAATACAAGTCTGACAGTGAAGCGCTGAATCAACCAGCTAAGAACACACAGCAGTACCTGGACTTCAAAGCACACCTGGCTGAAGAGCTGCTGGACAGTCCTTCATTTGATGACAGCAACGAAGACAGTGAGGAAGAGTAGCAACCATCAGTCAAAACTAGGATCCCACAACCTGAAGCATCTGCAAGCAGACTCGGAGCCAGGCATATGCCTGGGATGATGGAAATAAAACATGAAGATGTAAGAACATAGGCTGCAATTGCAAGACATACGTGAGGTGCACCAAATGTAATTTGTTTCTCTGAATAACCAAACAGAAAACATGCTTCAAGGATTACCACAGCCAAAATATCCAGAGGAAGAAGAAAAGCAGAACTATTGCTGTTCTTTGTATTACAGTTTACCGTTGAACTGAAAACATGTTTTTGTTCTTGCAAGGATCAAGCAACAGCAGAGTGAACAGAATGTTATTTTTTGGTTAAATTGAAAATGTTCTTTTTCTAATATCACTCTAAATATATAATCTGTTCATTTTCTTTTTTTTCCTGAATTCTGTTCTTTTTTCACATAAAAATTGTCCTGTTGTGCTCTACAGTGGACATGCTATAAAATTTAAATAAAAAATATTTTTAAAAAATCCTATTTTTTTTGGCCCAAATAGATAGGAAATAACCCAAAAACAGAAATTGTAAGACACTTTTTTCTTCGGTTCTCAGCAGGATATCCTAGATCCAAGGACACAGTTTAACTGTATTATAGAGCCCGCAAATAAGTGGAGGACAAGTGACTTAACTGTATTTCACAGAAAAGGACAGCCTGGTCTTTGATTTTAAGTTTGCCATCAACATTGTACAACCAAAACTACTTCCACACAGCTCTCAGAACATTCAGAGCTGTTAATGTCCGCTCAGAGTGGAAACTCTTTGTCTACTGAGGTCAAGAGAGCAGCAGATGTGACTGACAGTCAAGCTGCGCTCAGAGCGCCCTCTGTTGGACGGAACAATCCACTGCTCCAGACCTGATGTGTCGCCACACTCAATATTTTACATTCAAATACTTGTTTACAATTCGGTTACGGATATTTCTTCCCATATTTGATCGGTTATTGAAATATTGAATATAAAGTGACAGCCTTAAAGCAGTCTTGTGTCAAAAGGACAATTATTTATTTGTTGGTATTATTGGTTTATTGGTTTATATCCACTTCAATGCACATTAGTATTTTTTTAATGCATGTTTAGTTTTGTTTGAAGGCTTAATATCAAAATCAAATCAAATCAAACTTTATTTATAGGGCACTTTTCATACTTGAAAGCAACACAAAGTGCCTCACAGAGGCTAAAGACAACATAAAACATAAAACCCGGCATCCCCCCCTCCCCCCAATACAAATGGACTTGAGCTTATATAGCGCTTTTCTAGTCTTGGACTACTCAAAGGTGCTTTACACAGCAGGTCACACCTACCCATTCACTCTCACATTCACTCACTGATGGTTCAGAGTTTCTATGTTAGTTATCCATCAGTATCTCTAACACATTCACACCCTTTCATGCCCATTTACACACCACTGACGCAGCAGTGTCTTGCCCAAGGACACATCGGCGTGTGTTGCCCAGAACTGGGCTTGAACCTGCAACCTCCCGATCACTAACCAAGCGCACTATCCAACTGCGCCACCGACGCCCCAATACAGAGACATAACCAGACACACACTTGCAGACATCAACATAGACACACACACGCACACACACACACACACACACACACACACACACACACACACACACACACACACACACATTCATTAGAGCTGTCATAAAAGAAAAAGAGAGAGAGAGACATGGCTGTGCACCAAGGACAGAGGTAAGGAATAAGCTACCTTTGGGGGCCATCAACAAGTTTTTCAATATAATATGAATGAAAAACTTTGTTGGGCTTTTTTTTGAAAAGCAAAGGCTACTGGAATATATATATATATATATATATATATATATATATATATATATATATATATATATATATATATATACTGTATATATAAAAGTCATAATATTCAATAAACAATTATTTTCTTTTAAAAACATGTCTAAAATGTACTCTAAGCTATTAATGCACGATTAAAAAATATAGTGAACTACTTTGCCTCCGCTTTGGATATTCAGTATATGGTATTTGGCCAAGCGTTTTTCATTATATTCGGCTTCGCATTCACAAGTTTTCAGTTTGGTACATCCGTAATTATATATTGTTACTCATATCAAACACATACCTGTCAGCTTTTTCCTACTTTAAGGAGCCAGTTGCCAGGAACCCCTGAGCTGAGTTGGTCAGCAACTGTATGCACCAGGAACTGGAATTTTCCAAACTGTCTTGGATCCATAAATGGAAAGCAGGTAGTTATCCAGGCTCCTAAAACTCAGGGTCACTGTTCCACAACTACAACGGGACATTTTCTATTGTCCTCTTGGCAGTTGTGGGTGCTAAATACTGCTTTAATGTGGTTGATGTTGCTGGCAATGGGAGAAACAGCGATGGAACCTGGCAAACTGCACCTTTGGTCAGGCCCTTGTGGATAGCACTCTCCAAATCCCTGAAAAACACTCTCCACAAAACAGTAGTCCTGGTCCCCCAACTGCTGGCAGGTCGCCTCAAAAATTAATTGGTGAATTTTAAGTTTCATCTCTGCCCTCCTCTGAGCTGACAGACCCTTAAGCTCAGGAAGAAGGCTTTCAAAAACTGTCTGTCTGAGTCAGGGGGTGCTACCAAATCCACAGCACCCATCAGCTGTCTCTCAAAGGGAGGGAGGGTATCATCATGTGGCCTCTTTTGCGCCATCGACCTGCTCCTGGGGGTAGATGGTGTGAGTGTGCATGAAAGGGCTGCAGCCTCAGGGATGAGGGCTCCAGGATCAGGGTCACCATCTCCTCACTCCCTGTCTCAGTGCTGGCCTGGCTGGTTGAAGCCTCTACCTCTCCCTGGCTGGCTCCTGCAGGCATATTGCTGCTGGTTGTCCTGTCCTCCATGAAGGGGTCCAAAAATGCCATAATCTGTCTGTAATGCCATGGCCGCTGGGAGGACGCCTCAGGCCCCCTCCTCGACCTCTTTTTTTCCCTTTTTTCTTTCCATTCTGTATGTGTCCCTCAGGTTTTTCCACCTCTTCCTACAATCATTAACTTCAAACAACACACAAATTCACCAAAGATAGATAGGTAGCCCTTCTTTTCACAAACTTTAACATGAAGAGAGCAGAAACAACAAAATGACACAACAGAGGTGAACACATTTTTTCCTCACAGGTCTGTCAATCACATCACAAAAATATACATCAGTCTGCAGGAGAGCAAGATCCACCGTGTCTCCTTCTGCACATGGACACAGCCTAGCAGTCACCTAGCTAAACTGTAGGCTAGACTACATGATTTGCATTTGTTTCCATGACCTAACAGAAGCCTTTAACTTACTAGATATCCCCACAATGTCAGAAATTTTTCTCCAAGCATTAATCTGTTTTTCATTGTCTCTGTAGATAAACAGAGACCTGCCATAAAGCTGAGCCTCTCTCAACTTCAGCTCATTGCTCCCAACGCTTGCGAGGTCACTTGTGCTACTCGCATCATGCTGCTTGTGGCTGCCGCCTCGATCCCCCCTCGACAACAGCGATCATAGAAAATTAATGGCAGCTGGACGCCACCACCGCTCAGATTGCTTCTGGTGTGAATGTTCAGTTAAGATGTCTTAAGACATTCTGATGGCTGGGTATGCCAGTGCAAAGATGGATTATGCACCTTAATCATACATGGGTGTGTTTTGGGCGTAGCATATCAGACCAATCAAATTGTCAGCTCTCATTCCTTTGAAATCAGTTTGCCTCTGCGGCTGGTGTTTCAACATTTACACAGCGTGCTTCGTTGTTTGATCAGAATTACAGATGGATTATTTAATCTCTCTCCTGTTGTGCCACCTCAGAGAACACACAGAACAGTTTGTAACATGTTAATTGTAAGATTGAAGAGGTTATTTTTATTTGTTGTGTTTTTATTGAAGCATCCAAAGCATATCGATACAAAGACAAGCCACAATCATTTTCTAGACTGGCTTCCGGCTTACTGGGGGGGGGGGCTTTAGCCTGTCCCAGCTGTCATTTGGCAAGAGGCAGGGTCCCCCTGAACTGGTCACCAGCTGATTGCAGGGCTCCATCTATAGAAACATCATTAAATATTCAAAACCTTGAGTTAAAACCAACATAACCAGACTTCTGAATGATTATGATAGACCTGTTTACTGTATATTAAATACGTGTGGGCTTCAAGCAAATTATATTCTCATTTTACCCACAGGACTCGTTGGCTCTGTTCTCTGTTGCATATGCTGGAAAAAGGCATGCTGTCTCTTATCCCTCTGCCCTGCTTTAATGTTAATCTGAATTTTACTTCAAATTTTCTGATATTCAATGGTAAGATTGCTGCTGTGAGTGAAACACAGTGAAGTGTATGTTTTGGTCTTGTGGATGTGTGTCAGTCTCTCTAATGCCTCCTCAAAATAGCAGAAACACTCTGCAGACTTCAGACTTTAGACCACGTATGAGGGGGTTTAAAGTATGACCAGTGTCTCCATCTTCAGGTTAGGGACAAGCTGGCTTTATGCTTGACCACTCCCAGTTTTTAAGGCTGATTTGCAATTAAAACCACACACAACATATATACATCAAGAACTTGGGAATAAAGCCTGGTCTTGAGACAAGACACTCTGCTCTGGTCATACAATACCTGTCCATCTGTGTCAACGTGAAAAACTGGTTTCTCTGGTCCTCTACTTCCTGTAAATGTTTTCCACCATTTTGCATTCAGACCTTTAAAAGTTTTTCCTGTTCGTGCTCCAGTACATGTAAGTATTTCCAAGTATTCAAATGAAATAATTATTTACTGCAAAAGCTGCCTCTTTAATCTTATTTGGCAGAGGTTGTTACTTCTGAAGACTGCAGCTGGATGGCTTGCTCCTGGCAGAAGGGCATGCTGGTGCAGTTATGTACGGAAGAACTGCAAAAACAAGACTGTCATAAAGGCGTTCAGTTCAGAATGCATTTACTCTTCACTGTTTGGGTACTGACTTTTTTTTCTCTTGACTTTTTTTTGCTCGAAACTGGCTAATATGTATGCCATAGATAAGCCTCATACAGGCCCACTTCCAAATTCCTGAACTTCCTCTTTCACAACATTTGACAGGGCATTTATGTCAAGTTTGAAAACCTCAAATGCTTGGATTGGATTATTTTGGAAGATGATGAAGGACACCATTATTGTCAAAAGTACCATCAAGGGTTGTCCCTATATACTCAATGTTTAAATATTAATTTAAACTTGGGAGTTAAAATCAGAACTCAAACTGTATATAAAAGCTTAAATATCAAACATACAGTAGGCAGTACACTACACCTCTAGAAAATCCAATTCCACTTGCAGAAAACAATAAAAACAGAGTGCTGCATGGAAGCACTTTGGGCTCCACACCACCACTGACAAAATGAAAAAGAAAAGAAACCAGGCTGTGTGTTGATTATGTGCAAACAGCTGATCATCCATGATCCTCATCCATGAAAGAGTTGCAGGCCCAATTGTTAACCTTTCAGCCAAGTGTCACCAAGTACCAAGCCCTGTGCCACACATTCCTACCCAGCAGGTTCCCTGCAAGAGATGCAGAAAAAACCATCACAGACAAAATTGCAAGATTTATATACACCACATGTGGCCCACTGGTGTGGCCAAGAGAGGTAAATAGTGAAGTGGTGCAATGGAAATGCATCTTGTTTGTGCTGCAGTTAGACAGGCCTTGTACTCATCCATGTGAGAACATTGCTGGAGGTTTTCTTTTAAGAGCATATTGTTCCAAAGTTTTATATACTTTCAGTAGGATTACATGCCAGATTTAAAGGCATAGATCATCTCAAACTGGATTCTTTAACAGAGCAGTTACTACTTAGACCCCTACAGTAACCAGATCTCTGGCTAATAGAGCAACTTTGGGATGAGAATTTGAATCCTGGATGCCCACATGAGTAATCTCCATCGACTGTGTGATAATGTTATGACACAATGGAGTTAAATATCTGGGGATTTTTTTTTCTTTCCAGAACTGTGTTTCCTCTGCCAAGGAAGTTATGTCTTTACCCGCATATTTTTTTTAAAGTATGATAGTAAATTTGTGAAACAGGTTAATTCAGAATGTTTTATACAGAATTAGAATAAATTTTGAGGCTATGACAGAAACTGGCATTCAACCAATATATTTGATTTTGGTGGTGACTGAAAATAAGGATCCTGATCCGAGATTCATTTTTTTCTGAATTTGTTAACAGTGCATGGCAAATTCTAATAACTTAAAGGTGTAGTGTGTAGAAGTTGGCAACATTTCACCAGAAATGGTGAATAAAGGTTAAAATGTTTGTAATTGATTGTAAAGTCTGTCAAAATACGTGTGCAATCATCCTCAAAAAACTTTGGTTTCCTTATTATTTACTTAGAAAAAGCTTTTTAGATCTATGTACCGTGGGTCTTCCCTCTGTGGAAGCTGACATAATCATTCGCCATGGTGGATTTTGGGACAAAAATAGTGAAACACCAATTTTTTTATGAGTCAAAAGTTTACAAAACCTATAATCATCATCCTAACTGACCTGTAATCTATCAAAATAATAGTCACACATATGAATGAAAAAACCCTCACCTTGTACGTAACTGCTGTAAATGTTGCCCCGTTCACGATCCTTTTTGGTCTTCACCGGCTCTCATTGCTTCGTGATGTGATGTTTTAGAAACGGACGGACTCGTTCCAAAATCTAAACACTAGATGTCACTAAGATGCCAATTTCTACACACTGCACCTTTAATAAGTTCTCAATGGATTTTAATGACTTTTTCAGGGAATGGATGTGGATCCTGGAGCATTTTGTACTATATGCTAACAGTGCAAGGTAGGGCAGTTTCCCACATTTTTGACAATAAGTTGCTCATCAGTGTTAAAAATGTCTTGTCTGAGGTTTGTGTTCTTGGAGTATTTCTAGTTGTATCCATGCCATAAAGAATTAAAGGGACTGTGAGGAGTTTCTAAGTAATTGCAAAAAAGTCTCACTTTTAGATATATGCCTGATGGAAATACACACTTTAAGATGAGTTTTATAGCATCAAAATAGGTTATCTATAAATGCTATTCCTTAGTTCTTGGTCGGACAGGACAGGGCTGGACTGGACTGGCCTGGATACTCAACTTCGGGAACAAGACAATTAAAACTAGAGCAAATTTATACTATTCAGACACGTCTTAGAGCACCGGGCTGTAAGTAGCCATATATAGCCGGCTACAAAACTACGATACTAAGTTTTTCAAAACTTGCTTGTTGTTACACATCAAAAACTACCGCTATGTAACTAGAAAGAGATACATTACCTTGTCGCTTTGCATCCTGTAAGTTGTTGAAAAAAGAAGCTGTAAATCAATGCAGAGTTCTGAGGAAGGTCCGGGCTACAACACAACAAACACACGCTTTGGCTTGAGTCACGTCTTGTGGTGCGTTCCAGTTGTAATCAGAAGTAGGAATTTCCAAGTTCCGAGTAGGAAACTGCAGCTGGAACGCCCCCCGAAGTCAGAATTTCCTACTGGGAACTCGGTGAAACCTCGCCACCCCTGAGTTGACAGTCGAAGATGGATGCCCCCAGTGTTTAGCTCCTGTAATAATCAGTTAATTTGCACTTCTGACTGGGGTGTGTTGCTTTAGATCAGCTGTATACATAGTATTGTTAGACTTATATTTACAAAAATGCTGCCATAGTGATAATCACATTCTTCATGTGATATTTGTGAACAACAACGCAGGGCGTGCTAACAACAGCTAACAATAGCCTGGTAGATCGGCATGTTTTTTTCAGACTTCAACTGGAACGCTGATAAGTCGGAGACGATGTCACTCCCAGTTCCGAGGTTACTGGAACGCAGCATTACGACAGTTGCCGCGCAAGCTCATGGGTAGCAGAGTCTTTATTTCGCCGGTAATAGATTCTCCTCACAGTCCCTTTAAGGAAGTTCTGAAGACAAATGGGGGTCCTAAAGAGGACTGGTGTGGTGTACTGTTAGTAATATGTACTTTTGTAGATCTTCTTTCTAATGAGAAGGACACATCTTCTGCTTTCAAGATGTAAACACTTCAAACTCTGTCACTTTTTACCAGTCAAGATTAATAAAAAAACATTTCCATTTGTATTTTCCCCACAAATGAACCTGTCACACATCATGTCAAAATTCCACTTGGACTATACAGGATGTATGAACGTTCGTCTTTTATGAACAGCCTACAATCCAACCTATTTTCCTCTTACCTTTAGAAATAGTCATGTGCATGTACTGCGTACAACCATTTCAAGCACTTACTCCATGGGATTTAATGTGTTCACATTTATATACTGATGAAAGACACTTCTATGCTCATTAAGGTCTAATCATATGTGCTTTCACACACAGTCAAACACTAATGGCACAGCCTTTAGCAGCAATTCAGTATTAAGTATCTTGCCCAAGGACAATTTGACCTTCTGACTGAAAGCGGAGGATCGAACAGTTGAATCTCTGCTTTGCCGAAGGACCCAATCTTCCTTCTAATCCACCGCCACTTATATTCACAAAATGGTTAAGATAAATGAAAAAGGATATTTGCTGTGTAAAATGTATTTTAATATATCTTAAAATGACTTAATGCTGTCTTGTACATTACAGAATGTCTGGCTCTTTCGCAACATCCATTGATGAGCAGGTTGAAATGCAGTCCAGATTATTCCTTAGTATATTGGAATTCTCTGAGTCTATTGATGCTTGTTTAAAATGATGTTGGCATATTGATGCTGTAAGAAAGGGTAATCGTGCACAAAGGAAAGTTAATTAACTGGCATTTGCTGTTTCCAGAAACACAAGCTCTTGCTCTTTCTTTGTCGATTAAAAGATATTACTTTACAAACAGTCCTCTTGTGAGTTTAGCATCTGCAAAGTTTGACATAATGGCAGCAAAGGCTAGAACATCTTTGGTTATTAGCATTTACTCTACAAAACGATTGAGTTTGATTTTTGGGGAAAAGGACAGCCCTGACATATATTTTACAAAGACTATAAAACTCAGCAGCCACAGACTACTTCAGTGGTAATCCAGCACCTGCGGACTCCACCATCAGCATTGTCGTCAGATGAAGCCCATAGACTGTAGGATAAATGCAGAGCAAAACTGACCAGTCACCAAAGAGCAAACCAGTCAACCAAAAAGAACACACTGGGCCCACATAGAGCAGGGGGCCCTAAAGTGAGAAGAGCTTCAACAGAGCATCTCAGACTGATTCTATAATACACCGTATGTATGAATCATTTAATTGACTAATGTAGAGTAAACAGAAGTGTTTATTCTTGATTTGATTTGATTTATTAAAACTACTATTTATATACACATATATATTTTAATATATCCAAATGAGATATTTGCTATGAGGCAACTGATTTATTTTATCAAACTCTCACAGCTTTGCCCTCCATTCTTAAACTAAGTCTAAGTTTTAGGATGCATCTTTAGTGATCATATTCACATCTTTTTATTCTGCCTTACATTATTCTGCATCCATAAAGTTTCTTTTGAATTTTTCAACGCTAATAAGAAAATCACTTCAGTGTAATTTCTGCTACAGACATACCCTACCAATTAAAATACAGGGAGACACTTGTGACCTTGATCAGCAGCTTGAATAGAGTCTTCCTAATTGATATGCAGACTGAATCACGCACAACAAACATTGCCATTTTATGTCCTGTTTGGCTCATTTTCCTTCAATTTTCACCCAATAACAATTACCCTTTAATACCTGTTTGGGCTGTTATCAAGGTTGGATTCATGCCTCAGCTCTGTTTTCATGGCAGCATTACAGTCCCTGCTGGACTGAGGGAAGTCTCACAGTATTTAACCCGAGAATTCATCCAGCTTTTTTGGTGAACTTCAGGGCTTTCAGAACTAAAAACTGAAAAAAAAATGAGATTTTGGGCATGCTTTAGCTACAAAAATCATGAAAGAAGCAACATAAGTGTTGCTGCAGGGAGTAAGGACAGTATAGCCTTGGCAGTATCGTTTAGAGAGAGGATGAGAGAGTTTGAACTGATGTCGAACCATCAGAGGCGTACGTGAAACAGTGCTCTTCACAGAGACAGCCTAAAGGAAATGTATTCCACTGGCTGCTGAAAAATCAGCTTGGAGGATGAATTAGTGTTGCTGTATCTGGCTGTACGCTCAGATAGGAGTCTTGTTTGGGAGTGAGCAGCGGGTTCAGGAATCCCTCCTGCCGAGGGTTTAATAGTTGGAGTGTGGAGAAGACTGGCAGCATGCAGCACGCTGCCGTGTCAGGAATCGTGAGCCTTTTCTTCTGCTGTCTGAAAATCTCCTATGGAATGCCTGGCAGACATTCAGCAGCTGCTAAATGCCTGTGGCTTGGCAGACCAATATTTTATCACACTGATCTGATAGAGGGATGGAGAGTTTGGAGGCAGAGAAACATACTCAAAGACAGATAAAGTCTGGGTTCACAGGAAAGTTCAGCCTCCTGTCAGAAGCCGAATAGAGACATATTGTTGTTCTGGCAATGCTTTGAGACAGAAAGACCTGTTATTTAAACATCTCCAGCCCACAGCAGTGAACCCAATGCACTTAAAACATACGTTATGTCAACTGTTGTCATCACGCTTTAGGATACAAAAACACATGAATACAAATGAATTTGTTCATGGGGAGCTCATAGCCAGACCTGCGTGAAGCTGGCCCCCCACCCCATGCAAAATTTTGAGAAAATAGTCTGTTTCGTTAGTGCTTTGTTTGTGCTGGTTTGTGCCATAAAAATGATCTTTTGTGCTACTTTGGTTTTTAAGTTATTACATATTATTTTATAGGTCATCCAGAGTTCATCCAGTCCCCCATTTGCTCTGATTGGACCCAAAATGGTGCTGTTGGTTACTGCTTTGTTTGTGCTAGTTTGTGCCGTCAAAACTTTTGTTTATGCTGCTATGATTTTAGAGATATTACACACTTTATTTTCCAGCGATGACGTCATGACCGGAAAAGCTCTCGTGCTGGTGCTCTTCATTTGTTTTGGCTGCAGTCATACGAAGATCGGCTCATGGTGCCAAGCCGAGTGAATCGCTCATTTGGTTTTTGTGTATGTCCATGTTCCGACTCTTTCCATGTACCATTGCATATTTCTGCACATTTTTCATACCAGAGCACCAGTAATGCTGCTGTTGCAGGACAACTTCACGTAAACATATTACATGTTTTTTGACTATGGCCAAACAGCATGAATGTCGCCCTGTATTTCGAAATCTTATTGAATGTGACACAAAGGTAAAACAAAACAGTCATATCAACATTAATAACAGACCTTCACATGTAAAGCTTTTTGTTCAAGAAGTTTTAACATATCTCTACTTTAAATATGGTTAAATATCAATGAGAGCTTTGATATTATTCTCATTTGGGTTATTTGATCAAAAAAATACCCTGTGATAGGTGACTACAATCTTACACAGGATTCTTCTTTCTCTGGTCCTTTACTGTCATCCTGTAGATTTTCAGGAGATTTTACTGAATAGTTTTGAAGTAATAAAAGGTTTATTTAATTAACTATCAGCACAAACAAAAGTTTTGACGGCACAAACAAAGCACTAACAAACTGCACAATTTCGGGTCCAATCGAAGCAAATGAGGGGCTGGATGACGTCCTCACCTAAAGTGTTTAATATCTCCAAAACCATAGCAGCACAAATAAAAGTTTTGATGGCACAAACCAGCACAAGTGAAGCACTCACGAACGGTACCATTTGGGGTCCATTTGGGGCAAATGGGGGCTGAGTGAACTGGATGACCTATAACATAATATTTGAAAACTTTAAAGCCATGGCAGCACCAAGAACAATTTTTACAGCACAAATGAAGCACCAACGAAACAGACTATTTTCCCAAATTTCTGCATGGGGTGGGGGGGCAGCTTCACGCAGGTTGCTACGAGATGTAAATCAGCTTTTATAGCTGAAGCATACCTATATCTAATAAATTATGCAGTGATTCTTCATAGGTATTATGGATAGATTGCTACCCTCATGGTCTTAAAACAAGAGTGTGTGTTTTTGATTGCATTATTCTCTTAAGGCACACTTGAACTCTAGGGGGCACCACCTCCTCTAATGGCCTTTTTCCATTAGCCCTACTCTACTCTACTCGACTCCACCCAGCTCTGCTCTACTCGCCTTGTGCTGCTTTTCCAATAGCCTCAGTCGCCTGCCCAATGGGGTGCAGTGTCGCTGTAAACAGCTAAGCGGCACTGCGGTGACGTCATTTTGAGCGCGACACAATAATTTATGGCTTTTTGTCACAAACCGAGTAAAAAAGGAAAGCAGAAGAAGGCTGCAGGTGACAGGAGGAAATACCCCTTGCACAGCACAGAAGAGTTTTGGAAGCTATACAACAGAATTAAGCCGAGGATGAGAGCAATCGAGCTGCAAAGAAAAGACGTATGAGGGTAAGCTAGCGGTTGCTACCGCTAGCATGCTAGGTCGTCGCGCTCATGACTCATCGATGACGACATTGTCTGACCAATCAGTAGCCGGCAGTCGGTGACGCCATCTTTCAGTATTGACTCAGCTCGCTTGAACCAGATCGGAGTAGGTATTAAAACTAGCTTGTTTTAGGAGGTACCAGGCTAGTGGAAACACGCTGCAAATCGAGTAGGGCCAAGGCTTGCTAGTGGAAAACGGCCATTAGGGGAACATTTCACATTGTTAACAATTTCTGAATTTCTGCAACATATTTTCAAGAGGTCAAATTTAATCTACAGAGGGCTCCAGGTCAGATGTAACACTCTGGATTTTTACAGAAGTGACAAATTTCAGTCACATCCAGTCACTCTGTAGACCAACCAGATACATCCAGCTTTTGTCTCTCCTGTTTTCCTACAGTAGGGTCCAACGGGATGGAGCTAGACCACAACAAGAGACAAGACAGTTATCTCCAGGGCTTTAAAAAAGAATAAAAAAAGAACAAAAGGAGAAAAAAGATTCGATTCAAGAACACTTAAAATTATTATCTTACACTTTATCGTCCAGGGGCGTGAACTTCTTTATGTTTATTTTTTTGTGGAATGATTGGTGAACAAGTGAGTTTTATGGTGTTAACACTGTTACTAAATATTTCATCCAAAAAATTAGCCATTAACTTTAGCACCAGAGAGCAAATGAGGGTGGATTTATTTTACATGAGTGACCCAGAGTTGGGGGTAGAGAAAAATAGAAAAATCCACAGCTGGGAAAAGGAAATGTGTCCTCTGCAGGATGACAGAGTGTAATAATGTGAATAGCTTTTGTTTTCAATTTGTTTGCATGTTGTTATTTTATCCTCTAACAGTTGAGGTTGAGAAAACATTATTCTCGATGTGGAAAGGCTTGGTCATTGTTTATCCAGGACATATCTGTGGAATTTAGATTTTGTTTTGTATTTATTTTATTTTGACAACCTGGACAAACCTTTAAACCTTAGAGCTCAGCATGGACCTCCACCACAGCTGCACCATGGGAAAACTGCAGTAGGAATAATACACACGACATTATGGGGTGTGCTTCCAACTTCACTACAAAGTACAGACCTGGAACTCAATCCTTGTTTTGGTTTGATGTTCATTACCTCTGCCAGGTGGTTATGTTTTAGTTGGCATGTTTTTTGTGTGTTTCTTTGTTTTGTTTTGTTGGCAAGATTATGCAAAAGCTGCAGGACAGATTTTGCTGAAATTTCTGGAGGTGTTGGTAATGGCCCACCTTAAAAATGATTACATTTTGGTGATGATCCAGAGAGACAAAAGCTGGATGTATCTGGTTTCTGCTCAATAACTGTCCAGCTAATAATGATATCAATATGATTCTGAGTTCTAGGTGAGGGTTTACGGGGTCATGAATCATATTATGAAGGTAACTTATCATGGAACTACTGCTTATAGATGTTGCAGCAACATGTAAGCTACATTGGAAGAGGTTTGTGCTCTCTTTGTGCTTTGTAGTTGACCATTTAAAACTGGAAATATAATCATTTTAACTTAATGGTTCAAAAATATTTATCCGCGCATAAAAGTGTGCATGAGGTATGAGGCAGGTGCTGCATTTCTCTCTATATTTGGAAAAATGTGTCAAATCTGCTTTTACTGCTACAGACTGATGATGCAACAGAGGTTCAATTAAGATTGGGGGAGTTTACAGGATAAATTTGACTGCCTATTTTGCATAACATGTAAGAGCATTGAGGAAAATCACTCAAAGTATTCTGTTCAAACTATGAGAAGAAGATGAGACACAAGGAACTTCACCGGCCCATCAACAAAAAAAATCGTATTAGCTTATTTTTAAGTTACTGTGGACTTTGAGTTAAGTTTGAACAAAGTCACTAAAAGTTTTCCAGAAACTCTGCTGACAGAAAAGAGTAAACCATTGGGCAAAATCTACCTTAATTTTTACCACTAGAAGTCAAATAATATAGGTCAAAGTGAGTGAACATTTGTGAAAATTACAAGGGAAAAAAACACTGATCCTTTTTGTGTGGACTTAAAACTATCACACCTTCATTCTCCAGTCAAGTGGAAATTTATGCAAAATTGGAAGAACTGTTTTTTAGTGTTATCACACTAATGGCTCAGACAGAGTCAGTATACCTGATTAAATATAATTTCCACAGCTCTGGTCATTGCTTGTGCTGGAGAATGACAGTACTATAAACTGGAACTAGTTATTTGTTTTAAAAAAAGGAGAATGAAATGAAACTGAATGAAAATATTCTTCAACTTCTTATACCAAAGTGCAGACAACAGAACAAAATATCTAAATGACAAACCAATCCTTTATTTCAAGTCATGTGCTGAGCTTTGTATTCACACACTCGTTTGGCAAAATGCTGCTCAGTACACATGAGATATTCAGTGTATGTGTTTGTTTAACATAATTACTGAAATGACACAGCCATTAGTCCTGAGTGTCTGTGCAGACACTTAGCTCAATATGCAGTGCAAAGTGCTCATTATAATTACAGCTCATTTGTCCCGCAGTTTATGAACACCAAGGTGCACCAGGGTTTCAAAACTGAAAAAAGGTCTTGGTCATTTTTTGTATCAAATATTCAATCATTCAGAAATAATAAGCCATAAAGGCAAGGCGATAATTTGAATAGCACATTTCAGGTAACCTGACAAACCAGATGGACTGTTCAGTATTTTCCCCTTGTTCATCTGGCAAAGAGCCAATAGGAAGTGTTTGGGGAGGACCAAAACTTTTAGAGGCAAATCTGGCAAGTGATTGGACAACTGTTCCAGCAATCAACTGCAGAATATGAGCTACATGGTAAATCAAACTGTCATCAAAACATGTCATATGTGTAGCAGTATTTTTGCGATGGAGAAGTTTGTAGTGCTGATACTTGTTTTCAATTTAATAAAGATATGTGGTCACGATCTGATAAATTGCTACTGAAGCTGTTAGCATCTATGCTAAGTGTTGTACGATCAGTCACTTCCTGCTGTTGTCTTGCTCGTATCTCATTTCTCTTCCTTCTCTAAAGGACCCCAATTGGGCCGTCCCACTCTGGCCTGCTCACAATCATTGCAGACCAGAGATTGGCCAGATGGATCTGCCAGAATACAGACATTGATCAGGCAGTTCCAGCAGCTGTGTTAGGGTATCTTTCAGCAGCAAGGCAATTCAAAGTGCTACACCCAAAACACCAGAACACGGTGACAAAGGAAAACCCATCAGGAAAAAAATAATGGATCAACAAATCAATGAAACCTCTAAAAATGAAAATAAGAAAATTAAACAAAAGATAAAACCAGAAATTGATAAATGACTGAGACATTTTCTATTGGTGTGAGCACTAAAATCTGAATTAAATCATTTTAATAGTTACAGTGCCATTTTGTAATTGAATGGTTGTCCAAATATTTCCTCCAAAAGGAGCTAAAACAGTTTACACAAAAGTGCAACATGTTTAGCACAAGATACAAACTTGGACAAATTTTCAGAGGAACTTTCTTCTCCTCAGTCTTTTGAGACTATTTGTTCCAAACCCTGTAGAAATAATGGTGAATAAAGCATTCATATTACTTCATTTCTATCTCCATGCCTGATTCAGAGATGCTTGTGTTGCATAACTCTTTGTAATTACATCAAATATCTGTTCTCAGTGCACACTTGTTGCATCCAGTAGCTGTGGCACTCCAATATCACTGTGTGGGATTAATAAAGTTGAGCATATCCTATCTTCCATTACAAATGAGTTTTTGATGAGATTTGAAACATTGACAAAATTAGACTTCCTAACGTGAAATGATTTATTGTTCCAGACATGGCTGGATTATAAAAATGAGCTGAAAATGAGCTTTTCAGTCTCCTTTAAACCTTTTGTCCCCTAACAATTGCTATATTATCTCATTGTATTTCAGGGGTATTGTTTGTCATGTATGTGTATGTGTGTACATGTGTATCTGTATGTATGTATATAAATATACATATATATGTATCTATCCATCTATCTATCTATCTATCTATCTATCTATCTATCTATCTATCTATCTATCTATCTATCTATCTATCTACATATCTACATATATATATGTATATATATATATATATATATAAATATATATATATATATATATATATATATATATATATATATATATATATATATATATATATATATATATATATATATATATATATATATATATATATATGTATATATATATATATATATATATATATATATATATAAATATAAATATATATATATATATTTGTATTCATTATTCAGCGATGGAGAGGGGTCAGAAATTAAAAAGTTTTTTTTTATTCCACTCCTGTCTGAAATGTGAAAGAAGGTCAACTGTGACTTTAACAGTTTGTTTATATTTGTTTTTAGACAATTTGCTAAAACTGCTGAATTTCCATTGTACTGATTTTTTGTTTGTCCAAAAATAAAAAATATATTATTTTCTTTTACATTTTCAAAATAAATGAATAAATATTAATTCATTCATTCAAAGAAAACTTATGGCTTCTGCAAATTAAGGCTCCTTTTTTGTCTTGGAGGCAACTCAAGAAATTTGGCTGCGTTTCTTGTCTTCATTTCACAGTTAACCTCATTCCCACATAAAAAATTTGCATATCTATTGATCCGTAAATTCAACGTGTCAACTGGCACAGTAAAGGTTGGACAACAAAATCACTTAGAGGGCATTAAACCAAAATATGTTGCAACAAAAGGGCATACAAGCTTTTGCTTTGGCTATAAATATTGGCCCATGTCATAAATCCTTGGGTCCAAATAATCCAATATGAACATAATTCCTCAGAATCCTTGGCTGTTAAATTAAAAAGCACCGCTCTGATGACTGCAGACATTTAAAAGGATATTTTGGACTTAAGGGCTCAGTAAGGTACTCTGAAGCTTTGCCTTGTAATTCTTTATAAATCAAATTATTTTAAATCAATCCCAAAACAAATTGGTTGGCAGTGTAATGAGCTAATATGATTGGTTTTCTCATTGGTGGAGACTTTATTCAAACCTGTCAGTTTACTCCCCAATAGTCTGCTGAGTATCGTTAGAGAGGGGAAAGTGTTGTGAGTTTGCTGGCCTGCAGAAAAGGTGCACTTATTAGAGCTTAATGGTGCAAATGTGTGTAGCTCTCCAGTTCCTTGGCTAAACTGGCTGAGACATTCGCTCTTCCTCTGTGTGCACTTTTTGACAGACGTTGACAGGTCCCGCTGGGCTCTTTTACAGTGCTGACTGCTGACAGGAACATGCTGGAAACGAAACAAAAAAAGGTTTCCACAGGCTCCCCATGTGATTTCCATTCCGCTTGTGCCCAGACTTGGACAGAGAGCGACGAACATCCCTATCAAACGGGCTTCAGCTGATTGATTGATCTGTGCTGTCGCAGGGGGATTTATTACTGCACCAATCTGAAGGTTTAACTTTGACAACCTGAGACACATTTTGCTCCAATAAAATAGAACAGAAAAAAATCACTGCTCTTGAATAGAAACTGACTTTTTGTCTTGTTAAAAACATATAAACCAAAGAAATTTTCCTTCTCATGAAGAAGATTATCAAATTTGTAATACACTTGCAACAGATATATCTTGCTTCTCTACAACATAAATTAATTAATGATCCAATGCTTCATACTAGCAGAATGGTTTTAACAAGGTGCCGAGTCTAGAAGAAGGAGGCACTCATATTTTGATGGCTTTTTAATCGACCAAAACCACCACTCTAAATTTAGCTTGTTTTACAATACAAATTCCAGGCATAAAACCAGGTGTAGGGTACAAAAAGTTTCAATCATGTACCTTGATGATGCATACATGTGTTCTAGGTGTGACATAACTAAATGCAATCAGAGCTTTAGCTCCCATTTCCTTTAAAGCAGTGCACAGTAACAGTCGTGCCTTGGAGCAGTTTCCCCCATGAACTTGTTTTCCTCAATACAAAGTGCCCACTGGTTTGAGATCATACTTGTGGACAGTTACCGCATTAACACATCATCTGAGTCCCTGCTCTTGAATGAAAGAGTCAGTTTTGGCTTGGCTAGTGTAGGGCCCTATAAAATCTATTATTTTTCCCCCTAATTCTGTTTTAATTGCTGCATTTTCCATTTCTTTCCTTTTTCATTTTTGAGTATTTGTTTTTTAGTATTTTACTCAAAAATAACCCAGAGACACTGTGTAAAGCAATGAAATATAGACACTCACTCTTCAGGTGGTCCTCCCACACATCTTTACAGGTCTTTAACATTTGCAGACTTTCCTGACACATAATATCATTGGCAAGCTGCTGTACACTGGAGTAACCCGGAGTTACATAGCTTCTTTGTCAACTTACGTGTCTCTTGCCATTCGACGCCCCTTGACCCCAAAGATCATTGACAATGAATGGCAGCTGGATGCCGAGGATGCTCAGATTGCTTTTGGTGTGAACACAGGGTCAGCTGGTGTCTCAAAAGGCTGCTGTGACATGTTGACATCGTTAATGAGGAGAAGACAAGGGGGAGAGGAAGTGAAGCGTGCATTGTCTGGAGCCTTAGTGACTCCCTCGGGACATTTTCCAAGAAATACGTTCCTTTTCAGTCAGAAAAAAATCCTTTGTAACACTTTCTATGAAGCCCACATTTATAATGCATTATAATGCATTCATAATGCCCCATAACTACACTTACAACATAATGCTTCATGATGCTTTATATCAACGGTCATAAAACATTATAATTCATATATAATGAATTATAATGACTTGTTCCATGGATGCTCATGAATACTCATGAACACTACATCCATAATGCTACATGAGGTATGAAGCCCCGACAATCACAATGCATTATGAGGGTATTCATAATGCTTCATAACTACACTCATAATGCTTTATGATGCACTATATCAACAGTCGTAAAACATTAGATCACTTATAGAGCTAGTCATTATAATTCATTATATATAACACTGTAATGTTTTATGACAGTTGATAGTATCATGAAGCATCATGAAGCATTATATTTGCTTATAAGTGTGGTTATGAGGCATTATGAATGCATTATAATGCATTATGGATGCTGTTATAATGCATTATAAATGTGGGCTTCATAGACAGTGTTACCAAATCCTTTTACATAAGATGTCAGCCATTTCACTGATATTTCGTGTTGATATCAAATTCTGCGTTTAATGTCTAATTCTGTGATTCCGTCTGCGATTCTTTGACTGTGGATGACTAATGCTATTGTTTTGGCTTGTAACACGACCAATAATTGTGTTTTGGCAACATCTTCATCAAACTCTTCATAATGAGTATCTCCAACTCTTTGACATCTGTGTGTCAGTACTTTAAATCAAATTCTGATTATTGAACTATCCTCAAGTAAATACATACACATTACACAACTCACAGATCCATTTTCATAGTTTTTATTGTAAAATATTAAACAGAATATTATTTGCAAGGTCTTTGCAGACAGCACTGTCGCAACATCAGCTGGGCCATCATTGACCTCTGTAAATTCAACATGATTAACCCCTGTGCTTAATTTTCGGATTCATTGTTACCCAAATGAAAAAGAAATGATGAAAAATCGCAAGCATTGTATCATATTCTGAACTGAAAGCTTTAACCCATTTTCATGTTAAGAGATCTGCTTGCTCAATGTACTCACTGTGGTTCATTTGCATATGATGCTCTACTATAAAGCCCAGAGGGTCCTTGAAGCTAAAGAAGAGAACAATAAATAACATTATGTAGATGCACTTGCCCCGGCTGCTTTTTAATTCAAAATAAATCTAGGTATTGTAACGACAAATAATGCAAACACAGACATGCTATGGCCTTGCGGAGGCTTCCTGAGCATATTTTATTGCAGGAAATTGCTTGATAGCTCAAGCCCAGCTCGCTGTTTAACAGTCTGCTTAACAGAGTGGGCAACACTTCTCTGTACAGTGATAGAGGGAGAATATGACACATTTACGTGCTCTTTAATTTGGACCCTCGCTGCAGTTTCACAGATTGCCATTTCCTAATGACCATGTTGTGGCAGGAGGTTTTGTGTGAGCAGTAAATACAACTCATTGGGTCCTAAGTGGTCTTGCTTGCTCCTGTCTTTAGAATGAACATTGTGATTGTGCCTTAGACCACCTAAACTTGGTCTACGGTTGAAAGTCTGTGGTGCAGTGACCCTGTTCTGTGGAGAACTGAAAATATGGGCACACGTCTACAAAACCAAGACACTCCTCTGAGGTTATTCCACTTACAAGGTATGGCTATAAAAAAAAACTAATGCTTGAATACAAAATTTAAACTACAGATTTTAAATGTCCTTCAATATTACAGGTCATTCACTGAACAAATCAGTGCAGTAGGTCTTCTGCAGACAATCTGACGAAGACTCAAATCCTGCTCCTTTGAGCATGGATTTATGTACCCATGCTAAAGGGGAAAAAGACTATCCAGATTATTAACACAGTTCAAAAGCAAGCATCTGTGATGGTATTAGGGTGTATTCCTGCCCATGGCATGGGTAACTGGAAAGTGTCAAAACTGCTGAAAAGAACATACAGGTTTTGGAGCAACATATGCTCGCATCCAAGTGATGTTTTTTTTCAGAGTATTTCATCAAAAGACATTTTTGGCATGCGTTATAACATCACGCTGTTGTATTGAAAGACTGTAGGTACTGCACAGGCATGCCTGCTGCCAGACCTATATAAATTTTAAATGTGTGGCACATAATGAAGCACAAAATACAACAGTGGAGACTCAAAGTAAAAGGGGTTTGGATTCCACCTGCAAAGCTTCAGCAATTAGTGTCCCTTAATGTTTATTGAATATTTGTCCATAGTAAACATGGTAAACATGTGTGGTAAACATGACCCTTTCCAAGCATCTGGGGTTTCTGCATTTGGCTGCACACACTTGCATACTTTATGCATTACTTCAGATTGCTCTATTACAGCATTAAGATACGGTATGATTGTTTTTTTTTTCTGAATTAAACTTGTTTTATGTTTATGTTTTTAATCATCTGTAAAATAAACCATTAAAAAACATTTTAGAAATGTCTTTGTTTCTTTCTATGGTATCCTGTGACCTTTTCCTCAGTTTCTCATGATCTTTTTGGGGTCCTGACCTTTTCTTGGGAACCTCTGTGTTAGAAAACAAAATGTCAGCAGACATGCCCTGAAAAGCGCTTGCTTTAAGATAATGATTCATGATTTCCAAAAAGTCCCCACAGGCTCATTGTGCCTTCTTTATCCTGACCACAAACTCCCTCCTCTTCAGTTTCTGTTTAAGGAACTCTGTATCCACTGAGGACTTTCATTTGCTCTTGAAAATATAAAGTTTACTCCAAATTTCTTTTGATCTAATATCCAAGCTGTGCTGGCAGTGCTGTAGAGCATTTTGCGGAAAGGTGGGGTAAAAACATTTTTAGAAATTTCTGCTTACATATCTTTGGACGTCCAGGAAAACCAGTCGGCTTATAAGCAGAAAGGTTTAAAAGGCAGCATTTTGCTGATGGACAGGCCAGCTAAATGAAATCTCAGTCCCCCGAATAAGGAGAGAGATGGAGGGCTAAGCTAACTGACGGACGGCTCAGGAGTGTCTGTAACCCAAAACACATTACAGAGCCATCAGACTGAGTGACACCCCCCTCCCCTCCTTCCCTTTTACTGAAGCCGAGATGAATGGCAACCCCTTGTTCTCCCTCTCGAAATGACAACCTCAGAATATCAAATGCCAATTAAAGAGGAGACAGGCACGGCTGGAGGAGTGGCATCTAATTCTCATCAACGTGATAGGTGGAAGGAGGGAGGGGGACGGCTGCAGAGAGAGGGGTCACTTTGAGAGGGTATGCTGGCCATTGTGCCGCACTGAGATATTAAAAGGGAAAAGGCAGAGCACAGCTCCTAATAGAAGCCATATCAGAGCCTCTGGGACCAAATCTCAAGTGAAAAGTGTGGCAAATGTGGTGACACAAACAGGTAAGCGGGAGTGTGTGTTTGGATGTGGCTGAAAGCTGTTGTTTAGCCGCCGCTGTTAAAGGCAGTTACATTTTCAAAGTGAAGACATCATGCCTTAGTCCCTGCTCTTCAAAAGGAGGTTTAGAACTTAGTTTCACAGTTACTTAGATTTGATCAATGCCACGCTGTAGATAAAGTGACAGAGCATTCAGGGAAATAAGCTTGTCTGCCATTGATTTGGAAGGATGCAAAGGTTGTCAGTTTCATTGCTGTGAAACAAATAGAAAGTGAAGTGTTGACCAGAAAAAGGCCAGAGCTGCTGTATGATATTCATATGTTGTGTTTATGGAAGGATATATGAGCAAATATGTATTCAGTGTTTCCCACTTTGCAGCAACAGCATTGTACTGCAGCACCTCAAAATTACACGGGATCACATTTTTGAGCATATATAAAGACAAGACCCTCCTTCACCCCTTAACCTTCAGACACCTCTAGTAAAAATGTGTCCACATTGTTGACACATCAGACATAAAGCCTGAAATGTAATATCAGTTTCCTATAAACATAACTTCAAAGCACAGTATGTAAAATTTACCACCAGGGATCTCTCCAATAAACAAAACAAACACAGTTCACCTTATTAACTGATTTTAACCCTCCAAACTCAATGAGATCACCAGTGCACCCAAGCAGTACCACTCCTAGTGTGTACATATGTCTCTGGAAAGTTGCATTGGATATTTTATTGAAACAACTGTGATAAGAAGTTGACTCTTTTGTTGATCTATGTAGGTGGGACACAATGACATGATTTCCTTCAAAGTTTTTAATCCATCCATGAAGTGCAGAAGATGTTTCTGTTCTGGGAACACATTTGTTGATTGAGGATTACTGATTTTACTGTGACATTTTCCTGATGAAAGTTGTGGTATTCATATCATTAAATGAAAGTGACAATATCCTGTCAGTCAAGTCAGATGTACCAACTAATTGTTCTTGTTTTCTTGATGCTAGTGTCCAATTAGGAGCAGTCAGCATTAGAGAAGATAGTTGCCTATCTGTTCCTAAAACAAATTCAGTGAAAATGTGAACAGTGTATTGGGGCCTTTTGTAACATCTGGGGCAAAAAAATGCTTAAAAATGGACACAAATTTATGGTTCATGGTATGAAATGGCATTTTTTTAGCAGTTAAATGAATATTAATGCAGGTTTATGAGCAGCACATAAGATCCAGTGTACAAAATGGGAGCATTAAAGAGGCTACGAGGAGTTTATAAGTAATTACAAAAAAAGTCTCACTTTTAGATATATGCCTGATCGAAATACACACTTTAAGATGAGTTTTATAGCATCAAAATAGGTTATCGATAAATGCTATTCCTTAGCTAAGTGATCGGGTCAGACAGCTGGCTACAAAACTACAATACTAAGTTTTCCAAAAATTGCTTGTTGTCACACATTAAAAACTACCGCCATGTAACTGGAAAGAGATACATTACCTTGTCGCTTTGCATCCTGTAAGTTGTTGAAAAAAGAAGTTGTAAAGCAATGCAGAGTTCTGAGGAAGGTCCGAGCTGCATTTGTTAGCATCACAACAACCACATGCTTTGGCTTGGGTCACGTCTTTTGGTGCGTTCCAGTTGTAGTCAGAAGTAGGAATTTCCGGGTTCCGAGTAGGAAACTGCAGCTGGAACTTCCCCTGAAGTTGGAACTTCCTACTGGGAACTCGGTGAAACCTCGCCACCCCCGAGACAATCGAAAATGGATGCCCCCAGTGTGAACAGTTATTTAGCTCCTGTAATAATCAATTTATTTGCACTTCTGACTGGGGTGTGTCGCTCTAGATCAGCTGTATACATAGTGTTGTTAGACTTATATTTACAAAAATGCTGCCATAGTGATAATCACATTCTTCATGTGATATTTGTGAACAGCAACACAGGGCGTGCTAACAACAGCTAACAATAGCCTGGTAGATCGGCATGTTTTTTTCTGACCAACTGGAATGCCGATAAGTCGGAGATCATGACACTCCTAGTTCCGATGTTACTGGAACGCAGCATTACGACAGTCACCATGCATGCTCATTGGTAGCAGAGTTTTTGTGTCTTCGGAAATAGATTCTCCTCGTAGTACCTTTAAAGTAGCCAGGCAAAAAAGATAACTGGATAAAATCAATCAAAGTGGTTTGAATCTTTTTAACACTGATTGCAGCATTGACTACACATGCTTGAATAAAAGGAAACTGACTTGAGCTCATACATTGCTATCTACTCAAATCTTTCATTCAGTTTCTCTTGCCTTTTTTTAGATTTTGTAAAATAGGATGGTGTGCTGTGAAACAAACACAATATATCTCTAATTGATTTCTTTGACAGTTGTATTAGCCAATGAGTTTCTGCATTGGTCAGATGTGGGCTTGTTTGACATAAATGACGTCTGCCCTTGGAAAAAACATGTTGCTGTGTGGAAGCTACATTGACTGTCTTAAGTCTTAAAACAAGAGAAGAAAGTTACTTTTGTGAGAACTGTTCAACACTATCCTCTCCATTTACTACTTCGATGCCATGCTGGATAACTCAGCAGTTTCACTTAGTGGCCTCGATTGCAACAGAGCAGGCACAGTCTCGTGGTTAGGCCTTAGGCCCCAAAACACTGGAATATTTAATAGACTTTCCTTGATCATACTTTATTGTTCCATAACCAACCTCTGAAAGCTAATGAACACATCCTCCCCTGGAAATATGCACAGACATTAAACTGTTGTCTTTTGCAATTATGGCCAATCAAATGATCAGGCTTAAAAAAGAAGGGAGTGAACAAGTCAGGTGTGACATGCGACTGTGCTGTGGAGCAGAAATATCCATTAGTGCAGACAGAAAGCAGAGAGCTGCAGGTGAAAAAGACAAAACAACAACGGAAAATAAGACGATACCTCCTTCAAAGAGGTTTTGTTTTTACCAGTGTTTGTCTGTTTGTTTTTTTCAAGGACTTATCACCTTTCATGATCCACAATGACTGACTCTGCTTATGTTAAGAGTTACACTTAGTTCTATTTCACAGAGGTGGAAAAAGTACTGAAAAATTGTAATTGAGTAAAAGTATCTTTACTTTGCTTAAATCCTACTCAAAGTAAAAGTAAAAGTACCCATCTATAAATTTACTCGAGTAAAAGTACAAAAGTACATCATTTAAAATGGAATTTGAGTAAAAGTTACTTAGTTACTTTCAGTTATTTAATGCAAAAAAAAGGATGAGCCATGAATCAAATCCAGCACAAGTTGTTTTCATCAACTTCGAGGCATATTAAAGTACACATCCACACTTGTAAAAGCTCAGCTGAGCTCAGTAACATGATCCTCTTACTTCCTCACAATACAAGGACAACAAGGACAGTCACAACCTGTACTGTAATGTGCAAACTATTTTCAGTCATATTGTCCAACTGACAACACTACAATTAGAATAAAGAAAATTAAACCAGAATCAAAGTATTCAAAACACAAAATGCACACAAAATAAAGTGCCCACAGGATCCCACAATTCAAAATAAAATGCCCGCAGGATCCTGCTATTCACAATAAATCTCTCCATATCCATATCTCCATATCTTGGTCAGCAACAGCCATCTTCCACCGTGTAGATCCAATTATGAGACAGGGCGCGGGTGCACACAAGGCAAGGTAATGCAATTGACTTTCACTTCCGGGACACAGGGTTTTCCATTTAATTTTTTTCACTATCAATATTGTACTCAGTAACGATAGGGGGTTCAAATGTAATGAAGTAAAATACTTGGGTCAAAATGTACTCGAGTAAAAGTAAAAATTACATATTTCAAAAACTACTTAGAAAATTACAAATTACTCATAAAAAGTACTCAATTACAGTAACGTGAGTAAATGTAATTCGTTACTTTCCACCCCTGCTATTTCAGTAGTAAAACAAAACACAGCAAGCTAGAAGGGCTCCTAGAGCACAAACCTTGACCAGTGCAATTCTTTTATTCTTTAAAATGTATAAACTGCTCTATCTAATCTAATTCCTGGACCTGAATCCAAATTTTGGGTCACCACCAAACGGAACACTCATGCCCACATAAAATCTGTGTGCTTCATGTCCAAAGTAGGGCCACAGGAGGGTGCTAATGTGCCATGAGCACCCTTAACCACATACTGTTTATTGTGTTTTATTGTTCTTTTTCTCCTGACTGCTGTATACTAGGATGTATGTATGGTCTGGTAAAAACAAAACTGAACTGTCCTTTAGTATCAATAAAGCTGTCTGAATCTGAAAGCTCCATCCAAGTGCACTGAAACCTTTTGGAATTATATTGCCCATGGACAGAGAGACAAACAAACAAAATACTGTCAAAGACATAAAATTTAGCTGAATGCCAAAATTTTGTTTGGTATGCTCTAAAGCACAGATTTTGTTTAGTCATAGCTCAGTGTGCCTCTCTCTCTCTCTCTCTTGAAAAGCCTGTGTGTTGATGGTCCACTCAACATTCCCTCTGTCTGTACCCGACAAAAATAATGATGGGGAATCATGAAAACTAGTAGTTTCTGAAAATGGAATTGAATAACAATGTTCCAAAAATGTAGATCTCATCTGTTTTTTCAACAGGGTCATGTTTTTGTGTTCCACATGTAGCGATATCAAACTGATCAACTTTAAAGAAACTCCAAAAGGGACAAAGAACATTCCTCTCTGACTCTGGGCCTCCCTCCCTGCATCAACGACTGTAAATCTCCTAAAAGCATCTGACGCCATAGAGTCTGGCGTTAATGGCTGCAAGGTACCCCAAACAGACATCGGTGTGGATGTTTATTTTTCTTCCTAAACAGCGATTGGCTGAGACCAAATAGCATGTTCGAAGAGAGTCCGTTTTTGAGGTCATAAATAACAATTCAGTGACACCTAAGTTGACCTTTGACCTCCCTGGACACGCAGACCCTCCTCCAGATGTGGTCTCCGTCCACACAGAAAACCCACAAACCTTTTAAAACTGAAACTCTTTAAATGAAACACTTCTAACAATGTGATATCATATTCTGTCATGACAAATGCTTTCTAATGATGTGACTTGTGTGTTTTTAGCCCTAAAAATCCCCAAGTTAGGAGAAAGTTGGGTTATTACTCTGTTATTACTCTGTTTTATTTAAGAATACTTATAATAGGATTGCTACACCTTGAGTTTGGTTGCATACTATTCTTAAGGGCATGTTGACTGATATATCTTAAGTTAACCACCTCTATTGTGTTTAACTGACTGTTTAATAGGATTTGAATTGTTTAATTCTTTCTTATTCTTTAGATATACAGTATTTGGTATCAAATTGATCCCCATGAGATTTCCTATCCAGTTGGAGTGCTTATATTGGATGTTTAATCAAAATACAACTTAATATTGGCCAAATATTAGTTGATAAAGTGTTGTTAACTCATCCAAAGGCCCTCCTCCTCTGAGATCCTCATCAGGAGACAAAACAGAGAAACATGCGGTCTTCTCGCTCTCTTCTCTTCTCCTCTTCCTCTCTGCTCTGCTCCCCTCTTCTCTTGTCTGTCTCCTTCTTCCTCCTCGTCTTCGTCACCACTTTTGATTTTTGGCTCACATATTTTTCCTAGACTCTTTTGTCTAAGTTTTGTGACATGCCCGCCGATTCTTTCTTTATAAGCCAGTAAGACTTCAAAGATTTGCTTCATAGTAAATGGACTTTCGTTATTAATTTCAGAATAGAATTTGTTTGGCCAATGAATTCTTGATTTTTGGAATTAGTTACAAATCCACTTTTATACAATCGAGACACCAACGCCCAAGCTCCAGCTTCACCTTGACAGAATCTGCCAGTCCAATCTAAGACTTCTCTCCCGGGAAACCTGGGACCACATCGGACAACCTCTTTGGATCCATCGCACTGGATAGAGTGTGGACTCAGCCCTCTGGGCGACAACCAGAACCAGAACAGTTCTTCTCTCCAGTAGCTCCAGGACCAGATGAGGCCCGATTGTAGAGGCAGTTCTATCTTCTTTCAGATGGGCTTGAGTGTGTCTTGGTTCAATTCTCTAATAATTTCCCTTGATTTGACCTTTTACAAGTAGGTTAATTCGGAAATTAATCCTCTATAACCACTCCATATGCTTAAATGTTCCTTGAGGGTTCATATCTTCTTTCCTGATTGATAACATCATTGATTTAGTACATCTCTGACATTTGTTCCTTCTTAAGTGTTTATTTTATTTTATTTTGTCTTATATATTCATTTTAATAAATCACCCTTATATATTTAAAGTTCTGTCTGTTGGTATTCTATTTGGAAGATTGACATCACTGCATGAGAGTTCTGTCTTTAGATTTGAGATTGATTAAACAACTGAAGTTTGACTTAATTGATTAAACTGATAAGTTTGACTTAATTGATTTATCTAATTTAAATGAAATAAATTAATAAATCAGCTAATTAAGTTAATTTTGCCTTTTTTGTATAAAAAGGATGGTGCCCCTTTAATTAACGAGAGCAAACCTGGTTATTAAATGAATATTAATTACTTTAATTAATATCCAGTAATATCCAGAAATCACCTCTCTCTCTCCTCTCTCTCTCTCTCTCTCTCTATAATATATATATATATATATATATATATATATATATACATACATATATATATATATATATATATATATATATATATATATATATATATATATATATATATATATATACATACCTACCTGTCTTGGAATATATATATACCATATATATATATATATATATATAGCACATATATATATACAGAAGATATATATTTGTATATATAACATGAACAATTTTTTTAAATGGGTTGTCAATATTAGTGGACCTTCTGATGGCAGGGAGATCAGTTTAGCCATGACTGTTTATTGTGATAATGATAAATCGTCTTTATCAGCTTGTTCCTGACACAAAAGCTAAAAGCTAACTAGCTAGCGGAGTTAAGCGTGAAACAAAACTCCTCGGCCTCGTCTGTCGTCAGCTTAGACTCCATCCAGGGAGACTTCCGGCGTAGCTGAGGACTTAAATCAACTTCAGTTTAAAAATAAGTTTGTGAAATATGCAGACCGGCTGCATAGAATAGAGGGGGCGTACATTTTTCAGGGGGGCATACTTTTTTGAACCTACACATTTAATCTACTCAGGCTGAACAGTGGCTCTGTCACTCCTACAGTTTGTATATCTCATTTTTCTCTCACTAAATGTTTCAGAGGAACATTTGCATTGCATATTCTCTCAAAAGGTTAAGTATATAGCCCGTAGGAAAGGGAACATGGTTAGAATGTACCACAGTTTGTTGGCCCCATCCAAAATTGAAATTCTGGTGCCATACCTCATAAAAACTGCACCTGGTGCCAAACCTGAGTTGAATTAAGAAGAGCTGAGCTGATTATATACAAAGACACATTGTCCATGGCTCTTTTGCATGTTAAGGCATGTAAACATGTAATCGTAGAATTTTTGGGGTACATTTTCATGATCCCCCTCATTGAGTGAAAAGGCTTCTAAGAGCCTGTCTGCAGTTCTAACTTTGCACAATAATCAAATAGAATGATTAATGGAGATAAAAATGTTCATAACATTCCCATTTTGGTCCTATCAGCTCACTTGAGATCAAGTTTGAGCGCTGAAACATCCACAGTACTGATCAGAATACTGAGCCCTCCATTGAAACTCGAACAGACATTTTTGTCGTGGGGGCTCATGAACCCATTTAAACATTTATGATGACACATTGCAGAGTGGTTGCAGGGCTGTTTGCTGTTAATCATGGACCTGATTATCTGCTGGCCGTAAGGTCTATAGCTCATCTCGTTAAAATTAGAACGTAATAGAATATGAATGTGGACGCACACAGAGGCAATTTCCTTTCCTTCCATTCAGAGCTGTGAAGAGAAACATGAATCATTAGCAGATTGAAAGCCTAGAGTTGTGAACAGCCAAAGGCCATTGCTGTGGTGTACCTTAACAGACCTGGGGCTGCACTGAAAGTCCTCCAACTATTGCAGGTTGTCCTCAAGCTGTGGAGTACTTTCAGTCATGAAGGGATGAGGTAAGCGCTGCTTGACCTTTGGAAAGACAGAAAACCAACAGGTCATCTTTTTATTCAAATCTTCTCAAAAATGGGTATTCATTGCTTTATTCCCTCAAATCATGAATGGAAGATTATACTTACTATCCTGCCATTTTTGTGGATATATTAAAGTTGTATATTTGACCTGTGTATTATCTTCTTACTACCTGTGAGGCATCCTTCATAAAAAGAAAACGTCACTCTTCAGTTAAACTGCTGAACGATCACTGACTGTTGAGAAAGGATCATTAACAGAAAAATGAGAATCCTGCCTTAAAAGTCAGAATTCTAAGAGAAATGTCAGAACTTAGAGATTGAAGTTATTTTTTGCAATTTTGACTTTTATCTCAGACTTCAGAAACACATTTCAACTTCCAAATTTCCCTTTTTCTGTGTCCTAAATCCCCTTCCATATTTACCTAATATACCCGATAATCTAAATTTTCATGATGTCAACCATTCAGCTGTCGAAACCAAACAAGCATGCCACTGTCTTCAATGAAGCATTTTTGTTTATTTGTTGATATATCTATCTCTCTATATATCTATATCTATATCTCTCTCTATATATATACACATATATATATATATATATATATATATACACATATATATATATATATATATATATATACACATATATATATATTTGTTGATATATATATATATGTGTGTGAGTGTGTATATATATATATATATATATATATATATATATATATGTATGTATATATATATTTATATCTATATATATATATCTATATATATCTATATATATCTATATATATCTATATATATATATGTATATATATATATATATATATATATATATATATATATATATATATATATATATATATATATATATATGTGTATGTATATATATATATATATATATATATATATATATATATATATATATACATGTATGTATATATATATATATATATAGATATATTTGTATATATAACTGCCGAACAGTTTTCTGACAGACGCCTCCTCTGTCGTTGTCAATACTGATGAATTGGACCTTCTGATGGCAGGGGATCAGTTTAGCCATGACTGTTTTATTGTGATAATGATGGAAATCCGTCTTTATCCGCTTGTTCCTGACACAAAAGCTAAGCTAACTAGCTAGCGAGTTAGCGTGAGCAAAGCTCCTCGAAGCCTACGTCATCGTCAGCAGACTCATCCAGGGGAGACTTCAGCGTAGCTGGGGACTTAAATCAGCCAGTTTAAATAAGTTTGTGAAATATGCAGACCCGGCTGCAGAAACAAATTAGAGGGGGGGCATTACATTTTTTCAGGGGGGCATACTTTTTTTGAACCTACATTTAATCTGCCTCGGGCTGAACAGTGGCTCTGTCACTCCTACAGTTTTGACATATCATTTTCTCTCACTAAAAACAGGCAGTTCATCCATAAATATATATATAAAACAACAAACAAAATGCAGTGGTGTAGTGCTGTGTTAATTTTTTAAACTTAGAAGATGAAGAACAGCAATGGGAGCTGAGGCATTAAAAAAGCAGCAACATACAGCCACTATTCGAAACATAAAATGTCAACAGTCACACTGAAGTAAACAGTCATGCTAGGAGAGGTTTAGCTACAGCAGCTAGGGAGCAGGAGGAGGACAACAATGCAGTGTGTGACCCTTCTGCCTGAAAGTAAAAAACAGTTAAGGCCAGTTAAAGTTAAAAGCACTCTGGCAGACAGCGTTTGTGAACTGAGTGAAACCTTCTGAAAACCCTCTCCTTCCACTCATTCCTAAATTTCTTAGTCAAGTCCTTCTCAGATGCCAACTGGATGAGGTTGGCCTTGCGCTGATGAAGCAAAGCTCAGCGATGCTCTGTGAAGACATTTTTAAGAGTGGCAAATGAATTTTCACAGAATGCTGTGCCAGCTCCAAAAGTAAGTCCATGTTTAAATGCTGTGAGAACGATGGGCGTTGCCTCCAGGGGCCTCTGGTACTGTTTCACAATATGTCAGGATTAAGAAATAAGCTTGAAATAATTATCAATCAATTAATCAATATCAATATATCATTGAACCACATCATGTCAAGTGTGATGTGTGCTATGTTTACTGCTTGATGCTGAAACATCTCAGTATATTATAAGAGGTCCCAATTGACTATGCCATGACAATCAGGCTATTTAATCATTTCAAAAGGAGCCTTGTAGCTTTTTGAGATTTTTGAATTTTAATCACAAACTCTCTGAACTTTCGCCTAGTTTTAATTTTTATTAATTTAATGTTTATTTAGAAGGGATGATACATACAACATTGCCACAGAAGATGGGAAAATGTGAATGTATATGAGATGTGTGGCTTCAGCTAATTTGCCATCTTTGTCCCTGGTCAGGATTTAGAGTACAATAAATTATACAGAATACAGATACAATTGTACAAATAAAGTAATACAGTGAATGTAGTCAATAAGTACCATGAATAAATTGACACAGTTGTAGTAAATTAGAGGCCAAAACACAAGTTACATTTAACATTAAAGATTATTAAAATAGTATACTGATAATTAGTTGTGAGAAATTGTTCACATTTCTGCTGCTGTTTAACTTTTGCACTGAACTTTTTAAGCTCTGTTTGAGATTTAATTTCAGATGGTAAGGAATTCCAGAGGTGTATGCCTTAAACTGAGAGGGATGACTGCCCAAATGTTGTCCTGCACCTTTGGACTATACAGTTTTGTTGTGTTCTGTTCCTTGTTATTGTCCTACAGCTGTCTGTCTTTGTAAAGTTCTGAGACATTACTTGTGGAGCCAGTCCATTTAAAGCACTTGAAAACAACTTTCAGAAAGGATAATTTTATAAAGTTGGAAAAGGTCAACAAATTATAATTTCTCAATAATTTTGCAGTGGTGCCATTTTTGTGGCTTCTGGTCTAAAATTTTCAAAGCTAATCACCTACTTCATTGTTCATTTCACCTCATCTGGTGGAGAAGAGTCACATTGTGTGAATTAATAAATTGTGGCAAAAAATCATGTATAAACGGGAGGCATTTAAGCACATTTAAGGACAGAGCTGCGGAGCTACGTGGTCCCATTCTCTCCCCCGTGCACACAGCTGCTCTCCCTGCCTGTACCGCACATGCAGTTCGGCCTCTCTCCGTCATAAGTTCCGTAATGTTTCCTCCGTGGGAGCAAAGTCACATCCATGGTGTAAGGCTGTGTTATGTGGCACGCAACATGGGACAAAGAATGCACTGACACTCTGGAAACCTGCCTGTTAGGCTTTGGTGAAGTGTGCGCGCTTATGTGTGCCTGTCACCAAATTACAGCTGCAGAGGGTGCACTTCGCCTGTGCCGAGAGTAGACCAGGTTGGAGCAGGCGAGCTTTCAGCTTCCGCACAGTTTTTTTGGCACGAAATTGTCACTGTGCCGACCTGCATCTGTCAGCACCTCCTCCTGGTGCGCTGTCCCACCCATCTCTGCGAGGCCTGTCTACCAATTGTTAAATTGACTGTGCACGGGGGCGAAATTGTTACTGCGCGGGAGACTGTCGATCATGAATATCTAGCTCGGTCACTATGACTCAGTGACCCGCCTCCCACTACCTTTAATTGGCTAAGGCGTTGCCTTCCTTCGGTTGGATTGGTTTGATTGACTGACATAGATGGGATTAAGAGAAGATGGCTACTCTGACGGAAAAAACAAACCCCAAATAAAACAGAAACCTTTGCTGTCAGTCCAGAGCGGGCATACCTGACTCCATGGGCGGGCATGGCCCCCCAATGCCCACCCATGCCGCCGGGTCTGGGTAGGGTACTACAGGTCAATCTGGACTGGGGGGGGCACAAAGTCCAATTTGGGGGGGGCAGTGCCCCCTAGTGCCACCCCATGACGCCGGCGCTGGAAATATGTGCAGTGTCCCACAAAATATTTTGATTTCCTCACGCACATTACCCCATGTTTACTACAAAAAAGTGGTTCTACCTGAACTAAAACCTGCTTCTGATAAACTAATGAGGACTGAAAGGCAGATGTGACAAAGAGTTCATAAACAATCTTTATATTTACATTCTTAAAAAGGTAATTTGTTATATTTCTCAGGAATTTGCCTCAGTTTAACACACTCTTTTGTATTGTACTTGAAAGCAGCAGAGAAGGAAAATAAATGATGCCTATGAAAAGAACGTTCCCTTTAGTGTTTTTGTTCCATTATTGTTTGCAACTTTTTAAAAAGTACTTCTACCTTCACTGCAATCTTCCTCTAATTTTCATCAACAAGAAGGTCAAGATACAGAATGACTCTTTTTTTAAGGTGATGTAATTAATTACTCAGAAGTTCAATGCATTTTTGCATATTTTGTACTCCAAATTTCCTCTCTGGTGTAAAGTTTAAAAAAATCTAAAGGACAATGTATTGTGTGTATATACAATATATATACTGTTTATATATATATATACATGTATATATATATGTGTATATATATATATATATATATATATATATATATATATATATATATATATATATATATATATATATATATATATATATATATATATATATATATATATATATATATATATATATATATATATATATATATATATATATATATATATATATATATATATATATATATATATATATATATATAGATATATATATATATTTTTTTTTTTCAATGAATCGGCCGATTAATCGGTAATTGGTATTTTTTTTCCTGACAAATATAGGTATCAATAAGCGGCAAGGCCGAAAACCAACATTGAATGCCCGTGACCTGCCCAAGCTATTGCAAGGAATTTAGGGATTTCATCATCTACGGTCCGTAATATCATCAAAAGGTTCAGAGAATCTGGAGAAAATCCTGCACGTAGGCGGCAAGGCCAAAAACCAACATTGCCCGTGACCTTCAATCCCTCAGGCGGTACTGCATCAAAAACCGGCATCACTGTGTAAAGGATATCACCACATGGGCTCAGGAACACTTCAGAAAACCACTGTCAGTTGCTACAGTTTGTCTACATCTGTAGGTGCAAGTTAAAACTCTACTATGCAAAGCCAAAGCCATTTATCAACAACACCCAGAAACGCCGCCTGCTTCGCTGGGCCCGAGCTCATCTAAGATGGACTGATGCAAAGTGGAAAAGTGTTCTGTGGTCTGACGAGTCCACATTTCAAATTGTTTTTGGAAACTGTGGTCGTCGTGTCCTCCGAAACCAAAGAGGAAAAGAACCAGCCGGACTGTTATAGGCGCAAAGTTCAAAAGCCAGCATCTGTGATGGTATGGGGGTGTATTAGTGCTCAAGGCAAACATTTACTGAGTGTTGTTAAAAGGAAAGGCGATGTAACACAGTGGTAAAAATGCCCCTGTGCCAACTTTTTTGCAATGTGTTGCTGCCATTAAATTTTAAGTTGATGATTATTTGCAAAAGAAAATAAAGTTTCTCAGTTCGAACATTAAGTATCTTGTCTTTGCAGTGTATTCAATTGAATATAAGTTGAAAAGGATTTACAAATCATTGTATTCTGTTTTTATTTACGATTTACACAATGTGCCAACTTCACTGGTTTTGGGTTTTTTAACTCATTTACTCTCAGATCTAGTGTGAGTCAATAGTCCTAGGTGACTTTAACCTCAACTGGCGATCAAAAGACTCGGATAACTTCAAAGAGAGGGGTGATGACCTGAATATGGTACAGATTGTTAATGACCCAACCAGACCCAATTTAAAGGACTCTCCCAAGTCAACTTTAATTGATTGAATTTTATGTAACAGACCTGACATAATTTCTGCCTCTGGTGTCTTTGGTCTTGGATTAAGTGATCACTGCCCCATAGTCTGTGTTTGAGGTGCTGAAAACATCAAGCACAAGGATTATTTTCAGGAGAAATGCTTAACATTTTAATAAGCAGGCTTTTGTTCATGACATTATAGACAGCAACATAAATCATACCACAGAAATTCCAAACATGGAAGAGGCTTTCAAGTATTTCTCAAACGCAATGCTCACTGTTGAAGAACATGCTCCCCTGAAAAAGTTCAGGATCAAAGATTGATGTAGCCCATGGTTTACCACAGACCTATCCCTAATTTTCACAGAAAGGGATAAAACCTGGGCTCTGGCCAAGTAAACAGGGGACACAGAGCACTGGCTGACGTTTAGGCAGTTGAGGAACAAATGCACCTCTTCATTGATGAAAGCCAAAGCTACTTATTATATAGATAACGTTTCAAATTCTTAAGCTGACCCATCAAAATTCTGGAAAGCTGTTGATATCACTAAAAATAACCCAATGTCATCCTATCCTTCATGTATTATATCCAATAACTGTAGCATAGACAAACTGGATCAAATCTGTCAAGCTTCTAACGCACACTTTGCTGCAGCTGGAAACCAGTTCGATACAGTTTACTCCAGTTCTGCCTTTAACAGTCGGCCACTGTCTCATGCTCCCTCCACAAACCCTTCAAACCCCACCTTTCCCATTTAGTTTGCACTCCTTTACCTCAGCTGCTGTCAGAGAGGGACTTTAAAATATAGACAGCAAGAAGTCAATAGGCCATGATAAAATTAATCCATATTTCTTGAAGATCTGTGCAATTTCAGAGCAAGTTGCACACTTGTTTAATCTCTCTATTTCCACTGGTGTTTTCCCCCAGGCCTGGAAAACAGCACATGTGACCCCACTCCACAAAGGTGGAGACTGCTCTCAATAACTACCGGCCCTTCTCAAAACTGTCCTGTCTTGCTAAAATCTTAGAATCATTAGTCAACAATCAAATCAAATCATTCCTCTCCAGTAATCATATATTAAGCCCACATCAATCAGGTTTTAGAACAAACCATAGTACAATCACTGCAGTCTCATCTGTCACAAATGATATTGAATTGAATTGAATTGAATTGATTTATTTATTTCGGTCACGTCAGCACACTTATACAGCATCACACATTGTCAATAGTTGATCAAATGTACATGTCCGAAAGGGAAGACGTGAGAAGCAGAGCTTATCTAGTCCCGTCCCTATTTTCTCAATATTTAGTCTCCTCTTTTCGACATATCATCAAATTATTATAAATTTTTATTCCATTTGCAGAAGTATGATATAATTCTTGACTGTCCTTTAGTGTCCGTATTGACCTATTATGACTAATCCTTTGTTCTACGTAAGACATAGTCCAATTCCTTGTTCCACGTAAGGCATAATTCATGACTCTCTTTTATTTGTTGTTAGTCCCGGCTTGTGATGTTGGGTTGGTGTTGTTTGGTGATGTTTGGGTGGTGTGTCCGCGTTGCCTTTCTTTTTTCCAGGTTTCAAACCTGTTAAACGCGTGATTCCTCGTCACTCTCCTCTTCACCCAGATTATTATATTATTATATACATATTATTTGTCATATTGACAAGACTAAGAGAAATTGGTTCTGACTCTATGTCCTGTAAGGACATGAGTCTGGTTCCAAGACTACCTTTCACAGAGAGATCAGTATGTGGTTCTTTGTAATTGTCGTTCTATGTGTTTGCCTCAAGGTGCAATACTTGATCCTCTCTTATTCACTATATATATAAACAACATCACATCATCTATAATAGATTGTAACTCCCACCTTTATGCTGATGATACAATTCTATACTGTTTTGCTAACACTGCCCAATCAGTCATTCAAACCCTCCAACAAAACTTTGATCAACTACAACATGCTCTGTTTGACTTAAGACTGGTTCTCAATCCAAGTAAAACTAAATACATGTTATTCTCCAGAGCCACAGACATCACTGACAGTAGTTTTCACATCACCACCCTAACAGGACACAGCATTGACAGAGTATCTGAGTATAAATACCTTGGTATTTGGTTAGATCAAAAACTCACCTTCAAATTTCACATTGATTCCCTGGCCTGCAAATTAAGACAAAAAAATAGATTTTTCTACAGGGACAAAACTAACTCCCACTGCGAAGTAGAAAACATGTTATTGAAGCTGTCTTTTTATCGGTTTTAGATTATGGTGATGTTGTTTACAGAAACGCCTCCACCTCTACTCTGAAACCCCTGGACTCCATTTATCACTCAGCCCTCAGATTCATCACTGGTGAAGGTTACTCCACCCACCATTGCACTTTATATGAAAAAGTGGGCTGGACACCCCTGAATGTAAGACGTGACAGGCACTGTTTTTTATCCATTTATAAAGCCTTACTTGGTATAATGCCATCATACATAACATTTCTGTTAAATCAATCTTATAATCAATATCCAACAAGATCCAGTGACCTCCTGATACTTGAAGTTCCACGGGTAAAAACTTTATTTGGAAGAACTGCTTTCAGCTTTTCTGCTGCTTTCACCTGGAACATCTTACAACAAACATTTAAACTGCAAGCACTTGCTTCTTTTGGTCAGTTTAGAACAATGATGATGAATTAGGCTGCTTTTGAATGTAACTGTTTTTAACTGTGTTGTTCTATTGTTGTTCTATGTACGAGATAAAATAAAGGTTGCATGAGCGAATGAAAAATACCATTTATGTGTAATTTAAATGAAATACCAAAACAAGACTGGTAATGAAAAATGCATACTGTTAAAAAAAAATACTCATAACTTTTTGTCCTAAATTCAAAAGACAACTCCTATGTGAACTGTCTTTTGCAATTAATGTTCATGATTTACTGTTTATAATGAAATGTTTTTGTTTTGCAGCATAAGGTTAAAGGTTAATTACTTTTGGAAGAGAAACAATAATACAAAGTTGAATACAGCCTGAGTCCTTGATTTCTTCCCATTTAAACATGAGCAGCCATGCAGCGTTCAGTCACAAAGTTTCATTCTGCCCGATCCAGATTACAGCTGAGAACCCCCTCAGTGCATCATTTCTGGATCAGATTGATTAGCAAACAGCATGTCAGAGTCACATGTGAGGCATTACCAACAAGAACTGGGACACTTGAAGCAGCCAGATTGAGACTGATTGAGTTGTTACTCTCCAGGCTGAAGTTATTGCCTCCACCGACTAATTTATGGAATCTTGTTAAATTATCCTCATTGCCACTCAGCTCAGTGATTCAGACAGATAACACACTAACATAGCTGAAGGTCAATTATAGAGAGAGTCCCCCCACTTAAGCTACTAATTAGAATTTTGGTCATAACGCTTGACAGGAAACAGCCTTGTTTACTTCCACTTCTACCAGGAGATTGAAAAAGAAGTTCTGTGCAGCATATATATATATATATATATATATATATATATATATATATATATATATATATATATATATATATATATATATATATCACAGTTTCATTCGATTCATATGCCTTTGAAATAAGTAAAAGTGTTAACTGTTATCAACATAAAGACTGACATCCTTGTCTCACCGAAACCAAATTTGAGCATGCCCTCTGATTCAGTTCAACCTTCTAAAAACCTTTAGCCGTAAGGACTTTTCTTGCCTTTCCAGATAAATTGAATATGTAGATTAAAAGTGAGAAAATGTAGTTTTATACTTTGAAAAGCCTCTTGTTAATGCCCTGAACTTAATCCTCCACATCACTGCTCCCCCATCCTAAAAGATGAGTCTGTGGTTGAGCTGACTGATCTGTTTCAGAGGGGCTCTGCTCTTGAAATAAATATGATTCACAACAGTACTGTAGCATGGTATCAGGTTTAAAAACCAACCTGTTGATTAAACTGTGTAAAATTGGACTTACTGGAGTTCCCATATTTCTTAGCACCAAATATCCTGCAGATCAAGAGCATGCCCTGACCCTGTCAGATTAGACATAAAATTAAAATAATAATACATTTTATTTAAAAGCGCCTTTCTTAGCACCCAAGAACACTTTACAAAATACATAATAAAAACGCACTGCATTAAAATCACAATTAAAATGAATAAAATAGATACAAAATTATGTTGTGACTTGACTGACAGACATCACTGAGTACAGGATTGTCTTTCCAAAGATCATATTGAATGACAAGCTTGATGCTAAATGCTATATTTACTCACTGAGGTGCTAACACGTCTATGTCTCTGATAGTCACACACTCTCTTGAGGTGTTTATTAACCATAACATCCATACCCAAAGCAGCTGGTTATTGTATCCTCTACATGGTTATGAGCTACACATGAACTAATGTGCCCCTGCAGCTTACATTGGAATATGGCTGAGGCACACTAGCAACTGGGCCATAGCAACTGGCAAAGCTTGAAAAGGTGTAAGTCAGTATAGTCCAAAAAAATCAATACATACAATCTAATTTTTTGATACAGTAGATTTCTGACCACAGTAAATCCCTGGATTTGGGTGTGTTTTTATTGATATATTATTTATATTATATTTTATATATGACCTATAAATTTTGATATCATTCATTTGCGACATTCTGCAGCATTCTATATATATATATATATATATATATATATATATATATATATATATATGTATATATACATACACACACACACACACACACACACATATATATATATATATATATATATATATATATATATATATATATATATATATATATATACAATTATATAGATGTATATATCTACATATACATGTATATAATGCCCGCATGTTGTCATCTTCTTTGCCCGTGAGTACAGTTCTCAATACCTCAATATGCTCAGTCTTTTTATGTGTTTAAGGGTATTACTCTCATTTTAGAGGTCTGGTTAAAGACCTAAAATTCTATGACTGCATGTTTAGGGGAAATTTAAATAGGGTTTCTTGCGGAGATGGGGGGGGCTTGAGTTTGAGTCTCAAGTCACACTTAAGTGACACCCAAAGGTGACTTCAGACTTGACTTGGACTTGCCTTTTGAAGACTCAAGACTGAACTGATTTTGAGGTATCAAACTTGTGCCAAATCAAAAATTGTATGGGTATTTTCCAGACTTTTCAGCCCAAGTTTTTTGAAGAAGTCCTAAACAATGTAACAGAATGAGCTGATCTCCTCGCTCACCTACATGCTGATAACATACTGTTGTTATAGGTAACAGCAATGGAAATGGTGCATTATTTTATATAGAACTGGAGCTCTAAACATTTAGAAACATGAAGGTTGATAAGCCCTGTGCCCTAACATTTTAATAAAGGCTGATTTATAACATGTATTTATCCTCATTGGTATTTCTGGTGAGCCAATGAGTCTGCATAAAACATGTGCATCCTGTTTGAGACAGACAGCTGTGTATGCTGTGGGGAGAAAGAGGAAGTAGAGACAGTTGCTGGAAAGAATAAATAACTGCTGCTCCACTCTGCATGAACTGAACAGAATGTGTACTGTGGGAGTGAAATTCAGCTTGTTGCGAGAGGGGAGAAGAGGGACAGGTGGAACAGGGAGCAGTTGTAACACTTAATTCCTGCAAGAAGAAGCAAGTGAGAGTGCTGATATTGAGTCTTCACATGCTCAGTTGAGCAGATTTCTGTGTTTCTTTAATTTTACGATGAGAACAGTCTTGAGGATTATTCATGAAATAGTGTTACAGTCGCCCCATCAGCTAAAGATATTTTATGATTACATAATTAAACAGAGGAATATCTAGTTATAACTTAATACAGCATCCAAAGGCAGGTTTAGATGACAGGTATATTACTGACCATGTAATTTGGTTTTATGGTTTTATTGCCCTTATTTGTTAGAATTTCTCCTTAGAAAGATAAGACTTTTTTCCAGCACATTTCAGTGTATTTATGCACTGCCTAAACTTGTACAGTCACAAATATATATTTTGCAGGATAACAGTATTTCCCTTTCTTTCTTTTTTTTCTAGATAACTTAATTTTATATACATTTAAGCCATTTTAGTCTACTTAATTAAACCATGACACACTTGACTTACTTGAGGCTACCACCCAGAGACTTCAGACTTGACTTTAACTTGCAACAAAGCATTAGCCGCATGCTAGTGCCCAAGCTCAAGCCCCCAAAGTGCACATGATAAAATTAATCCTCACAGTAACAGCCTCTCACTTTAGACCAATGATAATTTTAAATACTTTCAGAAAACTTACATGACTGGAGGTCAGCTGTGTCTCTATTGTGTAATTCCAGACCAAAAAATTTTTTTAAAAACAATCAATATACTTCTTGAAAAACATTAAGTTCATACAGAGATCATATTTATTCTTGGTGTAAGCAATTTTTTCAAAGATTTTTTTATTTCTGTACAGACAGACTTGTTTGCTTCTTTTCGGTCAGACAGAAATAGACAGGTTAAGAGATTGAAATATATAAAAAATCCAAACACTCATCTGCAATGAAAAGTGTCCTTTCTACAACTTACTAATCATCTGTTAACACATTAAGGGCCCGATCTACTAAAGGTTTGCGTGTATAAAAACACATGCATACTTGATAGCACACGCAAGTCTGGTCTACTAACAGGGTTCACTGAGGATTGCATTTCTCAAATGAGTAAAACAACACGTAAAGTCCATTTAGCATGTTTGCCCTCATAATTATGCAGAATACATGCAAAATACTGGGAGGAGATTAAATGTTATCATATAACACCTACCATCTGATCTATCAAACCCCCAACTGATTGTGCGCAGTGTTTTTGCATCTATATTTACATCGTTTAGGTGCAAAAAAAAGCCGTGTTAGGAATGGAGGGCTGTGACCATGGTGGCAAACAGGAGTCGCATTAACTAAATATTTCCCATCACTGTCTGTTATTATGAAGGACTGGAAAAATAGGAACAATCCATTGTGCCATGTGGACACACGTGTAAGGTAAACCCTCTCTGTTTTTTGCTCTACATCGTGGAGGAGGTCATTTAATCTGTTTAAAAAAATAAAAAATAAAAAAAAAATGACTGCATCACACTCTCCTCACACCGACAGCGAGTTTAGAGGCTGTCAGAGCGCATTAATAATAATACTACATCATCAACACACCCACCAATTGCATGTGCAATTTTTTTAGTTTGCACACGTAATTTAGCACTCGTTATTCTGTATCTCAGTAGATCAGGCCCAAAATGTATTTTTCCCTCTCTTTTTACCTACAGCACTCTTCTGCCACACCTCGCTGCTTTGAACTAAGGACAGCAATTGGCTGTATACAAGCTGTGCCAAAACGTTATTTAAAAGGGAAAAACACTCACAATTAAACATTCAGGGGCAACTTGATTCTAACCACTATAGTTGTAGCAGATTGGACCCCCTCCTGCTTTAAGAACTGCATACTGGTTAGCAGGACATGTCAGAAGTAAGCAGTGGAAGTCTGTGCTCAAAATACAGCATGCATGATGATTAAAGAAAGAAAGCTGTAGTGTTTGAGCTCCATATCCAACATCAGCGCAGGACAGCTCTTTGGCGAGAGACCCGGTGGTGATCATCTTAGAGCTAATGATCTGCAGGACTTTGATGTTTGGCAGTGAAAACAACATTTTCACTTTTCACTGCTGCATTCACACTGCAGTTCGCACTGAACATAATACTGGGGTGGCACAAGGAAGATACTCTGTTTGCATTCACACATGTAGCTCACCCTTATCTTGCTTGCAAGGCACACAAACAAAGCCCTTGATAAGGCACACCCTTCATGAGCCAGGCTAGAATCCCTGGGAGAACTGATTCATCATGTTTCAATAAAATTCGGGAAAAAATCTTCAAAGATTTTGGTCAATGTTGACTCAATAGTGTTTGGAGTTGCTGCAGATTTATACACAGTACTTCCACAATTTCAAATATCAATCCGTCCATCCATCCATACATCAATCAATCAATCAATCAATCTTTATCCTGCTCCACCACGTCTCAAAGGTGCTCAGTTGATGGATTCATGCTGTCATTTTCGTTGCACAAAATTCTGATCCTACCATCTAAACAGCAGAAATTATGATTCATCAAACTCTGCAACATTTTTCTACTCTTTTGATATTCATACAAAGTGCAATTTTAAGCCTCAAATTCCTGTTCTTAGGTGATCACAGTGGCACCCAGTGTGGTCTTCTGCTGCTGTAGCTCTTCTTTAACATGTTCAGAAATGGTCTTTTACATACATTCTTGACCCACTGTAGTCAGTTTCCTCTGACCTCTGGCATCAACAAAGCTTCTTCTCTCAGAGACCTGCTGCTCACCAGAAATGTACCTTTCTTGGACCATTCTGGGTAAACCCTTAGGATAATTTTACATGATTATCCCAGTAGGTCATCAGCTTCTGAAATATTCAGCAGCCCATTCAGAACTTAAAGCCATGCTACCTGAAAAGTCACTTATGCCTAAGTCACACATTCCCGTTTCTCATAGAGACTGTGCACGACTGTACACGATTGAGGAGGCTGGTGTGATCGCTATGATACGGGATTAAATGACTGTCTCACCCCTGGAGACACTCCATAAATACACCGTCAGAGGCGCAGCTACAGCGCTTCAGGGGGCGTTTGTCCCGCTCCAGTTAGGTTAATACAGCGATATGAGGAGGATTCCATCCCGCTGGCAGGACGTCAGCCCCGCTCGAGCTCAGTTCGCGTCACGTAAGCCCCGACTGAGCCCTGTCACTTGCGCCGTCTTGCACGGGACACAGTCGGGGCTCAAGCGGGTACATCCTTGTCAGTCGTCCTCATAAAGCTTTCAGGATCTGTGGCGAAATAAACACTTTTAATGCTCAAACTTATACGTGCAGTTGCTGATCTAGCTTCACTGCCGGCTGCATCCGCTCCCTTGATACTGAGCCAATTTTAAAACGAGTTGTACCCGTCAATCGTATACACACATACACTTGGGGCAATAGGACCCAGGTTGAAAAATACCGAAGTTGCCCTTTAAAGCCATGCTACCTGAAAAGTCACTTAACTCATCTTTTTGTCCTATTCTGATGCTCTGTTTCAACTTCAGAGGGTCGTGATGACCATGTTCAACCATCCATCCATTATCTGTACCACATATCCCATTCAGGTTTGCAGGAGGCTGAAGTCTGTCTCAGCTGACATTGGGCAAGAGGCGGAGTACACTTTGAATGGGTCACCAGCCAATCGCAGGGCTACATAGAAAGACAGATAACCATTCATGCTGACACTCATACCTAAGGGCAATCTAGAGTCACAAATCAGCCTAATAAGCTTGTTTTTGGTTGTGTTTTGAAGCTGGAGTGCCCAGAGAAATCCCCCACATGCACGGGGAGAACATGCAAACTGGACATAGAAAGGCTCTGATTGACATGAAATTCAACCTTCTTGCTGTGAGGCAAGTGCACTGCCTGCTGTGCCAACAAGTCACCCATGACCGTGTCTATATGCCTGAATGCCTTAAGTTGATGCCATGTGATTGGCTGACTGACTTGTTAAGCAATATTGCTGGATAAAACAGGCCATAGCTGCAAATATGGAGCTGAATAGTGTTACCGCTTTTCACCAGGAGATAGTAGACATGTGTAACTTTAATCAGAGCAGCATTTGTGGGTGTGTTTCTGTTCAAAGTTTTGGTGGATATTTATTTTAAAACACGCACAACAGATCGAGGAGTGGCTGTAATGGTTGTAGAGCAGAGCAGGGAGAGAGACACACACACACAGATAGAGAGAGAGTGAGCTAGAGTCCTCCTCATGCCAAGAGGTCTGTTCACTGTCTACACAGTTCTTTGTCAAGTACTGGCTGACTCTGATTCTGAGGAGTATTTGACCTCTGAGGATGATGTTCGTGTTCGGTTGTCCAGTGAGGATGAAACTGGCGGGGCGTCTGCCCCCAACAGCAGCAGCTTGTGTGCCATAACATTCCCAAAGCAGCACATACCAGGGCAGGTGCTTTGCCGAGGTGGACGTAGTCCGTAAGCGCCAAGGAGGGGATGTGGTCTGGGAAGCAAGGGAGCTCAAAACACTGGGAAGAAGGATGGCGGTAACAGGAATGAGAAAAACCGTGGAGATCCCGGGAGAATGAACGCATCATCAATAGTGGTGGCGGCAGCAGAAGCGTTCATGCTCGCTTTGTAAACTACAATAGTGATGATGGTTGGGTTAACTGGAGGGATGAGGAAGAGTACCAAAAGATGGTCAGACATTTTCATGAGCCTTTTGGGCATTGTGGAGACAGGAATTGGAAAACTTTTGAACCTAAGGATTTCTCGTCTCTTTTTTTGGACGGTGAACTCTGGAGCCTAATCACAAATGAGACAAACAGATATGCCCATTAGGTCTTAGAGAGGGAAAACCCAAAACCAAACTCCAGATTTCATGACTGGTATGATGTTACAGTGTATATTTTCTAATATGGCTGCCACCTGGGGATGTACATAATATGCAAATTGGATAAGTGAATTTACTTCTATTCCAAATTTTGGGTCTTACTGAAGATCTTATCACTATCAAAGGTGGAGAAAATTTAATATTTTCTCAAAAAGAACAAGTCTGACTCCTAAAGAGTTAAGTTGGCAAGCAGTTGACCAGGTGTACACCATGTACTGGTAATGTGTATCCCAGCTGGTTTGTGAAAGCCTCAGATCCCCCAGGACCTATAAAATACTAACCTACTTGGCCTGCTTCCTCTGTGACCTTGCCCAACATGAGTGAAGAAAGACAGATAGATGGATTAATGGTTATTAAAACCTCTGTGGTTTCGCAAGAAATAATTCTGTGCAAAGCAGAAGAAAACATCACTTTTTCCTTCAAGACTGGTTTAGTCCATCTGATTCAGAGTGCATGTGCACGCACACCTGAATGAAGCTGATTATTTTTGAAAGCCATTATAAGGAGTGACTCATATGAAATGAACAACTTGAAAATGCTGAAGATTTCCAGAAAGTTTATGTGAGGTGAATAACAACAAATAATTGGACAAGACATAAAACACAGAAAAAATATACATGCACTACAGGACAACCCCGAAGAGCTTCATTACCACCACAGACAGGAAGAGATGACCGGTCTGTGAAAATAATTGAACCACACAGAAGTCAAGCTGGTGCAGGAAGGAGGAAAAAAAGTGTAATGCAAAATATGATTGCATTAGCTGGGGGAAGAATATCAATTGCCTTGGACTATAATTAAATAAGTCACTAATTAAGTTACTGTCCAACTTTGTGGAGCCCGCTTTGTCCCACTGACTCACCAGGGAGTTTGTCCTAGTCTCTGCACACTCTGAGCGGAGCTGTCTCCTCCCCCTTTGAGCCTCATCATGACAGCAGCGCCAGCCGAGATAAGAGGACTACAAGAGTCGGACCGGCCTGCCTGTCATCCCCGCGAGCTGCATGCTGCAGGGGAGGCTGCATCAGAAGACGGTTTACTCAGTGGTGAGACGCATCAAGCCTAATGAGCCACAACCAGATGGGAACAGATCATTAATACTGAGCTGCTGCTGGAGTCTCTTGGGATAATAACTGGTGTGAGATACTATATGGCCACTGATGGGTGCATGATGAAGTACTACTTGTCTGCACACTGGGGTCATATGTTTGTGTTCTCCCAGAAAACATGAACCCTGCTCACTGACAAATATTGTAACAAATCTGTTGCATGGGCGGAGAAGCAAAGCAGGGGAAATGTTGCAGTCAAAAATCCTCTTCCTACTGACGGGATGGTAGGATGATGAAGGAAGAATGCTCCACCAGCATTTTTGTGATGCCACATTTACAAGCTACATTCAGCTCACTGTTGCACAAGTTGCAGTATTAAGTGGATTTGATATTCATGTCCTATTCTGACTTCTCTTACTTCTTGGAGAATGCAATATGTGGAAGTTTTGCTTAATGCAGTCCTCACAAACTCAATTTAAGAGTTTTCTTTGTGGTGCTTACTAGTGTTAGGTTGCAAAAGTTGTTTCATCTGACATTGTTCTTTGAAGAGCAGTAATAAGAAGAGGCTGTTCAGATTGCCTTTTTAGCTTTTGTGCAAAATATTAAGTGCAACTGCAATTTTGTTTATAAGGTGTAAGCACTCTATCTGGGGATTAACATCGATCATTTTAATGCAGATTAATCATTACTTTCTATTTGAAACTTATAATAAAACTACCAAAGTGTACCTTCAAAAACTTAAAACAGTCTCAGACTGTAAGCCTTGTGAAGACTACCATTGGTTTGTTGGATATTTGGGCAGCAGGTGGTCTCATGCACTATGACAGTGGGACGGCTGAAGTTTGTGGTTTGATGTATTAGTTCAGCTCTACTCTTGACTATCACATCCCAAAGAAGTCCACTACGAACAGAAATAAAATCATATATAACATGCAGTTTATGCTATATGTCCACATTTTGCTGATAATGCTGGTGCTGCTCTGACCCTGCATGGTTAGCCTTCACTGTGTGAACTTCTTAGCACAGCAGAAACTTTTTATAGTTATATATTTCATGGATTTAATTATGATAGCTATTAAAACTAACCGGGCACAACATACTTCAAGAGTCAAACTGGCAATAGCTCAAAGAAAATGTTTAGGAATGGACAGAAACTTTTAAAGCGTATTCAGCAGGTGATGGGACAATCATTCAGTCAGTCACGCTAATTATGGCCAATCAGATAACGTGTCAGCTGAGCGCTACTGATGTGTTGTAAAGGACGGAGCAGGAGCCGCATTTTAAAACAAACTCAAGACAAAAATGTTGGAAATGGAGTGAAAATATCCTTTCTAAAGAGCTGTTGCTCCTAAAGCTGTTAGCACTTGCTAATCTCTGTGTGAGCATTCACTTCCTGCTGCTGTCTCACTTGTAGCTCCCATCTGTTCCTGCCCTAAAGACTCTTATCTGGGCACTCACAACCACTGTAGACTTGAGCTTGGAAAGATGGACCTGCCTGATTACAGACACTGAATGAGTCTGCATGTAATGGTAATGTTTGAGCATGTTCAAAATAAATCAATTAAAAGAAATTCCTTGTCATCAGACACAGCTGTAATTAGGGGGGCTTAAAATGGAGTTCACACCATTTTAAGCCCCCCTTCCCTACCAGTGCCCAGTCCACTCTGATTGGTTGACAGATCGAATCTGTGGTATCTGGTCAGCGCTGCGCCATGTTGTCTACAGCCCTGCTGTTCTCCCTACATCAATGCTCTGAGTCAATGGGCTAAAAGTGCTGAAATAATGTTGGGATGTCACAGTGGTAGGTCTATATGGAGAAATGGGGGACAAGCTGTTTCAGGCAGCTACTGGTGCTGTAAAGTGGAGAGGGAAGCCCCTGACGCCGGAGTTACTCTGATGAAGAGGGGAGACGTGAAACAGGGTATTTGCAACTCAAATATCTGCTCATTAACCCTTTCATGGATGGTGTCCACTACAATAGACAGAAATTATGAATACATTTTATACCCTTTAGGTTGCAGTACCAGGTCAAACTAGCAGGTGGTAAATCTCCAACACTTGTCTTAAGTTTCATCAAAACATTATCTTTAAACATTTTACATTTTGTTAAGATATTGCATCATAGATCCAAAATACCCAATGATGGGTGAATTGGGTGTTATGCCAATATAATATAATGAAAATACTAAATTATGTGAAATATATCGCATTTCACATAATTTAGTATTTTCATTTTAATACCAAGTTTGATGGAACAGCACTAATTCAGATTCTTCAGATTTTGCATTTTTTGTGTACTCTAAATGTTTGTCAAAGACATGTATTTGCAGATTTTTATTAAGTTTCACAAAATTATTTTTTCTCCTGTTGATGCATAACTCCCACCAAATATAACAACAAAAAATGACCATGATTGAAACGTGTTTTTCGGTGAAAATAAACATATTAAAGAAGTACTCCCTTGTGTTATAATAATTCATGCATGAAAGGGTTAAGGAAGTTTGAACAAAAGAATTCATTCAGTCTAAAGATCCAGTGTTTCTAACGGTAGGTACTAGGAAAAACACATCTAAGTTTCACTTGAAGAATGACTCGTCCACCTTGTTTTCATATAATTATGGGATATTTTCTTTGAAGGTGGAATGCATTCAGTTGTAATGTTGGTGCATTTCTCTACTGAAGACCATACACGATCCTAGAGGACACCTGCTGAAAGTTATGCTGACTTATCTTTTATTTATTTATTAACGTCAGCCTGCAGCAGGTGTGTATAATGGAGAAGCCAGCTGCACAGACAGGAGTTTCATGCTTCCAGTGTTTTCTGAGGTGTCATCTGATGCCCTGTGAGAGTAGACCGTTTCCTGCAGCACACTCTGACTCCTGTGCACAGTAATGTACAATGCCCCCCAAAATCGACTGATTTCTCATTCTGCCCTCAGGCCATCCATCCATTTTCTATACTGACTTAACTTGTGGAGGGCTGTTTCTCCTGCTCGCATTAGGTGAGAGATGGGGCACACCATCGACAAGTCACCAGCTTACCTTAGGCCTTTCACAATGTATATAAAGACAAAATCAGCGCTGAGGTGATGAAATACCACATTATTACATGGTAAGTGTATCCAGAGTATTTTTTCTCTGCAGTTCAACACCATCTCTTTTTTTCCAGAAGTTCAATGAATCATTTTCTGCACTTACAGTGGGCAAAAAAGGTAATCAAAAGTGTAATCCCACACTACTGTGGGGTTCTTAAAGGTTTTTGTTGTAGCTTTTGGCGATTCAGCTCTTCCCACACAAGGACATCAGCCTCCCTAAGGGAGATCCTTTTGTGGCACCTCTAAACCAGACTTTGTACCAACACAACAAAACCGGAGCAGAGAGCACACGGCTTAAAAGGAAAAGGAGAGGAGGTGGTACAAAGGGTCATGACCAAGTGCCTCAGCCAATTCTGAGAGATGTGATCATGTGAAAAAGAACTGGTTTTATTCACTACTGCTCATTTCTGAGGACAAAAACATGCATGTTAACTCTAAAAAGAGTTCTGATTTGAATATTGTGATTTCCAAATTTGTATCTGTTCCATGTCAACATCCATTATCAGGAGTCTGTCTTCCAATAAGTCAAGATTTGATTCTGATTTTGAGGACTCAAATTAATGCAGAATTAACTTTTACTCCCTATCAATTTCAGTACATTCTATTCATTGATAATCAAACATTTTCTGTCTGCCCCCCTCTGGTATATAAAAATACTTTGGTGCATCTGAGCCCCTTCTAATGGAGCTGGGCTTATATAGCACTGTTCTAGTTCTAGTCTAGTTCTGGTCTTCTAATCTCTTTGACTACTCAAAGTAATTTTTACATTGCAGGTCACAGCCACCCTTCATTTACTCCCTTTCATATCCATTTTCATGACACTGACTGGGAGCACCTTGGGGTTAAGTCATAGGCGCAAATCCCGGGGAGGACGCAGGGGATGTGTCCCCACCTTTCACAAAGTTGTCCTCCCCAAAAATCCTGTTCAAATAAGATTTTTCTAGTAGTACAGAAACATGTTTTGACGGTAAAATACAAGTAACGCTACTTAAAAAAAACATTGTCAGACAAGTTTAGCTGTTTACAACACCCCTCCCCTCACAATGGTTTGGTCCAAACTTTTTCTCCAGGCGACCAACTTAGCTGCTGCAGAGCCGTGTTCACACAGAGGCAGGTGGGCACAGCAGAGGTGATCAGACAAAGTCAGTGTATTAAAACACAGAATGGTTGATACGTTGGTTGTCACTCTACTTGTTCAACAAAAGCAAAATTCAAACTCCTGTGTTTGTCTGCCGACATGTTTTAAAGTAGCACAGCATGCAGCTATTAAGGTGCTTATTTTTTACAACACAAATACACAGTTAAAAACAAAAAATAGATCTAAGACTGAAGACCCTTGAGAAAATTAAAAACGTGAGTAGAGGCCACACAACTCTCATGCTGAAGTAGAGGCAACAAATAAAAGCAGGTTTTAAGACTCAAAAGTGAGCAGAGGAGTGTGTATTTAGATTTAAGGAGGTAGGCTGTTCCATAATTGAGTAGAAACAACAGAGGAGGCTCTGTGCGAAATGCCCCAAATGTCAGAGCTTTCATAGTCGAATGCACTGCCGCTTGGTAGTTTCTTGTAAATTACCGTAAAACAAATTTTTGCACATTGTTTCACAATTCTCTGTCATGACGTCCTACACGGAGGACAAGGAGGAGGAGCTCATCTGCCTGCTGACATTACAAAGCACTAAAATTAAGAGACAGTGGTGTATATGGCTACTAAGTGCCACAAGAGACAGGGAATGCAGGTGGGGGTCGGGGGTATGCCATTAAGGATGTGTGATATTAACCATTAAAACCATTTACAATACTTTCATATGTCAACTGTGAAGTTCAGAGATTTATTGAGGTGCCCAGCCTTTTTCCTTCTGCACTCTGAGGCCCTGCTCATCCGTCATCATGGCACAGAAGGTGGCTGTAGCGACAGGGTATCATGTAAAGTTTGAGTTTTGCAGGCACAGGCCTCGCAGTCGTCCACTATGAGTCCGCGACATGCCCGGAGTGGCTAATTGGGAGGTCCGGGACAATTCCCGGTGGGCCGGCCTGATGTTTGGGCCAGTGTTAATATACGTTTTTTAATATTATTATAATTTTTTGGTTTGGTGTTCATTCATGGCACTGAGTGGGTTACATGCTGTTACCGCTGTCCCTGTGGGCCGTCTCCATTGGCAGCTTTTTTTTTTCCTGAGGCATCCTGACGTAACAACACATCCGTGCAGGCTAAAAACAATTAGCTCCGCCAGTCGGAGTCTGTACTATGAGCCAGCTATTAGCCACGGTGCTGGGCTGCCGGCAAGATGGATAAAAAGAGCAAGGGTGGCGTGGAAAAGATAAGAATTAAACAGACGAAAGCGCTTGAAAATGATGCAGCAAAATGTGCAAAAGTAGCCACTTTTTTAATAAAACAAGCTCGTGGTCTAAAACAACAGAGGATGACAATGAAACTGGTACGGCAAGATGTTGAATAAAATGCAACTTGCACTGTGTGATGTGATGACGCCACATAACTGGGGAAACTTTGTCTTGTAGCCCCTCAGAAGCGAGATGCAGCAGCACCAAGCACCAGCCATGAGCCCACCACAGGTGCAGAGTGGGCAGGTAGGGTTGTTGACTGAGTGAATATTAGAATTAATATCAGAGTATAGTGTAGACCCACTCTATATGAAAAAATGCTCTGAGATAATTGATGCTTGATGATTCAGCACTACAATAATGAAATTGACTTGAATTGACCAGAAGGCTGACTATTGACTATTTTTTAAAATGTGATTTAATGTCAGAGGCAGACACAGGGGAAAGTGGTGAGGAAGGGGTTGCTGCTGTTGCTGCTGTCAGTGTTGAAGAAACAGGTGAGCTGTTGTAACAGAGTGTGTGAACAAGCAAGCATCAGTTCTAATAGAACTACTTTCTGTGCCCAAATGATAGTAGTGGCCCCTTTTATCATCAAAAGAAAGATGGTAAACAAAGCACACAATTGAAAATGAATATGATGAATGTTATATGCAATAGACCTGCATATTTTGCCAGTGAAAAAAATCTTATTATTATTGGCTTTAGAGAACAGCGCACTTAACATGCAAAGTTATAATTACATTATTTTAATACAAAAGTGCAATAGGTCATGATATAAAGTTGGCCGGTCTGAGGCACGAAATTCCAGGGCTGAAAATGAGTCCCACACCACCCCTGGTCCGCGATGAACTCTGCGGAGTCAGCTCTGGCCATGGAAACCACAAGAAGAAGCTGACCTACAGACCTCGAAGATTTCGACAGGATTTAGACTTCTTAAAGATCAGAGGTGTCTTGGGATGTAAATTATTATGTTGAAATGCTGAGTCAGCATTTCAACATAATAATTTACTGTGTTCTTAGAGCGTGTCACATGACCTCTCAGAGCGTAGCGCCTGCTGCGGACAGACAAGAATTCAGCAGAATTATCCTGTTATAACTTAGTATAAACTGTCCTCCACGGACATGATTTATACATCAAAATGCCTTTCTCCTCTTACACGTGAAATCGGTTTCAAAGTCTATTGTCACTTGGTTTTGTCTCAGTGAGCTTCAGAGACACGGGTATGCCGCAAAATCCTCCATCTGCGCTAATGCAAATCTTCACCTCTGGACAGCTGAGCGCTTCACTTTGAAGCCCTTTTTTAACTCGCCACTGTGTCAACGTTTTCTACAGTACAGACATAAAACTACACCAATCGCTTCAGCAGGTTCTTGGGATGCTCACGGTGCAATCCCTTTTTGATATCTATTATGGTTTTGGCACAGCGAGAGCCCTTGTACCCGGAAGTACACAGCTTTATTTCCATGCTCTGTACATGTATAGCAGTGTGATCAAATACTCTGCTCCTCGATATATCGACTGTGAAAGGTGTAGCTCAGTGGTAGCAGCTTCAGCTGAAAACTGAGGAACAGACCCGCAGCTGACGTACAAAGCCTCTGTGAAACCGAGACATTCTGTGGAGGTTCGGGTGAGACAGTTCGCAGGAATGGTAACAGGTCTGAGCTCTCTACATGCACGTTAGTCACATGAAAGACTCAGGTTCTGCTATGTATGTCTGTTCCCACCAAATAGCTCAGTGGTAAAGTTGCCATCTGCCAATCTGCTGTTCTGGGTTCGAATCCCGATTAAAACAAAAACACGTCCTGGTGTATTACAAAATTCAAGGCTTACATTTTCAGAGAAAAAAAATGTGCACATCACAATGTTGAACAGAAGTCTTTTCGTTTTTTTAACATGCTTAACTGTAATAGTTTTAAAAGACACAAATACTTTTGAATTTTTCACATTGCAATGAATGGGAGATTTATGCAGTTCTGCTGAAAACTGCTTCAACTGTCAAGCTCTACAGATTTGGCATACTCACACCAAAAGATTCCATTCTTGCTTTAATAGATCCACTTATCTCTCACTTCTTTTACAGATGCATACATACATAAATATATTCAGACATACATGAACAGATACATAAATGCATTATTTTATACAAACATACAAACATCAACACAAATATACGATAATTATATATCCCATCTCATTCACATATGCACATACTCTAAAAAATACATAGACAAATAAAATCATATAAACATACATGCACAAATATATGTAGAAAAATGAATTTATGTATTTATCAATACATATGCACACATACATCAACAGAAATGTATCAATACTCAATGTCTATCTTTAGAATGCTTATTTCAGAACATATTTGACTCTTCTGCTACCTATTACAGTCTTTGTCATTTTAGGCCTTACACATTAAACTCTTAACGATTGTAACTCTTTCAGGGTAGGCAAACATTTCAGCAGCTTTCTGCAATTGTGTTTCACCTTGATTCATTTTTAGATTTCTTTCACAACTTTTAACATTTTTATTCCACATTTTCCAGTGGTCAGTGTTGTTTCACTGCTTCCAACTTCCAATGTCACATTTTCACATTTCAGCTTTGTTCACACCGGTTTTAGAAATTTCATTTCACATTTCCAGCATTCAGACTCAGCATTTCAACGCATTTGCTGCAAGAAAATGCACATTTTCTAAATATTATTATTATATTATGGTTCCAGTTTTCAGTACCTGTTAAAAGAAGAGCTGCAGAATTTTGATTCACAATAACCTGACAATACTTAAGAAGGACCAATTTTTAGGATGAAACATCTGATTAAAACAGCTATTGATTCCAAAACCTGGTTTGATGATGATGGGCCAGTGAACTGTTATTGTTAAAGAAACAGCCAATGGTCAAGTGCTTTATTGTTGGCTGTTTTAATCTTCTACAGCATCCTTGAGCGTGCAATAGTTAAAAATGCTAGATTTATCATACCTTCCATTTACTGTAGAGAAAATTGTCATTAATGTTAGATCACCAGCCCAGCCCTAGAGTGAGTTACATTATATATTAATGTTGATTTTCCTGCAGTTATGATATTGGCATCAATTCATTATTATTATGCTCTAGCTGTTATAAAGAGCCAAGACCCAAAACATAACACCCATGAGGATTGTCATCAAATTGACTTTGGAGGAGCCTCTGGTGTACAGACCTGCTCTCGCCTTTGGAACCTGGTAGTCCTCTTTTACAAATTCCATTAATTGGTGGAAGTGCAAAGTATTTGTGCAATTGCATTAATTGAACCTTACTGGACCTCCGTTATTGCATTGCCCCCTCCCTCTTCACTTTGGGAACCATAGAACCTACATATTTCAGGATCAGGTCCAGTCTGCTGTGCATTAAAAGACTAGATATTACTGAAATATTAAAGAGCCATTTTTTGGCTGCAATCTGTTCCCAATCAGCAATATATGAAAAACATTCTGGCTTTTACAAGATGGTACCCTGATTCACCCTGAGTCATTAGTTAGTCATCAGTTAACAAGTTAACAAGGTGAATCATACACATGTAAACTGAAACAGTTCAGATGATGCACAAAGGAAAATTATGTGATTATACTGACTGTGTATCTTTGGTTACTTTTACTCTCAGAATAACCACCATGATTTCAGTTTAGTTCTAACACAACAGGTAGCTACATTGAGCCTTAGGCCTTTTGGGCCCTCTATTGGTGTCCCCCACTAAAATATGTCACATACAAACATGAACGCAAGGACAACCTGTAAGTATATCTTTGTCTGAGGTAAATGGTCAGTCCAGTACTGTTCAGGGCCATATTGTCAACAACAATGCACTCATTCCATGGTCTATGCTATAAGCTCAGCCCAAGCCAATTTGGTTGACCTGTAGATAAAACAAAGGTAGGACACTAGAAAGTCTAATGAGTTGGAACCAGGCCTAAGAGCCATTTCAGGCAGCTTCTGACTCTGTAAACATATAAGGAGGGTCAGGAATCTGAAGATTTTTTATCTTGTGCAATTTTAAAAAGTTCACATCCAAAACACACTGAAGGACATATAAAACTGAAAAGGCCTAATAAGTAGTTTTTTTTTTTTTTATCATAAAATGTGTTCAACATAACCTGCTTATACCCTCATGAGTCACTTCATTAAAGGTGCATTCAGCGATCTGCTAATCTTCTAATCTGATGCAGTATTTGCAAAATTCACCGTAATTCTCCTCTCCATCCACAAGATGTCCCCACTGACAGCACGTTGAAAAAAAAATTTGGTCTCAATATACAGCCTTGACTCAGAATTTCAGCAGGTAAATACTGTGGCTCGGTCCGAGTTACCAAAACAAAGTAAACCCCCCCACGTCCAGGGGGTGATTATACTCATGCGCAGATCAGACAGAGGGCGTGGCGTGCGCAGTTAGCGTAAGAGAGAGATACAACAGTTGCGGTAGCAATGGCTGAAAACAGCCCAAAAGAAAGAGGTCAGAGGAGTGAAAAGTGGAAAAGAAGGGCTATGACCAAAAGAGCAAAGACCCGGGTCAACATTGGTGTTGCTTTCCGACGGTGGAGGGAACTCCGCGAATTGAAAGACCTGAAAACGGACGCGGATGTCGCCGTCCGTCTTCTGGATAGGTAAGCTAAGCAGCATTAACTTCGTGGTGCTTCACATAACAGTAACAGCCGTCAGGCATTCATCTTATTGTCTAATCTGCCAAAATGTACTGTTGTTGTGATGTTTTCAATAACGGCAGTCGAGTTGTCTGACCAGTCGGGGTTTCCTTAGCTACGTCAGCTACGCAGTTTCTACGGCCGTTTCCATGACGATGCACGTCAATCAGCTTTCGGGAGACGGGTCTAAATTCGAATATAAACAAACCCTCCACTCGTTTTCTCCCACATCGCTGACTACACCTTTAAGTTCCCCGTGCTAGTACGAGGATGGGCCCCTTTTTTGCACCCTCTTATCTGAGTTGACAGAATGGACACTCAATGTGATCTTTTGCTGCTGCTGCCTGACAATGTTAAGACTCTACTTTTTTGCATTCATAAATAGTCTTCTGTACAACTTGGTTGTGACAAGTGCTTTCTTGAGTTACCATTTCCTTTCTTTCATCTCAAGCCATTTGGCCATTCACCTCTAACCTCAGGTAAAAACAGTGCATTATCCTCCAGAAACTACAGCTCATTGAATAATTTATATTATTTGGATCATTCTATGTAAAGCCCTGAGAAGGTATTGCATAAAAATCCCAGTAGATCAGCAGGCTGAAATACTCTACCAGCAGCAGCCCACATCCATCCATCCATCCATCAATCCATCCATCCATCCATCCATCAATCCATCTATTATCTTATCCCTTCTTAGGGTCACAGGGGACTGGAGACTATTCTGTCTGACATTGGGTGGGAGGCGAGGTGAACCCTGCATCAGTTGCCAGACGATCATAGAGCCACATAAAGAGACAGACGCCTCACACTCACACTCATACCTAAGGGCAGTTTGGAGTAAAAAATTAACCTAACAAGCAAGTTTTTGGTCAGTGGGAGAGAACCCATGCATGCACTGGGAGAACATACAAACTCCACACAGAAAGGCCCTGTGAGGTACGTGCACTATCTGCTGTGCGGTCGTGCTGCCCATGCCACATTCAAAGACACTTAAGTGACCTGTCTTCCTCATTCTGATGTAGGTATGAACTTCAACAGGTTGTCTTGATTGTGCCTACTTACCTGAGCACATTTATTTGCTGCCATGTGATTGGCTAATAATGAAGGGTACCTAATAAAAAAGATCAGATGAGTATACAGTTGCTCATAAAAACAAAGGGCAAGATCCACAAAGAATGGATTGCTCCTGCTAAAAGCGCCATCAATTTTGCAGAATTAGCTCACGCATCTGCCCTGTTTCAGCGCCTTATCCTCAAAAGAAATTGCTACAATGATATGCTGGCACAAACACGCCCTCACAGTTTGGCATCTGAGTGCACTTTGCGCCTCTGACTGCAATAGTTCCCGTGGCATAAAGGTGGCTTTGTCTCCGAAACTTTGAGGAGATTGACGTCTCCTTTACACTGAGCAGCAAAAAGAAACAACGGCACAACAACAGTAAGCAGTAACAGCGAGGCACGAGATGAGTGGAGCCATGAATAGGACTGCTGCTGCTCCTGAAGCCCTACATTTATTATTTATTATATTGTCCTGATGATCTTAAATAATAATATAAATATATGATCAATGAATAATATAAATAAACAAGTCGATGCAGAGCTGTCCATGGTCCTGAATCTTTTGTACTGACCTATTTACCTTAGAGCAGAGCTGTCCCTGGTCCTGCTTTTTAGTCAACATAAAGCCCTCTCTGACCTACCACTGAGGCAGCTGAATTACTATTGTCAGGATGAGAAGCTGAGTTGCTTTAATTTCTCGGGTTTATTTTGGATATCACTGATTTATCCCCTTATTTAGTGAAGCACTCCGCATTTAGCGGAGAACCTTACCTCCTGAGACACAGCTACCAAGTGGATAAGAAAAAAACAAATGCAGAAAATACAACTCGAATGACCAAAAAGTGGTCAAGGGCGTCATAGGTGTTTTTAACTGACTGTATTTAGATAAATTACTCATGTTTACTTAAAAAAGGGGGAATATTTTCACAGAGACGAACACAGTAGGCTTTGTTACTGTCATCCTTGATGTCATCTAGTTGTGCAAGGATCATGCAGCAACCGCTATCTGCCAATGATTTCATTATCACTCAAAAGAAAAAGTGATACTCCCAGATAAAGCTTCTCTTGTGCGTGCCTGCCATCTCGCCTGCCTCGGGGCCTTTGCCCAGCTACACTGCTACCATGATTCCCAGAGAGTCCTGGCATAACAGCCCCTATACAGGCTCTGCTCCACAGTTACCACCAACTCAGTGCAATTTCCAAACATTTTGAGAGAGAGTGAGGGAGGGAGAAAGAGAAAGTGGGTGGAATTAATACATGGGTCTCACTGGCGGTAAATTGCACCGTTTAACTGCCTGTGGCAATTGATGCTGGTCTTTGTGGATTAGGTGGTATTTGCAATGAGGCTTATTTTCGTAGGAAGGGGGCAATTTTACGCTGAATATATGAATATTCCCCAATTTACATGCATGCAAATTGGACCAGCGCAGCAAAGAGAGGCAGTGCAGTTTGGGTTCAGTTTGCGTGCATTTCACCATTTGCGTATGCTTTGCGTAGAAAACTATTATTTTCTGTCATTTGCACAGGTTTAGCGATCCCAAAAGCAGTGCAATCCGTTTGAGGATCTTGCCCAAAGTGTTCTTTGCACTGTCTACTAAAAAGACCACAAACAACAGCATAAGTTATGTTACAGCAGCCACTCTGTCCTTGATGGACTTTTAATATTCGTATAAATGTTGTTGTCCTAACTAATACAAAACGCCATCTCTGAATCTGGGGACTTGTCCATGAAAAGTTCTGCCTCCATGTTCAGTTTAATCACCAACAAAGTTAGAGGACACATTTATGTCCTTGGAATGGAACAAACTGACATGTATGTGTAAATTTTGATTTTTGCAGGTTGTTAAATTAAAGTTTTCATGTCAGTATGAAGAAAATCTACAGCAGCATGATTCAACTCTCTGGCTGAAATTTCCACAGTGGCAGTCCTTCCAGTCACAGCAGGGATGCAAAACAAATCGCATCCACTGGCAGTTGTCCTTGAATCCCAGTTTGGAAACATTGCTGGTGCCCAGTTCTGCCCGTAAACACCATAATCTGTGGAAGCAAACAGTCTGCTGCTTAGCATGCGCAGCATCGTTTCCTGATCTGGCAACCACACATGGACAATGTGAGTGACCTCTGATCATAAAAAGCAGGCTGCATCTGTAAGACAGCGCCTCAAGACAACGTGTTATCACCTGGACCTTGGCCATCTAACAAGACCTTTTAATAGAGATTGGTTTATCTATTTATGAGGATTTATAGGAGGGGGAGATATTTCCATCAGTCTTGATAACAAGTCTGAAGGGAGGTGCAGAGGGCTGTTGTGAGAATGTGTGCGTGAGTTTTTTTGTCACCCCAAGACTTAAATGTATGTGAGGGGCTGTTTGCTTGGACGTGAAAAGCATCTTTTAGATGCAGTTTTTCAAGGACACACAAAAGGCTCAGAGAGTGGACTCCCAAACACCCATACAAATGAGAGCAGCACTCACACATCTGTCATGCTATTCTTGTGTGAACTCAGAGGGCTGCATTTATTTTATTACCCCATACAACCTTCAAACTCACTCTGTAATTTAAAAAAATTTGCACTTCAGTCAAGTTTCTGGATTAAAGTTTTTAAAAAATGTGACAAAAATGACCCCTTTCCACTGCTGCTTGGCTGATTAAACCTGGTTTACTTTGTGCAAGAGTCTCACTAACTTTTGCCCACTGGATTTCTGTATTATTCAAAGTAACACAGACCGTTTGTTCAGACATGAATCTGTTCTGTATTCTCCATTTTAAAGAAATTTTCAGCCCCAGGAACTGAAAAAAATGTTGATAGATTTTTTGGTGCTGTAATTTATCAAAAACATGCATCACAGTTAAGAAAAGTCGCCCCAAAACAACTTTTTTGTTAATTCTATTGCAATCATTAAAACTTTGAGGACCTTTAATTACAAACAGTCTCTCTGAAATTGTTGTTGTTAAATTTCAGAAAATTGGTTATGAAAAATTTGGAAAATTAGTTTTAAAAAAAGCAAAAGAGGTAGGCCCTTTTTTATCGATGCTTTGGCACAATACGATTAAATGTTGCATAGGGAGGTGGTGAGACTCTGCAACCATACCTGTACAACATTATGTCAAAGAAAATAGTAACAGAAATGACTAATAAGCGATAAGGAAAATAAAATGTTTGGGGTGGTTGGTCTACTTATAAAATTCAAGTATTTTTTTCTTAATTTATTCACTTGTGTTTTTTTCCCTTTTGCTCTCAGTAGTATTGATATGATAATCATATAACAAAATGAAAAGAGATTGCGCTTTTTGAAATGCACTCTCAAGAGCCACATCGTCCTAGAAGATGTTTGTGATAACATGATGGATGTTTTCTAATTTGGATTATTTACAGTCTCTTTTTTTTAGCTGATTTTAATAACAGCATTTCTGTAATATTTATCGATAAGCACCTGTCTCCCAAAGCCTTCATATGGACCTGTAGCCTTGCTGAAACTGGATCAGACGCTCGGAACACCCTGGACTGGTGGATGGCCCGTGGCTCAGTGCTGACATATAGAGACAGACTATTAATCGGACAAACATAAGGGAAATTTAGAGCGAACGCTCAACCAAACTTTGTGGTCTCTGGGAGAGAGCCACAGTATCTAAAGAAAACACACCCATGCACAGATAGAACATGCAAACTCTACACAGAGGCCTTGTCTGACTCTGGAGTCAGTCCAGCAATCTTTATGCTGTGAAGCACAAACATTGCTTACTGCACCACCATTGAGCCAGAATCAAATAAATGAACATACAGATGCAGCCACAAAAACCTCCCCCATTTTCCCTGAGGATCTTGGCTGGTTCACGGCAGGTGATGGAACCTGCTCACCCTGAACATTTCAAATTGTAAATTTCAGGCCATTTTTGTGTTTACGTGTGGTGTCGAGACTCCTTTCTCTTTATGTGCCAGATGATCGAATAACAACGGAAAAGGCTGAAGCTATGGGGAAGCATCATTTATATAAGACACCCAGCAAATGTGAATGCACATGTTTTCAGAGGAATATGTGGACTTGGAAGTTGGCTGGTAATTGGCTGGAAACTGGCTGGAAGTTGGCACGCAAATGGCAGGGAGGGAAAAATTGAGAATTGCTAAATATGTAGATGAATACATGCTTTATTTGAAAGTCAGACAGTAATGGATGGATGCGTGGCTGGATGGTAGCTAGAGGTCCATGCCTTTGCCGTTCTTGGAAAAAACACAGTTTTTTACATCATCTAGTAACGTCTAGGTTACTAGACCACGACAATGCTTGAGTTATCCCATAGTGCTTACAGCTTCGGCAGTTTTTTTTAGTGAATCACTGCATTATTTGAAAATATGAAAAAGACTTAAATAGTGTTCACACACACAAATTCACAGACACAGTTTTTCTGAAGCTGGAGGGATGTGTTTTAACACCAAAAACTGATATTCAGCATTTAAACCTCCTCTGCAGAGCTGAAAATGGTCTTAGGCAATGTGATGTCTTTTTAATTGTGCCTGAGAGAAAACCGATGAAACACCCGCCCCTACACCAGACAATAAAACAGTCTATTATATTCCTTATCAAAGCAGTTAATACAGTCAGCACTGCCTTGGCCTCCACGGTTATTGAAGCAGTAGGAAAATGTTTTTGTAAGCTTTTCTATATTTCATTCTGTCTACTTTTACCTCAACAGCTTCTGCATCAGCAGACTCTGCTGCAAACACCCAAGGACAGCAGAGAAGTTGTCTTTGTACAAATGTTCAAGCATTTATTACCTCTGGGGCTGAAATGAAAACCAATTAAACTGAAGCATTTTCAAAATCAAAGTCATGTTTAAAAAATAAAAGTAATTTCAAACTCTACACTAATATAGAAAGTTTGAATACCTCAGCTTCAGAGATGGACACACAGTGAATTTGAAATTTAACAAATTAAATCCAAAACATGTCCAAAGCTAATTTACTTCAGCATCACCTCAATTTGACTGAAGCTGTCCAATGAACAACTTTAAACCAACGAAAGCAAATAGAAAGCACCTCCAGATCAACTTGAATAAATGTAAATTGATGTATTTAGTTGTAGGTGTTCAAAGTCTATGTCCTTCGGCTCATGCGTAACCAGACTGTAGTCCATGAGGACTGAAAACATATCAGTGACTGTTCACTTCATGCCTCTAAAAGCTGCATAAAATTCCCAGAGTCCAAGAGGTTGAAGAAAAAAACAGCATGGATATAATTTTGGGTTTAAGTTCACGGGTGAAAGCAGAATTATAGATAATCTTGAACCTTCAGAGGGGATTAGTTAATGAAAATATATAGTGTGAAGTTCCCTGCAGGGACAGACTGTTGAATTTCCTCAGAGTAATTCAAGTAAAATAAAAAAAGTTTATCTAATAAAGATTACTTTCCTCTTTTTTCAACATTCAGGAATTTGAAGCAAGTGAGGTCTTTAAGCACACAGTTTAATACATATGAAAAATAAGGTTGCAGCATTGCAGCAGTTTTCATTTGATTTGTTTGCTTTCACACAACACTTTGTTGGGGGTGCCATAGCCTAGGAATGGTACAGATTCAGCATCAAGTTATCTTATTTGTTTTCCAGCTTAATCACAAGACACAAATTACAAAGCAGATGGATCACAGAGCAACACATGCATCTATTATGTGGACCTGATGGAGTTGTGTTTGTGTGTCCTGTGTTATGTGAATCTGGCACTGTGACGTTCCTGAGGATGGAAATAAAGTAGCATTGGTTCAACATGTAGAAGGTTTGTAGGTGTAAAGCAGGAACCCCTTTACAATAAGTATGCAAGTCTCCTCCTGTGTGATGTCAGACCTTGGGACTAGCACAGTATCCAAGGTATCTTTAACGGATATCTATCTTTTATCCCGCTTTTGCCTTTCAGGGTCGCTGGGGGCTGGAGCTGATCCCAGCTGTTATTGGGAAAGAGACGGGCTACACCCTGAACTGGTAGACCTGATGACGAAGCCACACAGAGGGACAGAATACTATTCACACTCAGACTCTCACCTGGGCAGTTAAGAGCCACCAATTAACCTAATGAGCATATTTCAGTATGAAGGGGGAAACCAAGAACGTTACAGTGCAGTGTGGATCTGGCTGATTCAATGTCTATAATCAGTCAGATCTACTTTGTCAAGCTCAAATCTACAATTGTGAGTGGCTCTAAGCAGCATGGCCCAATCAATGTCCTTCAAAGGAGTAAAAGGTGGGAGCTACAAGCAAGACAACAGCAGGAGCAACTGCTTGAACGAAGATTAGCAAAGATGTTAACAGCCTACATTTCTGTCAGATATGTATTGTATTCCTTTATTTAGTTATAAACAAACGACAACACTAAAAGTATTTGATAGAAAGGACACTTCCCTCCACCTCCAACATGTTTTGGTCAGAGTTTGTTCTACAAAGTGGTTTATGTTTTGTTTTTTACACTTTCTCAGTGGTGCCCGCCTGCTACATTATCTGATTGGTCCATGTATTAGATGGGACTGACAGAATGATTGTCCAATCCCCAGCTGGATTTTCTTTTGAAAGGTTCTGCTCATTACCAAATACTTTCTATGGGCTTTTGCCTGATAGACTAGTGAAAGATTAGAAAGATCAGGTTAGAAAACCCACACACACAGGGAGACACTGCAAGATCCACACAGAAAGGTTCTGGTTAGCATAGGGACTTGAACCAGCTATCATCTTGCTGCAAGGCAGCTCTAGAGCAGCACAGTGGTGCAGCAAAAAAAAAAAAAAAAAAAAAAAATTCTTCCAAATAATTTAAAATCCAAACACTGATTGAACCATAAAGAAAATAATCAGACCAAAAGAGAGATATCAACTCATAAAATTTTTAAAAATTACAAGTCAACAACTTTATTAATAAAGTCATTGTAATGGCAGGTTTAGATTTGAATAAAAAAACAGAAAACAAATCAATGAATACAGGAACATTGCAAGTGCAAATATTACTGTTGCATATTTTACACAGCAACAGGAACAAAACTGTTCTTATACCATTTGGTGTGGGGATTCCCCCTTCTTCAGCCAATCTTGCCACCTTGGCTCAATCCCAAACTGCCCCCTACACACTCTCCCTACCCACTACCACTCCGTTTGTGTGTCCTTGTGGAGGGTCCGCCAAATTAAGGGCCATCCCAAGCCATGTAGTGCGGAGTGGGAGTGGGCTGCTCAGCCCTTAAAGAGCGGGTCTGCATCGATGCGCATTTTCAACGACTTTTGCAGGAAGTGCAACGTCTAAATAGGAGGAAACAACATAAATGTAAGTGCCGCATGTGTCCATATGTTTCCCACACCTTCGTCACACTGACAGAAAATCACAAAAAGCATGGTTTGAAAAGATTACATCAAACGAGCAGATCTTACTCTGTGCTGATATTTGGTCTGATGGTGCAGCCCTGAAACCATAAAATGAGAGCACAATTGGCATTAATTCATTTCTTGATTGTAATTGTCAGATGGTAATAGGATTCAAAGACATATGGAATGACTTAAATTATTTAAAGTAAGCTATAACATAGCTCCTGTCCGAGCGGGTCACAATCTGTGCCAAAGCATAACAGCCATACATGGGTGTCTTTCTGTTGCCATGGTGATGAGGTTTTCTGTTTTTCGGTGAAAGGAAGAGGGCCACCCATTCCTGCCGATCATATTTATACCCTCCCCCTTCAGTGGAAGTGCCCTCCACAGCTACGAGTGTGACTTCATTATGGAGTGACACCCGGTAGTGAAGTCCTTTCCTCCCTGATCCTGCTCGTGGACACCTCTCCTTTGCCAGTGGATTTTCACATCTCCAGTGCTTTGTTGGCTATCTCTCTTGCTCTAAAATACTTTGTTTGTTTAAGTTTAACATTTTTATCCCTTGTGCTTTCTCATATGTTTGTTTGGATTATTGCTTTATCTTTACCTTGTGCCTCTGCTCCTTCTCTCCATGGTGCCTCCATGAGCCCTCACCACGACAACCCCCTTATACAATAGTAGTTACCTCCCTCATGGACATCCATCACAAATAATGGATTCCCCCTTTATTTCCTCACCTGTTCAACAAAACCTTTTGTTACACCTGCAACCTGCCTCTGGTTCTCAGTTTTTGGGTCCAACACTGAAACTCTTATTCCTGATGATATCGGGGCTCAAAATGTGGGCTGCACTGCACACTGGCTCCAACTGGCGATACCTGGAGGCCTTCTGTCACAGCATCCTATCACTTGTAAGTGAAAGGAAGATTGAGGACCATGTTAGGTTCCCACCACAGACCTTCTAAAGACTCAAAGATATCCAAAATGATATGAATGTACCTGTCATTCACCAGCCACAGAATGAGCAGATTGTTTGAGTTTTACAATAATGAAAAATAAGTGTAGATTGTTAAACAGAGCCCATGCCCACCTCATTTGTTGATTTCTTCTGTCTTCAGCAGCTTCTTGATGTCCTATTTGACATGCTCTGCTGTGTGATACCCCAGAAACTGACAGGAATGCAGTACAGCATGCTTTAACTCAGAAGTGGAAGGTTAAATCCAGTATATTGGGAAGCTCAGTGATGACATGAGACAAATAAGGAAACTCTAAATTCTGGAGTGAACCTCACAGCAGTCACATTGCATTTTTAGAACAGTGTTTGCATTGTGGTGAGGAGAGAAAATACTGTTAATACAAATACTGCAAAAAATTATAAAATCCTCCAGCCTTTGCCACAAAGGTGGTCTGGTTGCCCAGAGCAATAAATTCAACCTCCTTTCTGTATTCACTTTGTTTTGGATTCTGTCTCTGGGAGATTTATCCTTCTTTTCAAAGTTTGTTGTTCTGGCACTTTCATTGTCCTTGGTTGCTTCAGTAAATTCTCTATAATCTGTTTCATGGATTTTTTTTTAAGCTATATCAAATTGGTTGTGTTAAAAGCAGCTCTACCTCCATGTAACACTAGTTTCACAGACACTGAGAGTAGCTGTTGGACAGTTAGACAGTTAAATTAAAGTATTTCTACCCCACTGACATTTCGCCACAGGGCTGCTACTGCTACATCACTCATGTTTGCTGTTCAGGTCAGGTTCACATGCAAAGTGGGCACTTTGCCAGTCATCATTCCTGATTAATCATTTGCACCACCAGCAACGTCAACGCTGAAGTTTAAGGGCACAAGGGTAGTAGTGGTAGTATATTGACCATGCAAAACATAGTAAGTTTCTTTGTAGATATACGAAACATAAAGTGAACAAACACTTTAATTATTTCATTAACATTCCCGATAAGGAGTGGGAAGGAGTACAAACTTAGCAAACCCAATGCTCTCTCCTTTAAGTATCAAAAGTAAATTAGTCTGCTTCCTCATTGATATGTTAGAAAAAATCATCAAACATTGCTCATAAGATAATAGAATAATTGCTGACTAATAAAGATAGAAATATCCTTGTTTTATCTAGCTTATTGTATGCAAACCATTTTCAAAATATGAATTAAAAAGAAATGTCTGCAAACCCCACACATACATACTCCGGAGGCAAGGGACACCAACCCTTTCGGGGCACAAACGGATACATCCTTGTCAGTCGTCCTCATAAAGCTTCCAGGATTGAGCTACGATCAGCCCAACTGAGCTCCGTACATGCCACGCTAATACCGTTCACATTAGGACTGCATTAGGCTTCCATCCCGCTGTACTGAGAGCAGTGATTTTCCATGACAGTTTTGAACAGTTCAAAACTGTCGGGACCCTTCCACGTTCCCCGCCGTTCATCCACGACTATACAACGCTGATCCAGACCAAGTAGCGCATGCACCATGACCAAAGCACATTTTATCAGGATTATGACAATTGTGCACAATTGCCATGAGAAACGGGAATGTGTGACTGGGGCTTTCCCGACTGCTGTGAACGGCACAGCGGCTGTGCCCTGGGAAGTCAAGTTGTATCAACGCAGCTAGCAGTATGTTTAGATCAGGTCCTGAACCAGCCACCAATCAAGACCCAAGCCCAAGCTTACAGACTGGTTTGCTCCTATCGATGGTCATCCGTAAGCCTACGGAAACTGAGCTAAGCAGTTGGGATAACTGATCAGCATAAATTCTGATCCCATGTCGGTTAATAAAGCAGAAATTAGACCTTATTTCACAGATAACAGTTCAGCACTGGGAAATTCCTGGTCCTTTAAGTATCACCTGATTTAATGATAAGGTATTACTACCACTGCAAAGGGGGTAATGTTTTTGTCTGTTTGTTTGTCTGTTAGCAAGATTGCGCAAAAATTACTGGATGGATTTACATGACAATTTTCAGAGGTGTGGTTTGATCCAAGGAAGAAGCCAATTCATTTTGCTGATGATCCGACCTAGAATAATGTCACAAAAGAACATTTAAGTTTATAATGGCAAACCCATTTATTTACGGCATGATGGGAGTTGTAGTTCATTTGCAAACTGATGTCAGGTTTTTCAAGCCTGTGACACTACATGTCCCCACGTCCCGAGCAATGCCGGAGGAGGACTTCTACACACTGCTCCATCTGCACTTACAACTACTACTGACATTACTGTGCACCCATTAACGTTGTCGAAACAAAGAGCTCTGCGCATTCACAGTCTCTCCAAATGTTCATGTAACACTTGAAATAAGGTTGCTGTTAATGTCAATATGGAAATAGGCTGTCATAGCAGAAGTCTGTGTGTGTGAGTGTAAAAACCTTTCCCCCAGTGTCGCAAAGAGCAAACGCGCTGCACAGTGAAAGTTAATGGTTCTGCTCCGACTGACAGGCTGGCAACATCAACCACTGGAAGTGCTGCGGTGCACTCAACACCAACATCTGTACAAGCAGCAGCAAATTGGTTCAGTCAACAAGTTACAAGACCCACTACTGACTAGGCCACTCTACTGGATGATAGTTATATCAACAATAATCACACTTTAAGCAGACTGATATTTTTCATCCCACAATGTGCATATAAAATAAATATAGGACTATAATGTTGGGTAGAAATAATAATTTGTGGGTGGAACTGAGCTGCTTAGCAGAGATCTGTGCTCTTTGAGTGCTTTTCTAGTTTCATTAAATTATCAGAGGTTTTACAAGAAACAACGGTGGAAATCCAGTTTTCGCCAGAAGCACCTGAATGTCATTAGGACTTAGCATAGCAGCACCACCATCAGTGTGTGAATGTGGTATGATTTGGGGATAAGTGCAGTCTATGGTGTGCGAAGATGACAGAGGAATCAGAAGACTTTTATAACTGAACCACTGTTGGGTGTGACCCTGCTGATGGACAAAAACATTCATACTCAGATTCAATAGCACTTAAGCCTTTCTCATCTTCATTAGACTCATCCTGTTTCACAAACAGCCTCACACTCTGTGCAAGGCTTGTTCTCCAATCACTTCAACATACATGCAGCAGGTGGTATAGATGCAATCACTGACCTCCTACCATGGAGCCACAGAGGCACCAACAACAATTTACAGACAGTTATATTTGGATCAGAATGTACAGTGGCAAATTAGCTGCACGGCGACAAAGAATCAATATGCTGTACTCATTAAATCTAATGGGGAACCGAACACGTCCCTGTAGCTTGAGCATTTAAATTGCTTTTAAATTGTGACACCCCTCTCCCACCTCTTAGAGCACATTTCAATCCAGTGTTTCTTGAAGATGCTTGGGCGCATAAAGCTAACAAATGCTGATGGCTTCCTTATACTCTTGAAGGGCAGAGCAAACACATGCACATCAAGCACTTCTCTTTCAGTTTGCTAAGTGGATGAATATGTAAGCACAGACCCTGTAAAGTGCAATGTGCAAATGAACCAGACCAGCAAACATATTCAAACCCGTGTCTGATTGTTACCCCTGATGTGCTCTCAGTGGCAGCTTAAATTGCCTGCAGTCTTTATTTGCAGACTCTAATTGATATAATTGTCGATAAATTAATTGCATTAAAGAAGATTCTAATACCTCTAATTCAATTAATGTGAGCATTTTTTAAACAGCCTTGATGAATAGAAATGATGTTAGTCAGTTGTCATGCATTTTGTCTCTATTTGCTACCTCTACCAAGGAGGTTTGTTTTCGCCGGTGTTTGTTTGTTTGGTTCTTTCTGTCTTTGTTGGATTTTGACTCTAAAACTAATGAATGGGTTTAGATAAAATTTCCAGGGATTGTTGGTTATGATACAAGGAAGAATTGATTACATTTTGGTGGTGTTTCAAATCCAGATGCAGCTCCAGGAATCTTTTGAAGGATTAATTAACATTGCAAGAAAGAACAGATTCACATTTTTGCTCATACCTCAACAAGGTCCCAACAGATTCTGATGACGTTTACAGATAATGTTGATCACTGCACAAGATAGAACTGATTATATTTTGATGGTGATCCAAATTTATGATGTGGATCCTGGGATTTTATTTTAAAGATTCGTTAACAGTGCAAGATAGGGCAGTTTTCCACATTTGAAAATGGTTTGTTAATTTACTTGGTTCACAATATGGGCTTGTACTTCTCACTTTTACTAAGCTGTCTTTTGTGATGCAGCAGTTACATAATGACCTGTGTACTTGAACAAAAACATTCATTCATTTTTTATACCCCTTTATCCCTGTCAGGGCTGTGGGGGCTGAAGCCTATCCCAGCTGTCATTGGCCGAGAGGAGGGGTACACCCTGAACCGGTCGCCAGTTGATCACAGGGCCACATAGAGACAGACAACCATTCACTTTCATACTCATACCTAAGAGCAATTTAGAGTCACCAATTCACCTAATGAGCATGTTTTTGGTCTGTGGGAGGAAGCCGAAGCGCCCAGAGAAAACCAACAAATGCACGGGAAGAATATGCACACTTCACACAGAAAGGCCCCCTGTCCGACCCGGGATTGAACCGAGGACCTTCTTGCTTTGAGGCACGCGCACTACCTGATGCGCCCTAGTGCAAAAACAAACCAAAATAAATAAAATGTTTAGATAATTCACTGGGGCAGGTCTAGAAAATGTTATGATGTGTGGACCAGGCCCAGGCTATGAATCAGACGGGGAGGCGCATTTTAATACAAAATCAAATCAAAATACAGATCGCCTCCTACAATAGCCCCTATTATTGTTTATAAAAAACATTAAATTTAAAGGTTTGCAAAATATGCAGTTTCACACTTGAAAAATAAGTAAACTTGCAGTCAAGAAACACAGCCTGTGGGTCATACAGAACAGTTTTTCATTCTAAGTCTAATAAACCTACAATAATTTTTGCTTTTTATAGACCAAAAATAAAGTCATTTTTTCACTCAGCACAGCAAATTTTCTATTTTGATTCTAGTCATCATAGGATTGAGTGCCTAACTGTCAAGATGACCATTTGATATATTTCACTAGTGTATCTGGATAAGAGTCCATAGAAAGTGTCTGGAAAGGAGCAGAACATTTCAATGGCATTTTCATCCAATGATTGGACAACTGTTACATCAAAAACATGCATTATCGGTCAATCAGACAATGTAGTGGGCAGACACTACTACAGCAGTGTACAGGGTGTAAGGTAAGCCACATGGTGACTCATACATGTTTGAAGTAGAGTGAAATGTCCTTCCCGTAGAGAAATTTGGAGTGTTTAAATTCTTTTACATTTATTGAAGAAATATGGTCCAGATCTGAGAAATTTGAGGCTGTTAGCATCTATGCTAATCTATATACCAGCAGTCACTTCTTATTGTCAACTTGCTCATAGCACACACCTCTACTTGTAGATTGGAGCTTTGCAAGATGGATGTGCCTGGTTCCAGACATTGAATCAGGCAGGTTCAGCTGCACTGCAAGGGGGTGATGAGCTAACAAACCAACCCTAAGAGGTGAAGCTTTAAGCACTGCAGTCTGTCCATAGGTCAAAACTATCCCCAGTTCCCTGTGAATTAAGTGTGATTTGTTTATTGCTGTCGCTGACTAAAAGTCTGCATGAAACACAGCTCCATGGAGCACTGGAGTGCGGGAAGTCACGTTTGTTAACAATCACATTTGCTTCAAACTTCACACTTCAAACCCCTTCACTGTGTTGTGCCTCTTGGCTCACATCCTGATCTCAGCATACAGCTGGCAGTGGAAATATGAACAAGCTCAGGCTTTAACACTCCAAACCGTATCAAACTGCTCTGAACCAAACCAGACCACACTTGTTGGGTTCAGGGCCTTTTGAATCACAAAGTGATGAATTAATCTGTTTAGAGAAAGCACCTTAGTTAATTCAAAAGCAAATAAATCAATATAAATAATTATATATAAAATAATGTACTTGATTATTTAAATAATAATAAACTATTGTTGATTATAGAAAAGTTAACATGTAAGTCAATTGCCCTGCTTGTTTCATTTGGTTCAGGACCTTGAAAAGGCAAAGCAGAATTTTTAGGATCATTTTATCTTCCCCAAGTATGATTTCAGTTATCCTAAATGTCTTTCAAAACATCTGAACATTATACACTGTAATTTCAGAAAACATCCTACTCTGGTGTCATGCATCTTCATGGACTGGAATAATACAGCAAAACATCTCCAGGAGCAACCATGGTGTCCAAAAACAATACCTTATCAAGTTCTCTACAAAAATGATTCACCTGTGTCTCCAGTCTACAAGTTGTTCTTTATTCATCCTGTTTTGCAAAAGCAGATTTCTTTCTCTCTGGTATGCTGTTTTATAAATAACAACATAACCTGTAACCAAGCAACCTGCTGTAACAATGCTTTGTTAGAGGAGCCAACCTGCATGTCTGTTCTTCAAGGCATGGATTAACAAATGCAAAGGGGAGAAATTTTGAGGTGTTACATTCCTTAATGGTAGATTATGGGGATAAAATAAATGTAATGCATCAAAATGAAAAAAGAACAAAACAAAATGCACATGAAGATGGTTACTTTATCTGGGAGGGCTTTACGAAGAACTGATGCTCAACATTCAGTGAGATCACATGTACAGTTAAGCATGACTGCTAAAGCAATTTAACATTTTGGCTGTTTACACAGAACATTTTTGATACTTTGGAATAGTGAACAGAACATGCAGAGTAATGCAGCTGCTGCCTATGGCTTTATATAGAGGCTCACCTCATCAACATTTCAATTATGAACACAAATTAATACAATTGTAAGGTTTTTTTTAATCACTGATATATGTCAAATGCTGAAGAGATAATTACTTGGTTATAAAATTTGAGGTCAAAGTGTGTGATAACACTCAGAACCTTTCTGAACTGTTCTCTGGAGGCTGTGAAGAGGAACAGCAGTGACCAGACCAGCTCATCTATCACCAACAACCATGTTGTGTTCAAGTCACTTCAGTCTCTTTTCTTTACCATTCTTATACTTAGTTTGAACTTCTACCAGTTGCCTTAACCATGTTTACATGCTTAAATATCTTGAGTCGCTGGCATATCATTGGCTGATTGTATTTTTCTTTCAAAGAGCAGTTGAAGGAGTGTGAGGTCATCAGTGAGTATACAGCTTCAAAAGTAACAACTGAAGCATCAACCACTTCCACTTTTATGGACTTCTTTTACATGATGCCATCTTTATTTGCTTTTATATTTACTTATTAATGTTAATGATTTTTTATATTTTTATTTATTCTGCACAATAACCTATGGCAAGTAGTCGTTTGTCAGTATGTGAACAGGATATCTCAAAACTAAAAAATAGAATTGGATTAGATTTTCAAGGAATATCTGCCATGGTGAAAGAAAGAAGTGATTAATCTGGATGCAGGTTGATCATTTCTCTATTCTTTCTCTTAAAATTTCTTAAAACTGACAGGGCAGTTTTCCCATTTTAGTAACTCACAATGACTTCTTAAAGTATTTTTAACACATTCTGATGCTATGTGAGTGATTGAACAAGAACCAAGTGATGAGATTTTGGTGGAGATCTAAAAATGGATGTAGATCCAATAATTTTTTTAAGGACCTTGTGGCACAGTTCGTCGTTGACTATGATGACTATGTTGAAAATGCCTTGGCTTAGGTTTGTGCTTTTAAAGCACTTCTAGTTATGCCAGTCTTGCCCCCATTTTCTGTTTCTCATCCTTCTTATTTCTGTTTCAGCTGTCTTTTCATGTTTTAGCCACCCTTACTCTCCTTAATTATAATCATCCCTTATTAACTCTAAACTTCACTTTACCCTGATGTAATATCATTGTCTATATTATCATCCATTTATTGTCCTATTAATTTAAAACAAATCTTTCCTAATGTAGCTCATATTTACATGGTGATGTTATATAGACAGGGGTTAAAGTGGGCCGAAGCCCTCAGGAGCCCAGCTCAGCCACCTAGGAGCTGGGCTCCGGCTTAAGCAATTAAATAATTCAACCAATTCAAAGTAGTAGTAGTTGCGGGTCCCGGACCCGGCCCTAACCCTTTGCTATTTCTTAAGGACACTTTGGATGATTCCCTGACTTAGGGTGCTGAGCTCTTCTCCATTTCTTGTCAATCATGGCCAAGCCACACCCCCAATGCCATGAAAGTCCGTCCTCAGGTCTACACTTCCTCATTCCTCCAAATCATGAACACATTGGTCAGGCTGTCATAGGACTCCTCTGTCTATGCAGAAGAAAGCTGGAGACACTTTCATATTGGTTCAATTGAATTGAGCAGAGCAGTATATCTTCATCTAAAATTCACAATGTGACACAAAGTCTGCAAGACTGATAACACCAAGAAAAGCCAATCACAAGAGAGGGGTGTGTTGCTCTCTGCCAGAGACTCCACATCAGGTGCCACTGAAATAGAGATGTTGAAAATAATCCTTAGATGGACAGGACATGGAGGTATACCAGAGATGGTCAGTGAACTGCAAACATGTGCCTGAAGGAAGCCTTGACTTGGATACATTTTGTTGAACAAATCTGTCATCACATCAGTGATCATCAACTAGTGGCCTTGAGGCCTCATCAGGCCCTCCACAGCCTCCTAAACGACCCCTAGAATACAATCAATTAAGCAATATGGGGGGTGGGGGGGGGGGTATTTATAGTTTCAAAAGTGCATTTTTTTCATTGATTCCGTATTGATGTAAATACAACCCCTGAAACTGTTGGTTCTGTTTTACAGAAATCCACCTTTCATCCAACATGAGCCAACATTCAACCAGGAAAACAAACATATCAGTCATTATAAGTCATCAATCAGTCATATGAGTCAAACCCAGTGATGGACACATGATAGACCAGAGAGAAGCAGCCAAAATAGGCTCGAAAATGACTCGAAAGGACTTGAAACTCCAGCTGCAAGACTTAGGTGACTTGAGACTTGTCGGTCTTGACTTGGGAGTTGACTTGGGACTTGAGGGCAATGACTTGAGACTTACTTGTGACTTGCATACCAATGACCTGGTCCCACTTCTGACTACAGGTAATATATCACTAGAAGAATTAGAGCTTGCTGAAAGAGGCATCGTGTCATTGATGCTAACATTAGCTAACACAGCAGGAGAAATAACGCAGCTATCTTAGTGAGCCTCCGGTGGAAATTGACTGTTAACACATTTCATGACAATGTATAGATAGATACTTTATAATACATTCATACTGTTGTGTAAATTCTGCTTCATGTTTCTCTCAAAATGCATCAGATTGATGTTTTTAAATATAAAATACTCCAAATTTTCTTACGGGGGAGCATGGCCCCGGACCCCCCTAGAGGAGTAATGGCCTCCTCACCTTTTTAAATCCCAACCCATTTTCATGCCTGATATTTTCTCCTTGTGTAGCCTCTGTAGTTACTTTTTCTTTGCGTGTTTCCCCTGCCTTACTTGATCTCCTCATGTGCTTCACTCACCTGTGTGTCTATATCGGTGTGGTTTTAACTCAGAGACTCACCTGTCTCAGTCTCTGTGTTAGGCTGTTAGTTTGTTGTGTTTCTCTGTGTTAGTCAGCGATGTTAGATTGGTAATTGTGTGGTTTTTGCCTGTTAATGCAGCCTGTATTTTTCTGTTGAAGAAAGAAGCCGATACAGTCTTTTGCAATAATTTAAGTAATTTTTCCTATGGTGCTGCAACACCGTATTTTAGGGCCCCCCAAATCCCACTTTAACCACTGAATATAGTACTTTTTTTTCTAGTTTAGCACTTTAAGTCCTTTTGTTTCCTGTTCTTGATGATAATGTTTGTTTTGAACTTAAATGGAATTTCTCAGAGATGGTGTTTGTCTTCTCTTAGTGGAAAAATCCTTTGGAGGCTGGTTGGTAATTGCTGATTTTTAACTTTACACACAATTTGGATTGTTTTGTAGTCAACCAGAGACTTAACTTTAATTATTAAGTTCAATGAAGGGCTGATTTGTTTGTTCTCTGTAGGTGTTTTTTTGTTCTTATTGCTGTGTTCTGTCAGATAAAGATAAACTCCGTGTTTGTTTGTATGTGCTCCCCACAACCTCACACAGTAGTTCATGTATTGGAGTATGGAGGAGCAGTACAAGATGTATAATGAGAATTTTTGTTAATATGTTTCTTCATTGTACTGACCCCTGTGCTCTCTAAGCTCTTAAGTTATTATCATTATAATTTTGTTTTATTATTATGATATAACTTATAGTGTATAGTAGGGTAGTGTTTCCTCAGTATGTGATGTCATGCGAAAGCTACCTTAAGGACCTTTTCTCTGTATCATAACTGCGTTTTGATGCTTTAAAAATACTAAAAAAATTAGAAAAGTTTAATTTAGATATGCAAAAGTTATGTATTTTATCTCAGGCCTTGAGGTATTCAGAGAGATTTGAAATGTTTCAGAAGTGTGTAGACTTTGGGTACCAGTTCTTTAACAGCCTGCAGCTCTTCAGTCTCCATAATCCAATGTGAAAGCTTTGGATCATCAATTTCCTCTCACTTTAGCTTCCAAATGCGTTGATAAATAATTTATCCATGAGGAAATGATGAATAATATAAGAGTCCAAATATTATAGCATTTATTACAGTGTCCTGTAGACATTTGGCGGTGCACGGTGTGGAAACATTAGCCATGCTCCGCGGCCTTTTCTCATCTTCTCAGCTGCATTTCATACATACAGTCGCTTGTCTTCTGTATCAGCTCAGCTTGGGGCGAAAAACCCTCTTCATTTCTCAGTCAGTTTGTTCTGCAAAGTCAGTCCTCCCAATCCCATCATGGTGGTGTCTGTCCTCCAGCCGCCACCACACACAATAAACAGCCCCACCTCCCCTGTAACACTTTCCAATTAAATCTCTTCCATTTATCGACTTGGAGATGCCACCTTTAAGTGAATTATGGTGAAAATGGAGACAGATAAGAGGAGAGGGTTATAGGGAGGAGGCTCCTGTGTGCCATGTGTGAACTTAAAGACAATGTATCCCCTCAGCACTGAAAGCAGCAGAATTGATGGATGGATAGAGGGAGAAACAATGGAGGAGATAGGCAGGAAGAGAGGAGAAAGGGAGGGAGAGTGATGCATGACCCCCAATTTCTCAAGGCTTTGTAATAAAAGGCTGCTGTGTGGTGCTCTCTGTCTCTGTCACATTAAAAGTAAATAAGACTAATAGCGTGATGCCGAAAACTCCACAGGGCTGGACTGCCCTGAAGTGAAATAAGTGCGTGTGTGTGTGTTGCTGTGTGTGTGCATATCACGCCTGTCACAAACACTGCTTTACTTATATTGTTGTGCAATTCCTCCCACCCAAGCAGCGGCAGCCTCATTATGGATTCATGTGCTGGCAGGATTATGATCCACTGGAACGTCCTCCCAAGGATGGGTGCTGGAGTCTGGGACATTGAGGATTTTAGGGGAAATGACCAAACTGTGACGCAGTTCCATCAGGCTGGACTGCTGATGGTGGGAAATTTCTCAAATGAAACTGAGTCTAATTTATTTAAAGTCATCAACTGAGGATAAGACATTGTTTTGTCTGTTCAGTATCTGACTGCTGCAGCAGTGATAGGGCATTAGGATTTTATTTAGTCAGTCACTATTTAACATTGGTTTATTCATTATTTTTTCTCAAACTAATCTCTTTGTTTCCTTTTTGGGGTCATTTAACAAATACACATAGAGTTTATTCATGGATATATAATATATATTTATTTCTGCATTAGGGGTTATGTTATCAGGCAAGTCAGAAAAACTGGTCTGCCAGCAGAGAGGGTAGAAAGAAAAAGAGATGAAAGTTAAAAACATTTTACTTCATAGTTGTTGTCATGCACAAACTACTGCTTTTCAGGAAATTGAATAAATGCCCTATGTCTAGGTAAATGATGATTGTATTGTTCTGACTACAGATGATTTTTCTACTTTAATTTTATTGAAATTAAGTTTCCCCATAAAAGAAGGTGATCAATAGCTCTGCTTTATTGAAAATCATTAATAAAATGGAAATCTTAAAAGCTGGAGAAAGGTTTGTGCCTGACATCAACGTAATAACAGATCTGATGAACACCATGTTTGGGTTTTTTGTTGTATTACAAGAACTTCGGATAATCTCATTGACAGCATCTTGTACCAACCAAAATTGCTGATCCCTGCACTAAACCTACCACAACTGTTCATAAACTGAAAGACTATCTGTTTCAATTCAGACTCTATCTATCTATCTATCTATCTATCTATCTATCTATCTATCTATCTATCTATCTATCTATCTATCTATCTATCTATCTATCTATCTATATTTTTTCCAAAAAGTTTTGTCTGTTAAATACATTATTCATCATTCACTCAAGTATAACTCCTTTATGCATGTTAACAACTTCCAACCATTCTGTTTAAACCCTTACATTCTGTTTAATATACTGTATATTTTGCAGCACTGCACCTGCATTTTATATTATTTATGACTCATTTATGAGCCAACCTTATGACATGCAAATACTGTACCATCCTCCTGTCTGACAGATCCATGGACACTGTCTCAGAGGTGTTGTGCTTTATGATCAGTGGACAACTATTCACTGTTTTACTTAATAATATTGGCTATCAGAAAATATTACTTAAATTAAGTAATGGGATTTAATTTACATTAAACCTCAAGGAACCACCTATAAAAGGGGAAATTATAGTCAATTTATTAAGTTAGCCTCATTAAGGTTACTGACTATTAATTTGGAACCATGATTTATAATTAGCTTAATAAAAATAACCAAAGTTACCTAATGAATTGTCAGTCAAAGTTAAAGGATTTGGGAGTTCTGCAGAGAAGAGGTTGGCAAGATTCATATAGGCAACATTAACAGACCAACAACTGACTTTATGTTCAAAATCATTTATTAACAAACAAAACATGGAAACATTCAATACCTAAGCTAACAATATCCTATGTCTTAGTGTATGTGAGTGTTTGTATATGTGTGTGTGTGCGTGTGTAACAGACAAAGACAAGATGGCTGCCTCACAACGGTGTCTTAACACCGCATGGCTCAAAGGCATTTACCACCAGGACCACATGGGGAGTGGTGGAGGTTAGAAATGAGTCTCTTTGTGTTAGGTAGATGCCTCTACCTGAAATAGTAATGTTAAACTATGCAGAAGTTAGCTATAGCTTAAAGCTCTAAGAACATATTCAATAAAGCAATGCCCTGATTGTAAAACTGAATAGTCCTGTGCTTAGCCGTGCTATGCTAAATTCTGTAAGGCCCAATTATATTACCAAGTCCATGGGAGGAGAAGGTGTCCTTTTTGGTTCTGCGCTGCGAAGTCTAGTGCTGCTGATTTGATGGTTTCTCAGTGGGTCCCAGGCCGGTCTGTCCCTTCTGCTCCTTTGTCCTTTGAGTTAGCAGCTTGATGCTAACTGTTGTGTTGCTTTTTTGTCGTTTGATCAGGAACTCCTGTTCCTTAAGCAGGCTATTGTGTCGCCTATGGTGCTACAGTCTGCATTGAGCAGGACTGTGGAAAAAGTCTTGAGTTGTATTCCTGAGAAGAGACTGGAGAGGTTCTGTGTCTCTTCTACGGGCTGAGGGAGAGCTTCACTCCATGATTCAGAAAGAGAGACTGAGCCAAAAGTGCAAAGCAGAGCAGGTCTTATTGTCCTTATCTGAGGGTTCACACCTACGTGTGAAACCTCGGGGGTGAGATGATCAGCCAAACTTTGGTTCAGGCTTCTGCAGGGACATGTTCCTTTTAGACCACATGGATCCCAACAAAGGAAATTCTCTAGCTCGTCTAACAACATGACAGAGACAAGATGGGGCCAGGGTGCTCGGCTGGCCGTCTGTCCCCCTGCTTTGTATTTGGAGTAAACTTATTCATTTACCTGTTCTGCCAAGAGGTATCTTCTCTCCTCACCTATGACCGTCAAACTCTACTTGAGATTGTAGGTTTCTTTGATCATCTCAAATATGGTCCACTGTTGAGCTCTCCTCCATACCCTGAGGAAATCCTGAGGCGTCCTCTCCTCCACCTTGCGCCCCTGAGACGCCGGAGAAGTTCGCTGCAGTGGTCTGCAGTTCCTGGAAATCCCCCTACACTCAAGGAATAGGGGCCGATGGATCCGACAGCTGTTCCCGGGGTGTAGCTGGCTCTGACAGCGTCAGCTGCTTGCAGGGACCCGATCAGCTGGTGCTTCCGCCTTCTACCTGGCGTGTTTGATCCGGGAGACACGGTGTGGTCCGTCAACATCTCCGCTCACTCAGGCGTGCTTCATCCTCATCTGACTCCCTTAATCTTCACATGGCTCTGCTGAATGTGAGATCCATTACCAACAAAACTTTTATGCTAAATGACTTCTTTACCTCACGCTTTACCCCTGGATGTAGTTTTTTCAGCTCTCCTCGCATCACCGGCAAAGGTGGAGGACTTGCAACTGTATTTAAATCCACCTTTCGCTGCCAGCAGCCTTCAGCCTCCAGCTGACAACTACTCCAGCTTTGAGCTCTAACTTCTTGAGGTAAGCCTCCCCGTGATTGTTCTCTGTGCGGTGGTCTATCCTCCACCGAAATTTAACAAAGACTTTTTACGGGACTTCGCAGACTTTGTTTCGGGGATCTCTCTTAAATATGATAGTTTTTTAATTGTCGGCAACTTCAATGTGCATGTCTGCTGTGAGACGAGACCTCTGGTCAGGGATTTTCTCAGTCTCATTGACTCTTTTCATCTCGTGCAGTCTGTTTTGAACCCGACACACGAAAAAGGGCATGTATTGGATCTTGTGTTATCACCTGGAATAAATGTACAGAGTACTGAAATCTGTTACACACCTTTTTCCGACCATCTACCTGTCTTCATTTCCCTCTCACTGCCTGCGTACTCCACTCCGGTCTCCGCCCCCGTTCACCATTTCCGTGTTTTTAACTCTTCAACTCTGCTGCAGTTTTCGGCTGCTTTTAAAGACTCTTCCTTGTACTCTATGGGTGATTTGGGGGACCTCAGTGTGGATGTCTTTTTAAATATGTTTGATTCACTTTGCGCTGAGATCTTGGACTCGATTGCTCCCTTGACAATCAAGTGTATAAAGCCACAGACCGAGCCATGGCTAAATGAATCCACCCATGCGCTAAGATGCAGACAGGCAGAGAGGAGGTGGAAGAAGGACAAACTGCAAACTTACTGGGATCTCCTTCGTGACTCTCTGCTTACCTATCAGAAGGCTGTAAAAGCTGCAACATCTGATTATTTTTCCTCACTTGTCTCTGCAAATGTGAAAAAAACGCAGGCTCTTTTTAATGTATTTGATTCACTTGTAAATCCTGGTAAGGCTGTTGGTGTTGAGCCTTCTTCTTCTATGTGTGAGGATTTTTTTTTACAGTTTTTTGTCCATAAGATTTCTGCTCTCAGGTTCCCGCTCCCTCAGTCAGTTCAGGACCCTTCAGTCTTTCATCAGTTTGAGCCTGTTGCTCTTTCCACACTGACTGAAATAGTGGAGCACTTACATCCTGCAAACTGCCCATCTGATAGCATTCCATCTCGTTTGTTTAAAGAGGTTTTTAATTCAGTTCAGTCTTTTATTCTGCTTCTTATTAATTGTTGTCTCAGTTCTGGATGTGCTCTGTCCTCTTTTAAACATGCCACAGTGCAGCCTCTTTTGAAAAAGAAAAACTTGGACCCCTTGGTTTTATCTAATTTTAGGCCCATCTCCAAACTCCCTTTTATTTCCAAGGTTCTAGAGAAAATTGTTTTAGATCAACTCCAAGAATACTTTCAAAGGGCCAATGTTTGTGAAGTGTTTCAGTCTGGTTTTAAGCCTCTCCACAGCACTGAAACTGCTCTCTTAAAGGTTGTTAATGATTTGCTGTTAAGTCTCAACTCCGGTAACTGTGCCATTTTAATCCTTCTTGACCTGACAGCAGCGTTTGACACAGTGGATTACTTAACTCTCCTGTCACGCCTCGAGCACTGTACAGGTATTAAGGGCACTGCCTTAAGCTGGTTTAGATTGTACCTGTCTGAAAGGTCTTTCTCAATGCACATGGGCCAGTTTTCCTGCTCTGTGGCCCCTCTGACATGCGGGGTCCCTCAGGGATCTGTTCTGGTCCCTTTACTCTTCTCTTATAGTTGCAACCTTTGGGGTCGATTTTTAGGAAATATGGGATCCCCTTTCATTGTTTTGCAGATGATGTGCAAGTCTATTTGCCATTGAAGGTCCCAACCACTGATGCCCTTCAGTACTTGCACAACTGTATGATTGATATGAAGCAGTGGATGGATTTGAACTTCTTGAAATTAAATGAAAGCAAAACTGAAGTTGTCCTGTTTGGTTGTCCCGATCTGGTCCAGCTCCTTGCTAGCTCCCTTGGCCCACGAGTGCCTTGTATTGGGTCCCAAGCCAGGAATCTTGGGGTAATCATTGATGGCGCGTTCAAACTGGACAAGCAGGTCAGTGCTGTTGTCAAGTCCAGCTTTTATCAGTTGAGGGTTCTAACCAAGGTTAAACCCTATCTGGACCAGAAAGACCTTGAGAAAGTCATTCACGCTTTCATCTCATCTCGCTTGCACTACTGTAACTCCCTGTATGTGGGCATTGAGCACTCACAGCTTAACCGCCTGCAGATTGTTCAAAATGCAGCTGCTCGTCTCCTGACTGGGACAAAGAAACGGGAGCACATAACTCCAGTGCTCTCCTCCCTTTACTGGCTTCCAGTGAGGTTATGGATTGATTTTCTTTTATATTTTTTTTAAGTCTCTGAATGGGCTGGCCCCAGACTACCTGTCTGACCTTATTAGGGTTCATCAGCCCTCCAGAGCACTTCGCTCAGGAAGCCAGATGGTCCTAGAAGTTCCTCGATCCTCTCTAAAAACCAAAGGAGATCGAGCCTTCTCTGTTGTGGCACCCAAACTGTGGAACGCACTACCTATAAATGTGCGGACTGCGAATAGCCTCTCTACCTTTAAACACAGCTAAAGATGTACTTGTTCACCTTGGCCTTTGGTGGAGCATAGCCACTTTTATTTTGGGACTTTTACTGGTTTTACTGGGCAGTATGCATATTTATACTGTACTGTACCTGCTTTTATTTGTTTTTATTACTTATATTGGTTTTTATTGTTTTTATCATGTCTGCCTTTTCTACTTTAAAGCATTTTGGTAGGCTGCTGGCTGTCTAAATATGCTATATAAATAAAGCTGACATTGACGTTGACATAAGAAAACATGACAAATGCATCAAGTGGAACATTAGAAAGACACCTACACTGCATCCTACATGCCTTTATATCAGGTGCACAATAAGGTCCTTTGAGTCAGTGCATGCTATTCTTCTTTGTGTCTCGTTATCTCTTACCTAATTACCATGTTTGAGCTAAAGCTAAAATAAGTGGAACATGAATCACCACATCATAAACCATTTGGTCACAGAAGTTACTTTGCATAATTAGGTAAGTAAAACTTGATTTAAATGTCTACACACTCCAATCTTGACATTGTCTATTCTCTGTTGGTCCAATTTCAGAGCTCATTTCTTTTAAGCAGCATTATTTAGATATTCATATTGACAGCTGTGGGAGTTCTCTTTGCCTTCTCTTTTGGTTGTGCTTCTTTTAACCTGGCTCTTTCCTTTGGGCCTCTCTTTCTGATTGAGGCCAGGCTGAATAGCAACGTAATCACCCCGCTCTATGCGAAAATGCTGGGGCTAATTGGACTCCTGGGACTCAAGCAAGTGGTCTGAAAGGTGGGTTCGAATGAGTTGTTAGAGAAGTTTGGATTTTGTTTTTCCTCTCCTCTGTCAGTGACAGCTGAGATCTTTGTTAGTGAGCTGAGTCATACCATTTTGTTTTGTTAATCATGATGTGTTTTGGAAGACTGCAAACACATGTATCATTTAAGTTTTTGCCTATCCTTTGCATTTTTTCTGTCATTTTGACTTAAGACACTTTTCTTTTTATATATAATGTTCAACTTGTGATGCATTTAATGGGCTTTAATTTCATAGACAAGGTGCAGGCGCGGCAGGAAATGTTTGTTTTTTGGTTTGTGGTTTTCTCTGTTCCCTGAAATGTTCAAACAAAGATTTGATGAAATGATTTGATTTGTTCTGTTACTTAAAACATTAAATAGCCCTGAATTCAATGATGACCTCTGCCAAACATTTGAGCTGGTGGTTAGAGGGTTAAATACTGAACCACTTACCGGTATGATAAAATCACACAGGATCTTCTATTTTAAGTTTTTTTGATTGCTACTTTAAAAATAGTTTTGCCTTTTCCGATGGATTTTGTCCCAAATTTTTGAGAATTTTTTGACATCACATTATCAAATATTAACTTTAAAACCTTTAAATCATACACCAAGAAAATATCAGATGTTTGGCTTGTGTGTAGTTTTCTCTAGTCCCTAAAATGTTGACAGAATCATATCAATGATTTGATTTGTTCTATTTTTTTTAAAACATCAAATATCCCTGATGATGACCTCATCTAAACAGTTGAGTTGGTAGTTAAAGGGTAAATAATGTAAGGAGAAGGGCAAAAAGAAAGCTGTCAGATCAAAGAAGGCACACATGGCCCCTCCATTGGCCTCACAACGAGCTCAGCAGAGGACATTGCGTCCTCCACCCTCTCCATGCTAAGCATTGCCGGCTTTGGTGGGGTGAAGTTGGGATTACAATTAAGGCAAAAATATTTTTCTTCTGAAACAGGGGAGAGTGGCTCTCCTCCGGCTCTCTCCTTCTCCAAGCAGCAGTCCAAGTGCTGATATAATAACAATCACTTCCCCTTCTAAGGAGGAAGAGGAAGGAGATGCACTGAAAGACAGTTTATTTTTCTCATGAATGCTTTTGAGTATCTTTAATGTGAATTAATAAATTTGTCATCAAAACATATAAACGGGAGGCATAAAAGCACATTTAAGGGCAGAGCTGTGGAGCCATGTGGTCCCCTTCTCTGTCCTGTGCGCGCTGCTGCACTCCCTGCTGATACGACACACACTGTTCGGCCTCTCTCCGTCAGAAGTCCTGTAATGTCTCCTCCGTGAGGGCAAAGTCACATCCATGGTGTAAGGATGTGCTATGTGGCACGCGACATGTGACAAAGAATGCGCTGACACTCTGGAGACCTGCCTGTGAGGTTTTGGTGACGTGTGTGCACATGTGCGCCTGTCACTAAATAACAGTTGCAGGGGGTGCACTGAGAATAGGTTGGAGCTGGCGAGTTTTCAGCACACCTTCTGCGCCATTTTTGCCATGAAATTGTCACTGCACCAACCTGAATTTGTCTGCACCTCCCTCAGTATGCCGTCACACCCATCTTGGCGCAGTCGATCTACCAAATTGCCAAATTGGCTTCGGTGGCACACCAGACGAAATTGTCACTTTGTGGGGTGCGCCAGGCTCTGCACCACTCTGCGCTGCGTCGCGAAATTAGGGCCCAATGCGTATCTTGCAAAATTTTAATATGAAAAGCATGCTATGCTTTTAACTTGAAGTCATGAAGAAACAGGAAACAGGAAGTTGTCACAGGGTTATCAAAGAAAGAACATGGTGGAGTTTATGATGAATCTCAGGAAGAATCCATTGCAATCTTGCCAGGGAATCTCTCAGAAGGCAATGACTGTAAGTTTTTACTATTGTTTTGATGCTTTACTAAATGTATAGCAGAGTTTTGTTTATGATTTCTTTAACTTAAAGTGATTTGGTATCCTACTTTTCTAAAGCTTTAAAGAGTACTTCACTGACCCGTTTTTCCTGATACTTAAGTCGTTAAAGTGATATTCCGGGATGGAACAAGCTGGGTCCTATCACAAGGTTTAGGGCAGAAATTACCCCTTCAGCAGTGTTTCTGTGCAGCAGAAGCCCAGGGCGCCCGCACCAAACCCCCCCTCCCTGCTCCGGGCCTGCTCGTTTGCCGATTCCTCTGCACTCAGATGGGGCCATATTTTACTTGACCAAAAACACAAATAAACGGACTCCCACCAAAAAAATCTGATATCGGTCTGCATTTACGCTTTATTTAGAGAGTTTTCAGCGCGTTATTTTCACACAAAAACACTGCTAAATAAGGCTCTAGTTCTCATAGCGCCGTAAAACGGCCTCCGCTGCAGAGCCACAGCTGACAACGAGGTGCTGTGGCTCTGCAGCGGAGGCCGTTTGGTGCAGGGAGGGGGGGTTTGGTGCAGGCGCCCTGGGCTTCTGCTGCACAGAAACACTGCTGTAGGGGTAATTTCTGCCCTAAACCTTGTGATAGGACCCAACTTGTTCCATCCCGGAATATCGCTTTAAGGTCCTGGTACTCTACACCATAAAACTGATGTTTAACTCCCCTAATGACCCAAATGGTTTTGTTCCAAATGATAGAAAAACTCGCTAATGGATGAGAGTAATTCTGACATGTTTTACAAACTCTACTGTTGTGCAGTTACCCAAGACCAAATATGGAAGTTTATTAATTATTCTATCAAACCCTGATGCCAGTTTTATATTTTTTAGATATATTGAATTGGAGTTTACTTTTTTATTAGTAAGTTAGTAGGATGAGTTGTCTCTCAACTTGTTGAAGCCCCCACATCCCCTGTCTGCACACACACTAGGTGAACCCAGGCCTAAGCGCATTTACATATCATCATATGTTTCTATAACAAGTGGCTTGTACCTAAGCTGCAGTTGCTTATTTGGGCTTGTTGTGCCCTCAAACCCTGGAGGGATCTGATGCACACTCAACTGCCAATATAAACTCAATCCAGAAGTTACACAAACTATTTAGTCCCACTCCAAACACAAATGGAAATTTCTGTAAAAGAGGGTCATGTTTCCATCCCCCTAAAAAATACTTTTAGCCAGAATTCAATTTGTTTCTAGTGTAGCTCTTACTGTTTTCACCAAAGTAAAGCTTTATAGGATCAATATAAAAAGCTTGACTATGTCAAAGTTAGATAGACTGTTTAGTTATAACAGAGTAAAAAAAAAAAAAAAATAGCCCTCGCTTCAGTTCTGTTTAAAGAAAAACATGCTCCATGTTGAATTAGTAAATTTAGAGCAAAAAAAAGTCACAGCAAAATTTAAATGCAATGAAGATGGAAATCAAAACACACTTTAATGCAGATTTTTCTTTAAAGGTAAAAAGTGCTAATCACACGAGACAAAACAATTGCATTTTATTGGGCTTGTTGCTTATGTAAGTAGAAAATTCTGGCAACACTTCTTAAATGTTGTACCTCATAAGAGTTACTAATCAGTCTTTCAAAGATACCAATGTAATATTGGTTATTATTAAAGAAGAGAAATAACTGAAATGGCTTTTACACAAGTTTTTGTCTTACATCCCATGTTTGAATTCCCTCAAATCTAACAAAATATTTGTGGTGCACAAAATCTGTAGAAACGTTTTAAAAGGCTTCAGGGTATGGTTAAATGTTCACTCAAAAAAGGTTCACTCCATAAAATCTCTGACCAAAGAACACACCAGAAGTCTGTCTTGTCAGTATCACTTTGAGTTACTGACAATAGTTATTCAACACCTAGTAATGAGAACCCTTTCTTCATAGACAAACAGTGGCCTCTGACCTCAACCTGAGCTTCTATTCTGCTTTGGATCCTTGTTTTTATGCTAATGGTCAACTCAACATTCCCTCTGGTGCTTCTGTGGTGTGTATACATCTGTGTTCACATATATGTTTGACAGATAGAGTGTGTAATGTGTACATGTGTGGGTGTGTGAAAAGTTGGCACTAACAAGTTCCCATCTGAGCAGTATGTTTTATTTAACAAACAGCCTGACCACAGCGCCGTTGACACCTACAGTCATAAACAACTGTAGAGCAAAACTGCAAGCCTCAGCCAGAGTTGCATTAGACGTGACAGGCAGCACACAGATGTGAGGCAGAGAACTAATTTGCAGCATCCGTTCTAGCAGCAGCTCACCTCTACCTGCATGGATTACAGTTAAACCCATTACACCGAAGGTCCCAGTACAAATGGAGCATATAAGAGAAAAATAGAATATTATTTTGATGCAGCTGCACCGGCCATCTGGAGGAGCAGCACGGTCTCTCCTGGGAGCAGTCGAGCTGTAAGCAGTGAGACCAGAGACATCGATACTAAAAACAGGAATCCTTCCTCCAGCAGCAGCAGCTGAGATGATATAGTGCTGCTATCTTAGAGCAGAGGATAGGAGAGAGTGAGTTTAACATTTAGGACAAACAAAATCTGCAGCATGGAGAGGTAGTTAATGGAGCTGGGATGTTGTGTAAAGCATAAAGTCAAACAGAATATGATTTGCAAATCCTTTTTTTCTGCTGAATATACAACAAAGAAAATATATTTTTTCAATGTTCTAACTGATTCATTTCATTGTTCTTTTTGCAAATACTCAGTTATTTTTCCTTTGATGCCTGCAACATATTGCAAAGAAGCAGAGACAGGGACAACAAAGGCTGGGAAAGTCGGAGAATGCTCGAAAAACATCTGGAATATCCTAAAGGTGAACAGGAAATAACAAGAAACAGATGAGTGTCATGAATGTATAAAAAAAGGAGCATCAGTTGCAGGGAAGCACAAGGCAAGGTAAACCTACAGCTGTGTATTCAAATAGTCCAACAGTTTTACATTTTTTCCTCACCTTCAGTCCATAGTATGACAAAAAGACTCAGATAATCCAGATAATCTCTGCATGCCAACAGCAAAGTCAAAAGCCAAATCACCTGTGACCATTGATCAGGCAGCAGTACGAGAAAAAACAACATTATTTTGTGAAGGGTATTCTGACGTGGGCTCAAGAACACGTTGGAAACCATTTTCATCCAAAATGGACTGATGTAAAGTTAAAAGGTGTACTGTGGTCCTCATTTTGAATTGTTTTTAGAAATCATTGACGCTTCCTTTAGGAGACTTTTATCAGCATAAGATAGAAAGCCTCAATGTGTGGGGGTGGGTTAATGCCCATGGCATGGGTAACTTGCACATCTGTGAAGACACCATGAATGCTGAAAGGTACAAACATGATTTTAAGCAACATATGCTGTCATACAAGCAGCCTCTTTTTCAGGGTCGTCCCTCCTTGACTAGCCTGCCTACAGTTCAGACATGTCTACAAATGAAAATGTGAAGTGCAAAGTATGACAATGGAGACTCTGAATTGTTAAGCAACTGAAATCATACATCAATCAAGGATGGGAAAGAATGACACCCACAAAGCTCCAGCAATAAGTGACTTCAGGTCCCAACAGTGATAAACCTGCCCCAGTCCCAGCTTTTTTTTAAACATGCTGCAGGCATCAACTCAAAAATGAGTGGAAATTTGCAAACAACAACAACAACAAAAAAATACAATTTATGAATGTGAACATTTACCGTCTGTCTTTAGTGTGCAATCATCACAATTTCATTAAACTGACATTTGTTCAGTTTAATTCAAATAGGCTACAATGTATACAAGTAGTACATTATATTGACACTTTATCATCACTTTGGTTTCAGGTGTTGATAGATACTTAATGATTGCTGTACCTGGGGTGCTAGAAGCTGACTGGTTATTTATATGACCCATGCATTAAGATTATTATCTTTGATGCTAGCAGCCTAGGTCCAAGTCTTGACAGTGGCTCCTGTTCTGTATTTTAACTTCCATTCTCACATCCTCTCTGCTGGAAGTGCCCATGTCAAAGCACAAACACTGACGTGACCAAGCCTTTTCCGTTGCTGCTCTGGGACAAGCTCCCTGCCGAAATGCATCTTATTTCTGACCTGGGCCTTTTCAAATCTAGAATGAAAACCTATTTAATTAGGATGACTTTTAATACCCAGTCGCGTGGTGACACTTCTGCTTTATTTTATTGTGTAGTATTTTTTTCTTTTTTTTTTTTGGCTTTTATTGTTTTAACTGCTTTCATTGCTTTTATTGCTTTTTTATTGTTTTTAAAAGAAATTGTCCCTATTTTATACTATATTTTGTAAAGGACTTTGGTTCACTGAAAGGGTTGTTGTGAAGGGCTGTAAAAATAAAAATGCATACATTTTACATTTATAGCCAAATATCCAACAAAATCCAGTGATCTGTTTCAATGCAGCAAATAGTCCGAAAATAAATTTAAAGAGGAAGTACTATGTGAAAATAAGGTAACTTTTGGGCTTTTACTGCTATTGCATGAATTATACATTAATGTTAAAAGTTAGCCTTGGGGTATGACAAAACAATGCTTATATTCATTTGTGGATATATGATGTAGTCCTGTCTAAGGAAGACAGGTTTTGATTGACACTGGCAATGACAAACCAGGCCAACTGTTAACTTCACATACATTACACAGTTTGGCTTATTAACTGAGGGACTGAATGTCTTTTTGACACCCTTTAGGCAGGGCATATTGTGAAAAAAACCCACAATTTAGTATTTATTCATGTACAGTGTTATGCTAACAATTTCTGAAGGAGCTGTGTGGGTAGGTTGTTCCAAAGATCTTTAAGAACCTCGCACAGATCTTGTGTGGATGTGGCTGGCTTCAGTTCTCCTGTTTCTTTATTAACTCTCAGACACACTCAGGGATGTTGAGATTGAGGCTCAATGGGGTCAGACCATCAATTCCAGGACTCATTCTTCTTGTAGATTGTTCTTACGGACTATGCATGTTTTTGGCTGTTGTCCTGCTGTAGGGTAAATTTGGAGCTAACTACCTCCCTGATGGTAATGCATGAAACATATTTGCATGTAACTCTCAGAACTTTTCCTAAAAGCATTTGCAGAACTGCAGCCCCAAAAAAACAAGGTTGCAGAACTTTCAAATGAAGCTGTCACTTTTTCATGTGTACACAACAGAAGTAAAGCTTCTTGGCAAAAGTTCTTCCATAATGACCAATTCTGGACAGCAGATGGGTGTAGCTTCTGACATTTCTGAGCTGATGGCACTGCTGGCTACTGCTGGGCAGCTGTGGGCTACCCCCGGGCTGAAATGGAATACTGACAGAATGGATCAACTAACAATTTATTTGGCATAAACATGACGTGTCATATGTATTTCATAAAGACAACCTGTTTTTGATCTTTGTCAAAAACATATTGCATGTTAATTGTTCAGGAAGAAAACTGAGTTAGTTAGATGATTACTGCACTCCAGATGGAAAGACAAGGATCTGCCCCTTATTGGGCCAGGCTGGTCACCATCAGTATGGGTACTGCATGTGTACCCTTGGTCGTCCATAAGGGGACTAAAGCTCTCTGGGGCTGACAGATACCTGGGGCCCATGAGGGTTTGTAAGGACATGACTTATCCTTTATCAAGACCATGGTTTCATATTATTTTGTCTATGCTCGACATTTCCTACAAAAGCACAGGAAAAACATCTTACTTTCACCCAACCAACTCCATGGGATCACAGGCACTCACAGTGTTTACGAGGATCTATGGAGCTGTAGAATGGATCTTTAAAGAAAAAATGGTGTTTTGGAGCTCACTCTTTTGTTAATCCACGCATGAACCTCATACAGCCCCACTTCTTAAATCACAAACTATTCCTTTCAGGACAGGCGTAGTTGCTGTGCATCAGATTTGCTTTAACATGACTGTGGAAGCAATGGCCGTTTTCGAATTCGCGTACTATACTAGCAGTGCGTACTGATTTGACCAAAATGTAGTATGCAGTATGCAGTATGCAGTATGCGAACAAATGTCAAAGTTGCAGTATGCGAAAAATACCCGGATGACGTACTGATTCGGGAAAATTCCACAGTATGCATCGGACCAGTCTGCTTCGCCTACTGTTACCCACAATGCAATGCGGCGGAAGCGAAGCTTCGACAACCAGAACAGCACACGAAAATAAATATATGAGCCACTGCTTGTTATCTTTACCTTTTCAACAGGTAATAGTGTGTAATAAGTTGTAAAATTGTAAAAACGGTCAGATGTTGTTGTTTTTCCGTTAACGGTTCGTAACGGCCGGACGGTGGTGTTACGTCCGTCTGCGGCATTATCAGAGTAAACCACAGACAAGTCTGACATTTTACCGTTATGTTCTGTATTTTTCCTCTGTAGTACCTTAATTTTCCTGCTTCTCATCATTCTTAATACTATATTGTGCATGGGATGTTTAGTCTTGAACTGTTTTTTTCTTTTAAGTGGCCCTAATACGCCGTCGTACGCCATCACATAAAAATATATTAAATAATTCCTCTCTGAAATAATACCTATTCTCCACCATTGACTGTTTCATATAAAATTCTGCTTCTGGCAAAATCTTTGCAGATTAATAACTGAAATATCAACCTGTACTAATGGTTGTTTGTTTTGTACAATTAAAATTAAGTTTGGGAAATAAATCAGCTGTATCCTACTTCCGCTTTGCTCAAACTGGAAACCAGCGTAGCATAGCCTACTACAAAATAAAACGAACAGAACGGTCATACTACATACTACAGTCAAGTGCAGTATGCAGTATGCAGTGCCTACTACATACTACTGTCATACACAGTATGTAGTAGGCGAATTCGAAAACAGCCAATGTCTCCGTAAAATGTTGCATTGTGGGATATCTCAGGACTTATAAGCACATGATGCCCTGTCTCCCCACTGAGTAATATAGGCTCTCATTGTTTGTTGTCTGTTATCAGTGTTTTAGAGCAGACTGCAGGTTTTCTATGCCTGTTTTCTTGTTCTATCTCACACAGTTTGAGCTCTGTGGTAATTAGTCGTGTATCAGTAGTTGTTCTTTCTGCAACTCTTAAAGTCTTTGATGTTGTTGACTTTCTGTGAATTTGTACAGACTGACTCATGTTACTTGCATAATCACTTAATGTAAGAAGTTTCTGTGAGCAGTCAAAACAAATTTTATTCAGCAGTAAACAGACATTTTCTTGTTATGTCTGCTCACATTGCCATAATTCAGTTCAATAAAGAAGACCTTTTGAGTGTGATGCAACACCACAGCAATAACAACTCAACCTACTGCCAACAATGATCACGCAGATAAAATTACAGCCCAAAACTCAAAAGTTTGTAAATCTGAATGTCAATTTGTCCCTACAAACTTACATGTAAATTGTTGATTGTCTATAGACAACATATTGAACAATAAAAACCCTGTTACCTTTGGAAAATCCTGAACCAAGTTTATAGAGTGGAAATGCTCTAATATGCTTAAAAGTACTTTATTACCTCTGCCAAGAAGGTTATGTTTTCGGGAGAGTTTGTTTGTCCCTCCGTCCGTCTGTGAACAAAATAGCTCAAAAAGTTATGGATGGATTTGGATAAAATTTTCAGGAAATCTTCAGCATGGGAAAAGGAAGAACTGATTCGCTTTTGGTGTTGATCTGGCTCAGCGTCTGGCCGCCATGATGAAAAATTTGATTTTTGTGAATAACTACTGAACTAAAAAAGACATCATTATGAATCCAATTGCTAATGGTATGTTTTCATGGTCAAGGAATCTAAATATTGTGATGAAATGAAGGTAGGACTAATATTTATGGTGAAAATAAAAATATGGGTGAGGACTGTGGCGCTGGCGGAGGTCTGCACTCTCCAAGTGCTTTTCTAGTTGAACATGTCACACTTACACAGGTTGGTCTGGTAGAACATTCCCGAGAGGCTATGGGTGCACTCATATTAGGGCCAGATGGGTTTGTTGCTATTTTACACATGAGCAGGAATCCTCATCCACATGTAGATCAGCTGTCCTGATAAACAATTGCTGAGTGAAACACATTTCCAAAACAAGAGATGAAACACTTTGATTCATTTTAAAACACAGCACAAAATAAATAGACTATATAGAAGAATAGATGAATACTAAATAGAAGAAGCAGTAGACTAACAAATGAAAAATGTGAAGTATCAAAAAGAAAAAGAGGCTTTGTTATGTAAATGTTGAAAAAAATACAGAAATAGTTAAAGAAATGCACTCTGTAAATTGATACCTTATTTAATTTGATATGCCCCTCAGTGTGCTTTGTATGCCACCCCAGCATGAGAGGGTACTCCCATGCACAAGACAAAAGTCTGCCTGTAACAGCTGGTCCTCCAACCCCACAAACACTCCTTCAAGTCACATTGAAACCTTCATTTTTTTCAAAAGTCTAAGTCCGTTCCCTGGGGTGGCAAGCACATTGCTGAGAATTGGCTGTAGGATAAATGCAGTGTTTCTGAAAATATGGTTCTGAACAGCGTTGAACTGACCATTTACCACGGAGTAGACCAGTCAACAAATCACAACAGACTGATGGGGAAGGGATAGCCAAGGTAAAACATCAGTGATTGTGATCATACTCATACAATCATCAAAAATGTAATATAAACAGTCTTTCATGGAGTTCATGTTTTAGTACTTTAGTGTTTGTTTTGATTGGTATAGATTTTTGTTCAAGTGAGCTCTGTGTTCTGAAACACCAGATGCCTAAAGGAGGAGAGACACTGCATAAGAAACAGACATGATTCATACAAGCTCAAAAGCTACCAGTGCTCGTAATCCTGATCCAGAAACACTGCTGTCTTCTCTGGTTTCTTTTTAAATGGACTGGGGTGAGGAAAAAAAAACTGCTCTCAGGTCAGACAAGTCAAAATCGGAATTTCTGTCCAGACATTACTGCCTACCTGTTCTCTGGGCCAGAGAGGAAAGGGACCACCTGCTTGTTATCAGCGGTAGGTTCAAGAGCACCCATCTGCACTGGTATGTGGATTCATGCACATGGCATTATGGGTAACCTTGACTTTTGTGAAGGCTACATTAATGCTGAACCATATCTACAGCAGCATGTGCTGCGTATAGATAACTACTTTTTCAGAGCAGGTTTTGCTTACTTCAGAAAGACAATGCCAAACACATTCTGGAAGTTTGACAACAGCATGGAGCCATAGCAGAAGAATCCAGGTGATATAGTAACCTCTATGACTTTAGCACAGCAGTTACTTACTGCAAGTGTCAGTAGCACATTAAACTATACATTAATGCACACGTAACTGCCTGCTGTGAAGGATCATATTCTAAAACATGGTAGATGTACACTATATTGCCAAAAGTATTAATTCACTTGCCTTGACCTGCATATGAACTTAAGTGACATCACATTCCTAATCCATAGGGTTCAAAATGACGTTGGTCCACCCTTTGCAGCTATAATAGCGTCAACTCTTCTGAGAAGGCTGTCCACAAGGTTTAGGAGTGTTTATGGGAATTTTTGACCATTCCTCCAAAAGTGCATTTGTGAGGTTACACACTGATGTTAGACGAGAAGGCCTGGCTCTCAGTCTCCACTCTAATTCATCCCAAAGGTGTTCTATCTGGTTGAGGTCAGGACTCTGTGCAGGCCAGTCAAGTTCATCCACACTAGACTCTGTCATCCATGTCTTTATGGACCTGCTTTGTACACTGGTGCGCAGTCATGTGGAGGAAGGGGCCAGCTCCAAACCGTTTCCCACAAAATTGGAGCATGGAATTGTCCAAAATGTCTTGGTGTGCTGACGCATTCAGAGTTCCTTTGACTGGAACTAAGGGGCCAAGCCCAGCTCCTGAAAAAACACCCCCACACCGTAATCCCCGCTCCATTAAACTTGACACATGGCACAATGCAGTCCAACAAGTATTGTTCTCCTGGCAACAGCAAAACCCAGACTGGTCCATCAGATTGTCAGATGGAGAAGCGTGATTCATCACTCCAGTGAACGCGTCTCCACTGCTCTAGAGTCCAGTGGCGGCGTGCTTTACATTGACGCTTTGCATTGCACTTGGTGATGTGAGGCTTGGATGCAGCTGCTCGGCCATGAAAACCCATCCATGAAGCTCTCTGCACTGTTCTTGAGCTAATCTCAGGGCCACGTGAAGTTTAGAGGTCTGTAGTGATTGGCTCTGCAGAAAGTTGGCGACCTCTTCTCACTATGCGCCTCAGCATCCACTGACCCTGCTCTGTCAGTTTATGTGGCCTACCACTTTGTGGCTGTGTTGCTGTCATTCCCAAACACTTCCACGTTCTTAAAACACAGCTGACAGTTGACTGTGAAATATTTCGGAGTGAGGAAATTTCCCGAATGGATTTGTGTCACAGGTGGCATCCTATCACAGTTCCATACTGGAATTTACTGAGCTCCTGAGAGCGACCCATTCTTTCACAAATGTTTGTAAAAGCAGTCTGCATGCCTAAGTGCTTGATTTTATACACTTGTGGCCATGGAAGTTACTGGAACACCTGATTCTGATTATTTGGATGGGGGAGCGAATACTTTTGGCAACATAGTGTACTTGACATTTGAGAATTACAGTAGGGTTTCTATCTGCAGTTCCCAGATGTTTCATTTTTATGTGAAATGTAAACCAGCTGCTTCATGGCTATATAAGAGCCAGTGACGTACGTAACTAATGGCAAGTAAAAGCACAGAAGTGGTTCAAAAAGAAGGTGGTTGTGGCGGAGTAATAAGTGTTTATAACTTTTTATAAAGGTGCATGTGCATGTTTGATGACAAAACTTAAGATCATATTGACCTTAATCTTCTGCTCTACTAAGTCAGTATAGTAATGAAGCGATTGATAAGCTTGACTTAAAAAAAATGCAACAACAAAGCTACTGGAAAATGTAACTGAGCTACAAATGACAAGCTTTTGATTTAGGCAAGGCAAGGCAAGTTTATTTGTAGAGCACAATTCATACACAGGCAATTCAAAGTGCTTTACAGGCAATTCAAAGTGCTTTACATTTAGTGCACAAAGTGCATACATTTAGATGACATTGGCATTAAAAAACAAAGAGGCTTAGTACTACAAAAGTAAGTTATTGGTCAAACCCTAATTTCATTCAAGTAAAAAGACAGGGTCTTCTATGTTCAAACTCTCTGACTTCTTGGACCTTTTGATTCAGCTGTGTACCATCTCTCCATCTTTTCTCCTCCTGGGCGACATGGCCAGCTTCACCAACAACATCAACCTGCAACAGCTATCCATTCACAATCTTCTCATCTCTGACTACCTAACTATCACCATGGACATCAATATCCCCTTTCCTACCTCAAAACACAAACGGTCAATAACCTTAAGAAACCTGAACTCCACCCATCCCACAGCTCTCTCAGCTTCTCTCACACACATTCTGTCCGCCTTCTCTCCCCCACTGTCTGATGACCCCTCTGCCCTGGTCAATTTCTACAGCGACACACTTGCCACCTGTCTGTATGAACTTGCACCCACCAAAACCAAAACAGCCTCCTTCAAAAACTCTGCCCCCTGGTTTACCCCTGAACTCCACCTCATGAAATCCCGTAAACGTCAACTGGAAAGACTCAGCAATAAAACTGATTTATCAGGACATCATCAGGCCTGCATCGACCATCTTCAACAATTCAAAAATGCTCTAAACTCAGCTCAATCCACCCACTACTCCAACCTAATCCACTTTGGCGCCAATAACCCAACAGCTCTGTTAACCACAACAAACTAAACATCGGTAACATCTCATCATTCACTGCAGATAAATGGCAATCCTTTCTTTCATTCTTCCAACAAAAATCAACACCATCCATAGTAACCTCAACACCTCCAGCAGCCTCCCCACCTCCCTGCCTAGCTCTCCGCCCTCCACCACTCAGCCCCTATCCAAGTCTTTCCCAGTGTCTCCAGCAAACCTACACTTCCTCATGACCAGATGAAAACCTCCACCTTCACTCTGGACCCCATGCCATCAAATTAATCAAGGACTCCCTCCCTGCCATCTCACCTCTGATAACTGCCATTGTCAACTCCTCTCTCAGCTCTTGTTCTGTCCCTCAAACTGGCTGCTGTTACCCCCATAATTAAGAAACTAGGTCACAACCCAGATAAACCAAAACATTTCCGTTGCATCTCAATCCTCCATGCTCCACCACTACACCTCCTCCCATGACCTCCGATCCTCTGAAGCCCACCTCCTTTCCCTACCACCTGACACCAAGCACCGAACCTGGGGTGGACAGAGCTTTTGTTTTGAATGTGTTGTAGGCATTAAATTCAAAATGAGTAAACATTTGAAAAAAAAGAAAAAGAAACAATAAAATAAAACAAATGAAGTTTATGTTGTACATTCAAATGTAAAAGCACTTGAATATTTGTTATCGTTGCTCATTGTTATTGTTATTATTTTATTCATTTTTTTTCATTATTTGTCAAAAATGCATTTTAATACTTGAGAGCTGCCCTTCTTCTCACATAAATTCTGTGATGAAAACTTAGTTTAGAGTGAAACTGGAGAACAGAAATAATGTGCTGAGGTGTGTTTTACATGGGTGTCGTTCTGTGAGGGCATCTGCCCTTTTCCTCCGTAAGAGGAAATTCTGATGGAGAAAACCATGATTCATATATTCATTTCTCTGACTCTTTAACTTTATTTTCCAAAACCAAAACTATCACTCCTCAAATCTAAGCTATATTTAGCACATCGTATTTGAGTTTTATAACCAAAGTTCAACAGTCTCTTAGTGTTGACAAACTGCTAAGAGTTACTGAATGACTTGTTACATGTGGTGCTGGAGCCCTGTTAAGCTGTCCATGTTTTCTAAAACACAACAGGTAAAGCTGGGATGCTGAACACTTAATAAATAGGAGTTAAAGAAGTTATATATGTATGATAAAAAGATTAATAAAGAGGCATTTTGTGTAGAAACAACTGAATTTTGAGGAATGATTTGTTCATTTCAGAAACACATTTGTTTAAAATTAGATATTTTTAATCTTGAGTCTTACAAAGGAAAATTAAACGATAATTTCTATTTAAAGAGACTGTGAGGAGTTACAAAAAAGTCTCACTTTTAGATATATGCCTGATAGAAATACACACTTTAAGATGAGTTTTATAGCATCATAATAGGTTATCTATAAATGCTATTTCTTAGCCTTCCGGTCGGGTCGGCCATCCTGTAAGTTGTTGAAAAAAGAAGTTGTAAAGCAATGCGGAGTTCTGAGGAAGGTCCGAGCTGCATTTACCACAACAAACACATGCTTTGGCTTCAATCACGTCTTTGGTGCGTTCCAGTTGTAGTTAGAAGTAGGGATTTCCGAGTTCCGAGTAGGAAACTGCAACTGGAACACTCCCCGAAATCGGAATTTCCTACTGGGAACTCGGTGAAACCTCCCCACCCCCGAATTGACGATCGAAGATGGATGCCCCCATTGTGACCAGTTATTTGGCTCCTGTAATAATCAATTTATTTGCACTTCTGACTGGGGTGTGTCGCTCTAGATCAGCTGTATACATAGTATTGTTAGACTTATATTTACAAAAATGCTGCCATAGTGATAATCACATTCTTCATGCGATATTTGTGAACAACAACGCAGGGCGTGCTAACAACAGCTAACAATAGCCGTTCGTCAGTCCCATTCCACAGAAACAGCTCTTCTCAAAGTTTTCAATGACCTTCTTCTCAGCAGTGACAAAGGAAAACGTTCTGTGTTGGTTTTATTGGATCTCAGTGCAGCATTCGACACTGTGGATCATGATGTTTTAATTAATAGACTAAAGCAGTGGATGGGCATTTCTGGCTCTGCCCTTGATTGGTTCTCCTCCTACCTGTCACAGAGAACTTTCTCTGTTACTGTCAATCCCCACACCTCTTCAAATTTCCCCCTAGCTTGTGGAGTCCCTCAAGGCTCAGTCCTTGGCCCAATATTATTTTCTCTGTACCTGCTCCCACTAAGCCACCTAATCAACAGTTTTGAAAATGGATCTGATCATTGTTATGCAGATGATATCCAGCTACACATATCCTTTTCACCTAATGATTATTCTCAAGTGTCAACCCTGCTCAGTTGTTTAAGTGCCATTAGAGACTGGATGTCAGATAACTCACTACAACTCAACTCTGAAAAAACAGAAGTCCTTGTCTTAGCTCCAGAGAGCTTAGTGCCAGACATACTTCAGAGACTAGGAACACTGTCCACTTTTACAAAACCAACTCTTCGTAATCTTGGTGTTTCTTTCAGCCACTCACTCTCTCTAGATCATCATGTCAATAACCTCGTCCGTTCTTGTTTTTTTCATCTCAGAAATGTTGCACAACTCAGACACATTGTTTCTAGAGCTCAAATGGAGATGGTTATTCACGCATTCATTTCTTCCCATTTAGACTACTGTAACTCACTTTTCACCTGTCTCAGTAAAACATCCATAAACCGTCTACAATTAGTACAAAACGCTGCAGCCAGACTACTTACCAGGTCCCCAAAAAGGTCACACATCACACCAATTCTGTTTTCACTCCACTGGCTTCCCATACATTTCAGAATACATTTTAAGATACTTTTCCTCACTTTCAAAGCCCTCCATGGCCAGGCTCCAGCATACATCTCAGAACTTTTAAAACACTACATTCCTGGTAGGCCTCTTCGGTCCACTGAGCAAAACCTGCTGGTTGTTCCACACTCCAGACTAAAAACTAAAGGTGACTGTTCTTTTAGTGTCATGGCTCCAACTCTGTGGAACTCGCTCCCTTTGGGTTTAAGATCAGCTGAAACAGTTGATTCTTTTAAAAAACAACTTAAGACCTATTTGTTTGGTCTGGCCTTTGCTTAATATGTCTTGTGTGTTGTGTTTTTCTTTTATTGTACCTTTAAAAATTGCTTGTATTATTTTCATTTGTTTTGTGAAGCACTTTGTGACTTTGCTGTTCTTGAAAGGTGCTATATAAATAAACTTATTATTATTATTATTATTATTAAGTTAATTAATTATTAATTATTAAGGCATAAATGGAATTTGGGTCTGTGAGTGTGTTCAGTAGGTGTGTAGTGACTCTGCAGATTTTGTGGCTTGCTTGCACTCAAAAGTTTTTGATATATGTGGAAGGGAGGTGACTCCATGGCTGCAGCTTTCATGACAACTTTCTGTCCAGATAAAAATAAAACAGTGTCAAAATGAAGTGGACTGTTCCTTTATTTTTACCCACTGTCCTTGTAATGTCATCAAAATACTGATAAAGGAAGATCATTTTCAACATTTGATATCTATGTGCTATTATCAGTTGAAATTATCGACTTTATTGATTTTCAAAGATTGCATAATATTTTATCTTTTTTTTTCTTTTACAAAAGTTTATTTAAAGTCGTGATAGCTAACACTGGAGCCAACCACCTTCCACCATACTCAATTCCCCCAGAGCTTTCCAGAAATATTGCCCAAAGCATTTGTGTAAACAAAAAAAAAATTGTGTTACAGCCAATAACAAAGCTCTGATTCTCTGTGTCTCTTTTGCTTTGCAAATCAATCCTATCTGAATATTCCAATAAAAAGGACCTTGGGCATCAACCAAATTCATCAAATGTTCCTGGTGTTATTCTCCTTATTCTATTGTGCAATTTATTTAAGCACTGTTCAGATATTAGAAAAAAATACAGTCTTCCAAGAGGAGACAGCACTTTCCAGACTCCCCCAGAGGGATTTTGTTCCAGCAAGATATGCAAACTTGAAATACATCCTCATGCCCTATGTTGTACCAGGTGGTTAGGATAATGAGCTATTAACATTTCATTTTCATTTCTTTCATGCAGTAAGAGGTTCAGTCACTGTATCGGTTAATACTCCACAAAAGCCCTCTACAATGCATTTTTAGTCTGCTACACGGCTGTTAACAAGCTGCAAAGGGAGGAAAAAAGCACACCAGCTTGAGCATCATCCACAGGGGGATGGAGAGGAAGGGGTCGAGGGAAAGAAATGACAATGTAGACAGAGTAAGAGCGTACACACCGGGCTAAGGGAATGTGCTTTGCATAATGTACATTTCAACAAGTGTACACAGTTCAGTCAGCATCTGGTGGAGATGTGATGGGGTTTAGCAGTGTGTGGATAATGATATAGGTACTGTTTCTGTGAGCATGCCTGTGCATTATAATGCTAACTTTAAGTCTAGCTCTACACAACCAACCCTGAGGTCTGTGCTTATTCCAATAAAAAAAATCATGACTTATAGTGTTTACTTAAGGAATCCAGTGTGAATATGTGTTTTAGCAAACACCCCTCTGACAACATGTCTTCCACAGCTTCATTTTCAAAACAAAGACAGGATGTAACAGCTGACAAAGCTCTTTGTTTAATAAATGTGCCAGAGGACAGACACAGCTTTTTACTCCAATTGCTCACATCACTTCCAAATGGTCCATTAGGTAAGACTGATCACCTTTATTAAGTTTCCTCAGGGAGCGAAACAACCCAGAGGTGAGACAAGTGAACGTCTGATTGGGAAAAATGTCCTCGGCATTCATGAGCGAGAAGTGAGTTTTACCTAAGTGCTTTATGACGATATTCTCTTTAGCTAAAAGTTTCACATCCAAGGCTATTGCTGATTTAAAGTGGCTTCAGAATGCTCCTTAAACTTGACAAAAGTGGCGGGGGTTGTGTCCTCACTTAAGAATTATAGCTAGATGGCTATATAGGCAAAACATTAGATGATTGGACTCTAAGTTTCTTTGGATCAGTGGGACCGAACCTTGGCCCGCCTAAATGCAACAATGACGGAAACATTTCTACTTGAGCTACATTTTGAAAACATTTTCAGATTGGTTCTTGATATTTTGCATGCTTTCTTAAGAGCACTCACGACTCAAGGGCACAGTAAGGTAGACCATGTTGGCTCACAAAGCATCACTGCCTCCTCCGCATGTCATAGCAGATAGTGTTCACAGGGAAGATAAATTATGACAGTTATCACTTCAACTTGTGTTCTCTCTGCTATCAGATTACAACTGAACATGATATTATGTTTGTTTGTGGTTCCTTGTTTTGTTGAGTGTTTATGTCCTTTCACTTGAGGATTTGACATCAGCTTTGTGTTTGATGTGATCTTCTCAGTGTGTCGTGCACAGCAAAGCAGCAAATCTCATATCTAGTCAACAGCTTTCTCTTTAAAACTCTTTAAAACAGGTATTAGAACTTCAAGGACATTTCACATTTAAAGGTTTTATCCAAGTAATTGCTAGAAACAGTTTTCATCTAATTCTCACAATGAATAATTTTGTGTGTTTGACACAGAGGAAAAGGAAATTTTTGATTTTTAATTAATAAGGAAAATATATATATATATTTTTTTTCCATATTCACAGCTTTCGTCACTATATGGCTGTATAAAGTATTTAAATTACCTTAAGTTTTGGAGAAACAACCATAACTAAGTTCTTCTCATAACTACTAATCGTAAAAATATAAGAAAAAAGAGACATAACCCAGGAGTATCTAGATTTTTATGTGTCACACTTCAAGTTAAACATGCATTTGTTCACAGTTTGAATGCCTGTAAAATAAAATTGCCCTTCAGCTGATTAACACAACCCTAGGAGAGAAACAAACTCAAGTTGTTTTCTCACCTTCAGCTTGGTTATTTTGTTATAAGCTAGTTGAAAAAAAAAGCTACTCTATAGCACATTTCCTTGTGTCTACAACAGTCCATAGAGGATACTAGTTGGCATGGTAACTGTATTACATGTAGAAGCGTCCACAGAGATAGTGTCAGTGATGCAGGAAAAGAAAGAGCAGCTGTAAAAAGGATAAATTCTCTTTCTTGAATGAGCTGGACTAAATTCTGGGGTCTGGGAATGTTTTAATCAGTTGGAGCTCTAATTTCGTCACACAGCGCACGGTGGCGGAGCCTGGCACACCCCTATCAGTGGTCGTCGTCCGGCACACCGCTGTGCGCAGCCAATTTGGTAATTTGGTAGACCGGCTGTTCTGATATCGGAGTGGTGGCGCACCAGGGGGGAGGAGTCAATAGATTCAGGTTGGCACATGGACAATTCGTGCCAAAAAACTGGTAATTTGGCTGAGATGTGCACAGTGCACACACGTCACCAAAGCCTCAGAGGGGGATATCCAGAGTGTCATCGGCGTATGTGGTGCCACACAACACATATCAGGGTACCATTTGTTCATTCCATATCCATTTTAGAATCCAAAATCGGAAAACGGATAACGACTTCTTATTTCATTTCTCGTTTTCAAATCAAAAATCGGAAAACAAATAATGGCTTATTTTTCGCTGTTTTGATTTTGTTTTGAAATTAAAAATAGAATATGAGAAAATGGAGTTATCATGGTATTTTTCTTCTATTCGTTTTTGGTTTGTATCATTTTAGATGTGTTGTGACCTGGGAGTTGTTGACTTTTTTTTTCTCAGGAAGGTCAGTCAGTCTCTACAATGTGATTCCATTGATGGGTGAATTGAGCAGCATGATAGCTAACGTTTTAGTTATTATTAGTTAACGTTTTCGTCAAGGATGGCGGATGTGTACATGCTTTTTAAAGAGGGGAAGCATGTCACACTTAGGACACCCATCTCTTGCAACGTCTCCGAAATGTCTGTGTGGGTCTTACCAGCTTCAAACAACTGCTTAATAAGATCAGCGTATTGTTCTAGTGCGGCCATAGTGGTCTATTTATATGTCACACACTGTATATTGCCTTCTCTACCTCTGTGAACAGGTTTCAAGATCCGCGCGGTTAAAGACTGGCCTCCCTGAGAAAAAAGTCAACAACTCCCGGGTCACAACACATCGAAAAAGATACAAACCAAAAACGAATAGAAGAAAAATACCATGATAATTCCATTCTCTCATATTCTATTTTTAATTTCAAAACAAAATCAAAACAGCGAAAAATAGGCCATTATTTCTTTTCTGATTTGATTTGATTTGATTTGAAAACGAGAAATGAAATAAGAAGTCGTTATCCGTTTTCCGACTTTGGATTCTAAAACGGATATGGAATGAACGAATGATACCCTGATAAACATAGCCTTACACCATTGATGCAACTTTGACCTTACAGAGGAGACATTGCAGGGCTTAAGACAGAGAGAGGCCGAACTGCATGTGCCATATCAGCAGGGAGAACAGCAGAGCGCACGGGAGAGGACAGACCATCAGGCTGCACAGCTGTCCTTAAATGTGCTTATATGACTACTGTGTATAATTTTTTTTGCCAGGATTTACTCAGGCACATTAAAGGTACACAAAATCATTCATGAGAAAAATAAATTTTATCCAAATGTCCTCTTTGACTGCTGGTTGGAGAAAGAAGGAGGGAGCCTGAGGAGAGCCCTTCCTCTCCTGGTCCTGGGATTCAGACCAGGGGAGGACGGCTGCATCCGCCAGCCTACTGAGGCTGGAGTCAGTGGAGGAGAGATTGAAACTGTCACTGCACCTCAGCTCAGTGCATATAAAGGCAAGGAGAGGCGATCATTTGATTGGTGAAGATGACACTCAACTGTGTTAAACCCACTCACGCCTTCTCTCCTCCCTCTTTGGCACATGTGCCGGGGGAAGAGGAGAGACTTGAGGTGCGCCTGGCTGCGCCAGATTGCACCTTGCACAAAACTTGCTACTGTCCTGGACACACCCAGTTGGCATGACGCAGGCACACCGCAGGGCAGGTGCGCCATGCCTGTGTCTGGCCTAAGAAATAAGAGCCCTTAATATTGAGTCGTGGGATTATGTGCTGTAGAGATGGCGTGTGATGGTAACCTGTTGATATTGTCATATATCTAGTGACTGATTACAGAAAGGGATTCAAGTAGTATTGTAATATCTGCCTGGTGGCCTGGTAGCTGTAAAATAATCATTATTATTACTGCCATTGCAGGGTGCGATGGGGGCGCAGCAGTGCACAGGCCTCTCAGCCAGGCACTCCTGCTTCCACCTTCAGACCAAACACATACTCATTAGGTTGATCGGTGACTCCAACTTGTCCTTAAGTACGAGTGTGAGCATTAACACTTGTTGGTCTCTCTATTTGGCCCTGTGGTTGACTGGGAACCAGTTCAGGGTGTATTCTAAGCCCTGTTTGTTCTGGCCTGTTTTGCCCTTGCTGCAAATAAAGCGCTTCTGGCGAGCGAGTCAAGACTGCCCATTATGGTGTGGTTGTTTGAGCCTAAACAGAGATCTATTGCAGCGTTCATATACTATCAAACAAACAAACTGTGCCAAACAAAGATGCCCAATGGTATGAAAGTAAGTCTTCCAGAAGATGTAGGTGTGAAATTAACCTAGCATTACAGAGTTATTGAAAAATCACAGATTTGTTTGAAAACGTATTTCCTTAATCTTAGGCACTGGCATGAGGTGATGATCATCACAAGCTTGCTTTAGGGGATGACAGGGGGCAAAGTGACTGAATGTGCACCTCATAGGTCCTTGTTGTAATAGCAGGATATAGATTCAGGTTCACACCACCTCCCTCTGATTCCATCATTTTCTGTTTCTTTTCACTGATATACCGATGAATATGTACAGAGCAGCTGCTGCTGTGGTGTTGAGCAGGCTGTTGTCTCTAGAATACAATGAGCATGTAAGGATGTATCAGGGCACACCATCACCGTGGCCCTGCGATAACACATCTCTGTGTCCCAAATTGCCTGTCTAGAAGTCAAAGAGATTAGACGGAAACAGGCCCTCCTGAATGCAGCAGCCATTTCTCTCGAAATAGAAACAGTCCATACAGTCTGTGTGAGCACACACACACAAACACTTCCCTGAAAGTACTTAACCTGTCCAAACAATCTATGAGGGAAGATCCTGGAGGTGATTGTCCCCTGTTTTCTCACTCACCTTTCCAACCCTGCTCATCATTTTGGTTCAACATGAAACTCCATAAAAGCCATGTACACAGGAAACAATCTCCCAGATTAAATCATCTTCTAGATTTTATTTTCCAAAGGGTTGAATCAACATGAAAGTTTGAAAAAAAATGTTGTGCACATTCACCCACTGGCCATTATTTTATTTTATTTTATTATATTTTATTATTGATTTATTTATTTATTGATTTATTTATTTTTTTTTGGGGGGGGGGCATTAAAGTGCTTGATAATGCAATCGCTAATCAGTCAATCTTATGGCAGCAATTCAGTGCATGTGGACATAGTCAAGACAACCTGCTGAGATCAAGCCATTGAAGCAGAATATCCATTGTGGTTGGACATATTAGAGGGTAACAGTAACTCAAATAAACATGTTACAATTAAAGTATTCAGAAGACCACATTTGAATACACAAATCTTATCTTTAAGCAGTTGGGCTACAGCAATAGAAGACGGCATCAAGTGCCACTTCTGCACTAAGTAAGTTTGAAAAAATGTTTGCCTATCTGATGAGTCTTGATTTCTGTTGCCAGATTCTGATAGAAGGGTCAGAATTTGGTCATAAGGTCAGGTTTATCTGGGCCCATGTCTGAATGTCTGGTTTCAAAGCTGTTTTGCAAACTGCATACCACACTAACAGTATGTTCTGATTTTAACAAAATGCAGAATGCAGTATGTTTATCATTGTGAAATCTGCTGTAGGCCTTTGCCAAATATACACCTTGTCACACTATGTTGTCTTTGCAATATTCACATTAACATTGATTCTGATACAATTACATTACAATAAAGCAAATCAAACTTGGCAAATAGCCATTAGCTGAGCTGTAGTTTATATTTGTTTTCATGACTAAAAAAAACAGATAACAACTAAGTATTGGATTTGAGAAGGAAAGCATGTAGCTTTGTTTGCATAATTTAAATAAACTTTTTTGCTTTTTACTGTATTTGTTAAATATATCTTTTTAATTGAAGAAACAGTTGCTCTGATTAATACTATGGCACTGTTATTAAGCCTTGTCCTTTATTCATCACATGCTAGAAAACAAAAAGAAGTTGAAGAATCTGATTCACTGGTCAAGCATATTACAAGGTGACTGCCATTTGGTAGTCATACTACATTCAACAATTGTTACGTCCACAGCTCTTAAAGGGGTTAAAAGCAGGTAACATTGACACCAGATGTAAATGTGAACAAAAGCGTTTTAATATGAAGTAGGATACATTTTTACAAACAAAAGGGTATTTTCAGAAATAACTTAAACAAAAGATCTTTCAAAACAACCTAAATTAACAATCAACCTAATCTAAATCAAATGACGAGTAGGTTAACACGATCGCGTTGCCGAGCGCAGACAGGCCACCACAGAACAAGCCGCGGGCGAATGAAGCCTCCGCTGTCCTTTTGAGGCTCTCTCCAACGAAAACCCAGCTCCTGATAGGTGGACAGCACACGCCAATTAACTTCTCCACCGGGCAACCTGAGAAGAGAAGCGGACACACCCACACGCATGTGCACACAGACTCACACAGGCTGACACATATACACACATACAAAACAGCCTGAATGACTGAGGCCGTACCAACAATCAAATGCAGTTTGCATTTTATACTATAACACTATGTTTATTAGTAGTATGATAGCAGTAGGAAGTGGGCAGTTTCAAAAACAGATTCAACTATTTCGAAGAATTACTTACTTCCTGTTTATATGACAGAAACAGTGCCATTCCCAATAGAGTAGTTCAGGAATTAGTTCAGAAATGTTGCAGTGAGTAAGCTAGTATTTTCTGGTTCCCAAGCCTGTAATTATATGAGATTCAGAGTTGTGTTTTCAGATAAATGCCTAAAATAAAACCTGCTGTTAGATCTTAAACCATTTTGTGTGTTTAAAATGGCAGTTGCTAATAAACTGCTTATAAGAGTACAAAAATGGCCAGGGAACACACTGCGAGCATTTTTGATCATTTTTCAATAACAAATAATTCATACTCTATACCACAATACTTTATCAGGCCAATTGATTGAGATGTTAAGAAATGCTCAAACAAGAGGTCACTGTAAGGTGTTATACATTGAAAATACTGTCAGTGCATCTACAGGTACATCTCAAAAAATTTGAATATCATGAAGAAGTTAAATATTTTTCATCATTCATTTCAGAATGTGAAACCCAGATATTATATAGATTCATTACAGATAGAGTGAAACATTTTAAACATTTTTTGCTTGAAATTTTGATAAAAAATATTGAACTTTTTCATGATATTCTAATTTTTTTTTTAGATGTACCTGTATGTTGAAACCACATGTTGTACCTGAATGATAGTTTTTTTGAAAATTAAAGCTTTTACTCTGGCTGATTGCATTTATGCTTAAAAAATCTTAAAAGCTGGCCTTTAAAGCCCCGTTTCCACCAAGCAGTCCGGTATGGATCGGCACGGTTTGGCTCAGGCCGGATCAGTAAAGCCTGATCCTGTTTGTGTTTTCACAGCCAACCGAACCCTACGTGGCAGGCGGCATCTAAGCCGGATACCATTAGTATGACGCCATAGCAGCACGACACAGTGTACACAGCTATTAAATACAACGAAGAAGAAAACATGACACAGTAAACAAAGAGCAACGATAGAAGACATCCAGCAATTCATCTTTTTCTGCACCTCCACAGTAGACCATGGGACTCTCGATCTTTATGCCAATTTTCCAAACAAAAAAAGCCTTGACAGTTATCTTCACACAGATGAGTGGAGATTTAAACATGGCAGGGTTATGTGTTGTTCTTTATTACTGCTGTCACACGGGAAGTGACATTTCCTTCGACCGATAAACGGACTGTCGGAAACGCCACAAAAATACATACAGTTCACTTTGGAATCTGTTCATATTTTTTAAATTCTCCCAAAATACAGCTATCCTACAAAACAAACAGGCACAATAATACAAAATATTATCATTCCTGGCTGGAATTGCCATTGCACAAGCAATTCTCATTTGAAAGAGATTGTCTCAGATGTTTGATTGATTCCTGCTTCTCTCACAGAATTTTGAAATGTGTTTTGTAGTCTTTGGCTGCACCAGACAATTTTTCTCATCTTTGGCTTAAAATGGCTCCAAGAGATCACAGTTTTTGAAAAATGGGAACTTTAATACCCAAGAATTCTGAAAGGTGATGTAAGTGCTCTGCCAGAGCCATGGCAGCTGTGTGATTGCTTTATACCAAAGGATACCAAAGGGATGAGGGAGGAGAGTGATTGAATGTTGCTTGATTGTGTTTTTTTTCTCAGGATAGAGAGCTTCCTCACTCACTGGTGTTGAGGAAACACTGCTGGATTCTGCACTTCAGACTCAATTTGTCCTCCTCTGCAGACATTTTCCACCAGTGACCAAGCTGACACAATAATTTAATTCGAGCAAATAAGTTCGCTCTGCAGTAGCTTAATTAGTGTGCCAGGGTTCTCCTCTTTCTGAGTTGTGGGCTTATTAAAGCTGACATTGAGATTTAGCCAAAAGAACTTAGGAGGATAGTTCTCACCAGAAATAAGGCTTGGAGCTTTAAGAAGTGTTGAAACAAAGATGAAAACACTGAAATCAAAAACACGAGCTGAAATAGAAACAGAAGAAAGACAAGATATTTCTGATGCTCAAGAACATAGCTCGCTCACTTTGAAACATAACCTTCTTTCTTCTAAAACTTCAAACTTAAGTTTTTCAAATAGATACAGTCAAACTTAACATGGTAGAAATGCAGAACAAGTGGATTTATGCAACTGATTTCATTGATACTAAACTTAACACATGCCCATGGCATAATTACAATCCTCTGCCGGGTTTGTACTTGAAGACATCAAGAAAAACTATGCAGCACTAACAATACGGAGGCATGCAGAAACAAAAAAAAATGTCTCGTGAATGGAATTATCAGTATCAGTACTAACTTTGCTGTGTTCAACACAGGGTAACATCTCTAAAGTGTTGAGAAACATTGGTGGAGCACAAAGTTTTAAATGATGCCCATTTATGAAACTGAAGTTTTCCCTGCGCTGCTGTCCAGTGTTTTACTGCAGGAAGTCTACGCTTAAAAACTCAGTATACACTTGAAATAGAATAAATTAGCAAAACTGCCCCTTCTTCAAAACTTGCTTAAATATCCTCTGCGATACCAAGAAGAACTTATACACACTTGTACAAAATAGTTTGTATCCTTCCTTTAAAGAAAGAAAAACCCACAATGGTTCCTGAAATAACTTCAAACTTACAGAAGTCATAATAAATAAAAATGTACTGATAATTAACTAATGAGACATTGTTTATGAATTGTGGTTCAATAGATTATTTTAAAAAATAAGGAAACTGGCCTGGACAAAAATGATAGTAACCCCAGAAAAGATTGAGAATGATTTGACCATAGGGATATGTTAAACTAAGGCGTGTCCTGTAATTGTCTTCACAGGTGTCTTCGAACTGATAATCAGTCAGTCGGTCTACTCAAAGGCTAAAAAGTTGTCACTATGCTGTTTGATATCATGGTGTGTACAACACTGAACATGGACCACAGAAAGCTGAGGAGAGAGTTGTCTCAGGAATTAGAAGATTATAGACAAGCATGTTAAAGGTAAAAGCTATAAGACCAATGTTCTCTCCAATGTTCCTGCGACTACAGATGCTCATGTTATTCTAAAGTTTAAGGTCCAGTAGGTTAAGTAGCCAACCTCCCTGGATGTGGCTGCATGAGCAAAATTGATGACAAACTGAAGAGATGGATAATACAAATGGTAACCAAAGAGCCCAGAACAACTACCAAAGAGATTAGAAGTGAACCCCAAGGTCAAGGTACAGTTCATCAGCAATAGATCACACTATTTGTCGCTGTTTGAGCCAAAATGGACATAATGGAAGGACATCACTGATGAAAGCAAATCATTAAATGGGGGTGGAATTTGCCAAAAGGCATATTGACAAGCCACAAAGCTTCTTGGAGAATGTCTTTTGGACAGATGAGACGAAGCTGGAGCTTTTTGCTAAGTCCCATGCAGGAGACTCAGTTATGTTCTGGGGCTGCTTTGTTGCATCTGGCTCAGGGTATCCTGAATCTGTGCAGGATACCATGAAATCTCAAGACTATCAGGACATTCTGGAGCAAAATGTGCTGCCCAGTGTCAGAAAGCTTGGTCTTAGTCACAGGTCACGGGTCCTCCAACAGGATAATGACCCAAAACAGAGCTAAAAACACCTCAAGAATGACTAAGAACAAAACATTGGACTATTCTGCAGTGGACTTTTATGATCCCTGATCTAAATCCTGTTGAACATTTGTGGAAGGAGCTGAAACATACAGTCTGTAGAAGACACCCTTCAAACATGAGACAGCTGGAGCAGTTTGCTCATGAGGAGTGGGCCAAAATAACTGTGGACAGGTGCAGAAGTCTCATTGAGAGTTACAAAAATCACCTGATTGCAGTGATTGTCTCAAAAAGTTGTGCAATAAAAAAAAAAAAATTAAGGGTACCATCATTTCTGTCCAGGCCAGTTTCATAATTTCATTTTTTTTAATTATTCTGTTGAACCATAATTCAAACTCAGTGTTTATTTTCATTAGTTAATTTTCGGTCAACTTTTATTTATTATTACTTTTGACAGTTTAAGTTATGTCAGTTATGTCAGCTGACCATTGTGGGTCTTCTTTTTTTTAATGGAAGGGTGCCAAGAATTTTGTTCACGTGATTAGATTTCATAAGTCATAGGTTGAAGATCAATTTTTAATGCTTGTGAACTGGAAACCACAAGAGTCTACTGAGGGACTTTCTTTAAGCTCTCCATATGTGTGTACTGTTATGCAAGAATGACTGAATGTATTTTAGGGTACAAGATCACAGTCACTAGGATTTCTGTTAGTGTCACAAATCATGCTCCTCTGTCGAAGGTATAATAATGATATCAATCCCTCTACCAAAAACCCACCCCAGACCTTCCTGACCCACTGTTCAAGTTTCCCTATTCAGAGGTTGCTTACATAGTTAGACAAAGATCTTTGCAGTAGTTTTAGTTTTCATTAAGTTGAAGTGGTTATTTGTACTTAACAGCTGCACACATGTCCATTTTGTTTTTCAGGGTTTGTTTTCATTCACTTTGTCCCTGCTGAACAAACTACTCATAAAGAGATCCCTCTCTAATACAAACCCAAAGTAAGTGATGGGGTTACAGTTGCAGTCCTTGTCCCTTGCAAAAACAGATCACTTTGTTGTCCGAGACAGAAACACATAAAGTTTCTTTGTTGTAGTGTATTGCAACTACAGCTCTGCAAGGACAAACCGTCTCAGGATACAAATGGGGAGATTTGTTCCTGGAACTCTAAATTATGCATTTGATTTGTCAAAGCCAGAGAACTCCATGTTTTACCAAAGCCTTTATAAAGGCAGGAGCAAAAGGAAGTGGATTTGTTCCACCTTATCAGTTATTGATGCTTTTATCAAGTCTAATGACCCACCAATCTGCTCAAATTCACCACATCCAATAAAAGTATGAGGAAAAGCAGCAGTTCAATACCAGCACTATCACCTGATGTTAATATGAAGCTTCAATGTTTTATTCAACTGCAAGACCGTGAAAGTTCGGTGGTGGATCAAGAAGTGCTGGGATGTTTTTTTTTCTTTCTTTGAGACAGTGTTACATCACAGTGACCTAAGACCTCCACAGTGGAATCAGTTCATCTTCATGTCCAAGCTTGTGTCTATTTTTTTGAAGATATTTTTGGGAATTTTTGGCCTTTATTGACAGGAGAGACAGTGGGCTGACTCAGAGATAGGGGAAGAGATCAGGATAAGACTTCACGACACAAACACCCACACAAGGCAAGAGCCTTCATATATGGTACATGGATGGTTGCTACCCACTCTACTGAACCAGCATCCAGCTTAAGGCCCTTTTCAATCATTTCTGGCCTTTGGCGGCTTCCTTGACAAAGGAAAAGCAGTGGATTGAGTTGTGTGAGAGAGTCAGAAACTGCTGGAATCATATCAGCCTACACCAAGGCAAGAACCTCAACACTGGGGGTACATAATGTCAACTGCAAGACCATTGACACCTCTGCTTGTTCCAGATTTGGTAAAAATCTAAAATGCTTTCTAGATATATGCTTGATTGTGAGATTTGAAGTCACAATAATATGACCTTCCTTTGACCTCCAAAATAACATTACTCCATCAATGAGTCAGATTGATCATTTGTGTAAAGTCTTACATGTAGAGGGAGATTATGAATCACACACGCACACACTAACATCGTATAGCAATTTAGTGTCACCAATCCACCCAACAAGTGTGTTTTTGGTCTGTGGTAGGCTGACACACCAGATTGACCGTTCAATTTTTCTCAGTATTCCATCTGGGAAACAAATCCCATAGAAAGTGTTTGAGAATGAATATGGCCTTTCAAAAGTTTAACAGGCAGGTGACTGGATGATCATTCAATCAGTCATATTGATTATAGAGTAATTACACTATTGCTGTGTTGGAAAATACAAGTCATGTTCCACTTCATAGAACGGACTATTCCACAAACAACCCCCTCTATTGTGAAATGCTTTCAGAATTAATTGTTTTTTATTCAATTAAGTAATGAAGTCCCTGTCTGACAAAACTGCTCGTGAGGCTCCTAGCATCTATACTAATTTTTGTATGAGCAGTCCCTTTCTGTCGTAATCCTGTTGTAGCTTCTTTCTCTAAAGTGTTCTGATTAGGCTGTGTTTGGCCACTCAAAGTTTGTTACAGACAATGAATCAGGCAGTTCCAGTTGCTGTGCAATGTAAAGAAATCAAATTAGCCTCAGGAACCTACACATGAACAAGGAGAATATACAATTTCCACAAAGACCCAGTTAGACTGGGAAACAAACTACTTGTTTTTTAGCACCAGTACTACCTGCTGTGCAACTTTGGGGCCCACCAGCAAATCAAATGGTGCCCTTAATTAAAGATTCATTTGAAAAACATTGGCAAATATCTGTTAGTCATTTTATCTATCTATCTATCTATCTATCTATCTATCTATCTATCTATCTATCTATCTATCTATCTATCTATCTATCTATCTATCTATCTATCTATCCATCTATATCTATCTATCTATCTATCTATCTATCTATCTATCTATCTATCTATCTATCTATCTATCTATCAGGTGACATGAACAGTCATGACACTGGTCACACATTTAACAGATAATGGGCTCTACTTTCTTAGACCAGGCGCAGGCGGGGTGCACCTGCCCTGCGCCGTGTCTGGGCCATGGTGACAGGGTGTGTCAAGCTCACTTTGCAAGTTTCCTGCAGTGCGCAGAGAGGCGCACTCCAGGTGCAGCGAGACGCACCCACGCCTCCGTCCCTGCCCTGCAAGAGAGGGAGGAGAAAAGGCGTGAGTGGGTTTAACACAGCCGAGTGTTGTCATCACCAATCAAATGAACGCCTCTCCTTGCCTCTAAATATGCTGCGGTCGAGGCGCAGCGACTGATTGGTCTGACTGATCACTGTAACCACGGCAACAGTGTGCTGGAAAGACCCGGTAGCGAAAACGGTCAGAGCCGTTGTCACTGTTACAGCAACTCGAGACGCGTATCAGAGGCCATGATGCGCGTCACCGTGTGGACCAGCTCCAGGGACAGATGTAATCTGTTCCTTTGTTAGTAACAGGAGTACAAAATTAAGAGACAGTTACATTTAAGACAGCAGCAGGCAAATCCATTCATAATGCTTGTGATCCACCTGCACTCCTGGTCTGTCATCGCCAAATAGCAGAGCCTTTGATGATATACTATATACTCTTCTGGTATCTCCTCCTCATCCTCCTTGCAATAATGTACATCAACTTTATAGATCAAGATAAGTATAAAGACTAAAACAGAGAAATATGGGCAATCACAGGTAAATCCTTAAGACACCAAGTACATACATTATTTTCTCTCTTTTTTCTCCGTCTTTTTATCTGAATTTCATGAAATGAGAGAAGCCAGATATATACTCTATATTGGATGATGAGGCTGTTAATTGTTGGCTTGTGAGATGTGTATCACACTCCAGCTGCCGTCAGGTTAAGTTTCCATTATGACAAACGGCCTTAATCTGACATCAGATGTGACGGGACAGTTAATATAGATACAAATGTATATGCTGGTTCAGACGGTTACATTGAAATGAAATGATGTGATTGTTTATTGCATTGAAATGTGCCTGACATTCTGGAAACCTGCCTCTGAGGCTTTGTTGACGTGTGTGCACATGTGCGCCTGTCACCAAATTACAGCTGCGGAGGGTGCGCTTCGACTGCACCAAGAGTAGACCAGGTTGGAGCTGGCGAACGTTCAGTGCACCTTTATTTGGCACGAAATTGTCACTGCGGCAACCTGAATCTGTCGGCACCTTCCCCTGGTGCACTGGCACACCCATCTTGTCTACCAAATTGTCAAATTGGCTGCGCATGGCGGTGCCCGGGTGGAACTTAGCACTGCGCAGGTTGCACCAGGCTCTGAGCACCATGCGCCACCCTCCGCTGCGCCATGAAATTAGGGCCCATTGTATCTGAATGGCTCGAGAAGTTTTTCCTATTAGGGACAATGTAACTAATCTTATGGTCCAGCTGAGTCCACCTAATTTCTCGTCTGTAATCAGACTGATCCATCTTGCCAAACTCAATCTACAATGATTGCGAGCAGCTAAGCCCAATCAGCATCCTTTAGAGGATGAAGAGGTGGGAGCTTTCAGCATGAAGACTGCAGGAAGCGGCTGTCAGCGCGGAGATCAGCATTGATGCTAACAGCTCCCCCAACAGTTTTTTCAGATCCAAACTAGATTTCTTCTTTAGATGAAAACCAAACACTGGAAGCGTTTCAAAGTGCAGTGAAAGATATTATTCACTCCATCCCCTACATGTTTTCGTGACAGTTTGTTTTATGAGGTGGCTTCTTTTTGTACTTTACAATGTGGCAGTAACTACAATATCTGGCCCATAATGAATGGGATTGATGGCACATTGTCCTGTCATCCTCTGGTTATACTTCTGCAAGGTTATGCCCACTCCCCACACTTTTTATTGGCTGTTGCTCAGATGGACTACTGATATAGATGCTGCATAGAGCACATTGAGTGGTTTATCTGGTGTCATATTGGTGTTGCATGTCGTTGACAGTACATAGTTTATATGCAATTAATGATTGACATAATTGTTTTCAAAAAATATGTACTGAAAGGATAATCATTACTATGTCTTTGAGTGAATGAGCTGCATTTCAAAAATATACCTACAAATGTGATGAACAAGGTGTCAGAGGGGTCCTAAGTGCATTAATAACCTCAAAGCATTCATGAGAAATAGCATCCACAGGAATTGTTCTGGATGAATGCATGGATTACCCCTAAAACAGAATCCCTTTGGCCACTGGCTATCACTGGTGTGGGGGCATTATAACAGTAAAAGTGGCATTTATGGAGAAGGTAAATCATGATGTATTTCACATAAAAAACAAAGCCATGCACCAGTCCACATGAGCCCAGGATGCTATGTGTTAATTCAGGCCTGATGGCTTCAGTGCCTCAGATGTGAGGTGTTAGGCAGCAGTAGAAAAAGAGAGAAAGAAGAAAACAGAAGAGGAAAAAAAGTGGGCAGCAGACAGCAAACGCTGCGCTCCCAGATATGATAGCACCTCGGGCTAACCTGTCCGTGTGTGATAAGCGTCATACATCAGAGCACTGGCTTGCTTAAGAGCACAATGTATTCAAGTTGGCTCAACACATTTATCTGATTTGGTCTCCAGCTGCTAGTTTCATACTCATCTGTCATTCTTGAGCTTGGTTTTATTTTTTGTTTGGCCATGAAAGACAAGTCTACCCAAATGAAATGTATTAATATTTCCCAGCTTAAAATATGTGCAAGAACAAGTAAAATACTTGATGAAAACAATGCTAGGTAATTTTATGGAATAAAATGTTGACTTTCATTAAACCATATTTCACAAAAAAAAAAGAAAAAATGTGATGAACAATGATCAGGCTGCTAAAGCCCATCAACCCTTTAGAGAGTTTGTCTGTCGTGCTGTTGGGTGAAAAGCACTTATTAGTGGATTACAAAATCAGATAATGGTTGCTGGTGGCTGTGTTACAAAAACAGATTATTTACAGAGTTCCTTATAAAAGGGCAGTGATTTTCATTTGCTTACATGCAATTTAAGCTTTTATGTTTGTTTTTTTAATTTGATTGGAACAAACTGAGAAATTCTTGGGAAAAGTAAAATCTATTCCCTAATTTTTCTGGAAATCGAATGCAAACAATGAACATCCTCTGTTACTTCAAAGGCAGCCTTCACATAAGGTGGTGGGGGGCACTCCAGATGGGACAGGTCTATTCCCTGAAGTAAGCTGCTTGCTGCTGCAACATATGAAAGACAAACAGTGCCCACCGTGCAGAAATTGGAAGCACAGTGTGGGGTGTTAGATGAGATAGTTCTGACAAACAGGCTTGCAGTGTCAGGGGAATAAGCCCCTGAAGTGAGACCCTGAGCAGCACATATACTCTTGGTTTGTTTGAATTATATAAAAAGAATACTTCTGCAGTCTAGTGGAAGAGACAGGATTTTGTTCTGAAAGGGCAGATATGATATCCACTCTCTCTCAGCTGAGGCTGCTGATACGTCAAATGTGTTGATAAAAATACGTCTGATAAGGGTGCAAAATAATATATATTTTAGAGATGGAAATGAACACAAACTAGGTGACATGTTTGTTGTGTCTGCTTGTTTGCACAGTGTAATTATGTTGCAGTTTATACTTGCTGATGAGGTAAACAAGCATTTATATCAGCAAAAGAACATTAAAACTAAGTTAATGAATACATTAAACTATGCCTGTTCCTATATAAAAGCTACATCATGTTGATTTATAAAGCAATAATCTTTAGAAATATAAAACCTCGAGGCTAATGATGTCAGGATATTGTGTAAAATGTAAATAAAAAACAGAAAACACGTTTTCCAAATCCTTTTTGACTTGCGTTCAGTTGAATACTCTACAAAGTCAGTGTTAGTGTTCAAACTTATAGCTGACATTTTGTTTTTCCAAACACAAATCTGGGACAGGGGCGTTTTCAGCCTTGATTTGTGCAGAGATTTCTCAAGATGTGAATCATTTCATGATATTATGGACTGTAAATGATGAAATTCCTAGTTGTACGTAGTGAAACGTTCTGAAGCCCAGTCTCTCTGGAATGCTATTTTTTATACCGAGTAATGTCACTTACCTGATTGTAATTGACCTGTTCACCTGTAGAAAGTTCCAAACTCATGTTTTCTGAACATTTCTTAACTTTACCAGTCTTTTGTTGCACCTGTTCAGCTATTTTGGAATGTGTTGTAGGGATCAAATTCAAAATGAGTGAATGTTTACAAGAATAGAATAAAGTTTGTCAGTTTTAATATGGAAGATATTGTCTATGTAGTGTATTCAATTGAAGATAGGATGCAAAGGATTTTAAAATCATATCCGATTATATTTATGCTTTGAACAATGTTCCAAGTGCAAAGGAATTGGAATATGTAATCTTAATAGCTGGACTCATAAACCAGCTGTTTAATAGCAAAAGTTACAGATTTTCCAGCAATATGACAATGAGTTTCCTGTCTTCTCAGTGTCTTCAAAAAAATAATAAAAAGGCAGTTTTATTAATTCTTAATTTGTTTACATGTCATTGAAGAGATCCTTAAATTTAGTTAATTATTCCTACAAATTATTAGAACATTAAGTGACATCAGTAACATAGACCAAGGCTAACAGAGTCACAGCATAAAAGCTGACAGTATGAACCACAATGTAGACTAAGGCTCTTTCCACATGGAGACGAAAATGTTTTCATATTGAAAACTTTTCCTGTAAAGACTGCATTGTTTCAAGAAATGTGTCCGGCCACATGAAAAACTGTGAAAATGTTGTATAACATATGCCAGGCCTGGAAGTGGTGCTGTAACGCTTCTGCAGACAGACACCAACACCAGGGAAGAAGACATCGAACATGCATTCATCATGAGAAATGGGACCAAACACTGGCGTATGTTGTTTGTGTCCTCTTGTTGCTCATGAAGGCCATTGAGGAGCAGAAGATTATGCTGTTAAAGCCAAAACAAGCTTAGTAACTTCTGCAGCACAAATGCAACAACGTATTCCACCATAGCTTCTGTTGTTGTCAGGGCTCACGCCTGCGGTGTACTGAAGAGCTGGGCCTATGACGTGATTGTTTTTGTGACTTATCATATTTGTTGTCCACACAGAAATGATTGGCCATTGTTTTTTAGATTCATCCACTCTTGGACCCATTTTCAAAAAATGTTGCTTTCAGGCACTTTAGGCACTGTATCTGTGTGGACAAATGTCTGTATGATAAAAAACTTTTGAAGATACCCCTGAATTTATCCCCATGTGGACAACCTCTGACAAAACCAGTTCTGCACCAGGAAACCAGCTTCTCAATTTCAGTTCTTTTGGTTAAAAGCCCTGAAATAATTAGAGTAAGTTCTAGGATTGATTCAGCTCTTTAAAATAATCAACTTTAGTTTAATTAAAACTTACTAGTATTGTACAGAAAAAAGAAGAACAAAATTGCTCACTGACATTTCAAGGCATGAAGATGCTGAGATGGCTCACCTTTAATTGATGGCCTTCAGTCTTTTCATGAGCACCAAGTATTGAAAGATCTCCTCTCTATTGTGAAAGTCTTTCAGAGTATATTGTTTTTCATTTAATTAAGAAATGCAGTCCATATCTGACAGAACAAAAGGCATAAAAGCATCTAATTTCTATGTGTACAGTCACTTCCTGTTGTTATCTTTCTGTAGCTTGCACTCCTTCCTCAACTAAAGTACTGTGCAGTTCAGCCATACAAGATTGAGCTTAGCAAGATAGATCTCAGTCTGAGTGTCAACTTGCTTTGCTCATCATGTGTATAAGATGAAAAGTCTTCATGGAAGCACAGCAATTTGCTTCATATGCCTGAGAAAACACAATCTCACCCTGAAGTCTACAGCTAGCTTGAGCCCAGGTATAGTCAGTTCTGGTTGTTGTCTTTACTCATCGCTGTTGCTAAAAAGGGAAGGACATGTCAGAAAGGATTTTTGCTTCCTCCACAAATCCACCAGTTACTTTCTTTTTTCCACAGTTCTGCAGAACTGCACTTTCCTTTACCAGCCTAATATGTTCATGAACCTGTAGTTTCCTGTTTTTCTCTTGCAAGCCTCCTGCTACTGATTGTTGATGTCAGCTGTGCCACTAAAAGCACTTTTGCTTCAAACAACTCTGAAGACATGATAATATTAAAAGAGTTGAATTGTATATTTACAAACACACTGGAAGCATTTTATTTTTGTGACAACTGCAGTGCGTACCTGGCTCTATTTCAGCATGTTATCAAGTCAGACTTTTCAGAGTGAAAGCATGAAGCCCATCTCCAGCACTAGAAATCTGGAGTCACATGCATTTCTGGCCATAAAAGGCACAAAATTACATATAGAGAGACACTTTTACCTAAATCCAGCTATTTTGTATGGTTGTACTGACAGAATATGTCTCAGAAAAGTTAAAACCAACACATTTTTTGTCTGTTCCTCTCAGAGTTAAATCTCAGTAGCCTATGCCTTCTCTGTGAATAAATTCCTTGTTTGTCAGAATCCTTTTATTCTGCTGCTTTCCCAGGTCAGTTATGCAATGAAGCAAGTTCTTGTCGGGGAAATGTATTGTAGATATTCCTAAAATTTCAATAGGAGCTTATTACTGAGGTGAAATATATGAAGAAATAAAACTGTGACAGGAGGGGGATGAACTGAAGCTGGAGAAAGTTCACACACCTGGTGCGAAAGCTGTGGTGGCACTCTCCAGAAGTAGCATGCAAGCAAAATGCTTTCAGAGTGAAACAGGCCTTAATGGCTGCAATCATAAGAGCTGGCTCTGATAGCAGGGTTTAGTTCCAACTTTTCTAAGAAATGTGTGAGACTTTAAAATCATGGGGAAATAGTTTGGTGTGGGGCCAGCATAAGGTGAAATGAGAATGGGATGAAGACTGACATTTTCAGACCATTACCTAAAACCACCACAACAAAGCTCTGCATCCTTACACCTCTAAACTTTTCACATTCTGTGAGTGCATAATATCCGTGTCAGTTCACAGTGTGACATGGCTTGGATCCCAGGTACATGCTGCCCTTGCACACCGAGGCAGAGACACCTCTTGTGTTCATGCCCAATATTATGCCTCCAAAACTACCTCTAGAGACTGAGTAACTGGCAAGGGGTCAACTTCCTCTTCCTTTTCCTTCCATGTGACTTTCAGATTGGAGGTGAAGGGTTACAGGGTCGTAAATGTTATAGCTTGAGATAGCAGCATGAATGGAGCTTTAGGTCTGTATCATGTTGTAGTGCATCAGCTTATTACAGCCAATGAAAATGTTAGACTTCTATTTGCACACTTCAAGAAAGACTGCACTTTTTGAATTTTACTTTTAAACACAAAGGTTGTAAAACAGTCAGATATGAGCTGGCTGGTTCAGGAAAACCTAATTGACTCTGCATTATGTGCAGTGTAATGCAGCATTCACACCCCAAGCGACCCAGCTACCAAAATCACGTCGCCCACTGGCGTATCATCGCGTGTCCATGAATACCTCATTTTGGTCACCATTGCCATCGGCCGTCACTCGGTGATGTCACGTCCGCTCGAGTTTCACTGCGATCATATCATATATCATATAATAGTATGTATAGCGGAAATTATTCCAGCTGTATCCTTTTCACTCACTTATCAAACACAAAACACTGCAGCTGATGCCCTGCAGCAGCATTATCTGTGAGTTCTCTGCGGTCCGTCTAGGCGGAACTAATGTCCTCACTGACTAATGTTTCCCACACGGACATAAATTCCTCTGTAAGTTCCTCTGTAGTCCGGATGAAAAACTGACTGTCACGGGGACTGTCACACACGCTCACATCGCTGATTGGCTGTTGCCACACAGCCACGCACGACATCGCCTGAAAAAGATCAACTTTTTTTTACTTTGACATTGCACGACAAGTTATGTGGTAGTGTAAGAAGACTGTCGCATTGCGGGAGGGTTAGCCCCGCCCCATCGCGGCTGTACATTGACTTTGCATGGAGAGTGATCACAGAGGTAGTACAAGCAGCGTGCGGTGTGTAAGCACCTTAAGAGGTGGGAGGCTGCTCCATCTTCAGGCTGCCTATCTGAACAGAAACAGAGTGAGTACTTGTCAAACACTTGGCTTGTGTTAGCATACCAAAGCTCACGCGGGCACACCTCTCATACGATGGCAGTGCAGTGCCATCTGTATATTTTAAACACACATACAACTAGAAAGCACTCAGAGAGCGCAAACCTCTGCCATGGTAGCTCATATTGCTGTTACATCTATAATCAATAGTTACATGATAGTTACCATCATAATATAATTCCTTGACCCTGAAAACCACACCTAGCACCCACAACTATGTTGGCATCATTATTTGTTCGCAAAAGATCATTTTAGTTCAGTCAGTGTCTAATATTCTTGGTGGGGCAGTACTGGATCACCACCAAAATCTAACAACTATTAAGTTATGCTATTACCAACATCTCCTGAGAATTTAATCTGTCCAGCAGTTTTTGTGTAATCTTGCTAACAACCACACAAATAGGCTGTGCACCCGCAAACTCCAAACCTCTTTGGCAGAGGTAATAATACAAAAAGACATATATGTATCTGAACAGAAACAGAAATGAGTACTGGTCAGACAGTTGGCTCATGTTGGCATACCAAAGCACACTACAACCAGATAGCACAGAGTTAGCAGAGATGCTAATTACCTTGCTTATAAGTGTACCAAATTGTTATATGGACATTTTAGCACATGAAACTATGGTAAATCATCCATAATATATCTTGTAAACATCTACATGAACCCCTGTGTGTTTGGGGGCCCCAAAAGTGGAGGAAAAATTATTTATACATAGTTATTGTACACTCTGTTTTGGTCTGTGACTCACCTCAGAACATCTCACAAACAACAGCTGACCATTGTATGTATAAACCTAGACAGGACACCATGAATCTCAGAGAGAAAATTGAAAAATATACAATAGAAAATCTGTACAAATGCTTTGATAACTAAATTAAGAAAAGGCAAAATAAGAAATGTGTGTTTTGTTACCTGGGCCACAGGTAGTTTCCATGTCTCTGCAGTGATGGAAGTGGAAACATGGTTGTTTACAGAACAAACCAACAGTATCAATTCACTAACTCTGCCTCAACAACAGCCTGTTTCTCCAAGTATCACCAGAATTTTCAGCTGTCTGGGCAGAAGCAGCCATGCTCTGGTCAACACTGATTAAAATGGTCTTGTGGTGGAGCTCTGAGAGTTCAGCACTGGGCCGGGCAGAGCGGATTAGAGAAAGTGGGGGGGAGATGGATCCAGACTGGGCCCAGAGGGAACTAGGTGGAGACGGCGAAACGCGGAGAGCTCCCCTCAATTACATCTGATAAGTGTGCAGCGACAGGTGGAAGGTAATCCCTGCAAGATCCCAGGTCGGCATGGATGATGAGGAGCATTGGCTGGTTGACAGTATCAAAGGCAGCAGATAGGTGGAGGATGAAAAGGATAAGAGGCAGGAACAGTTCCAGCAGAAAGACTGCTTTTTTTGAATTTTACTTTTAAACACAAAGGTTGTAAAACAGTCAGATATGAGCTGGCTGGTTCAGGAAAAAACCTAATTGACTCTGCATTATGTGCAGTGTAATGCACCTACCAATAAAAAAACAAAACAAACTCGAAACGCTCCAAGAAGGCAAACCCCCACCGAGGCATCTCTGACGCTGTTGTGCGAGATATTGTCAACATGTGGAAAACTCCTCTATCTGCCCTAAAAATCCTTAAAAAAATCTGGATCAAGATCTACATTTAAATCACACCAACATTCCCAGAAATTGCCATTCAAATTTGTAAAGAACTTATTCAGTTATTTGCAAAAATGTGAAAAAGTCCTTTATTTGCAATGTTAACAAATCCAATGTTTACAAATAATGAATGACCAATCCCAAAAATACCATTAAATGTCATCAAATTCCATTTATGAGTTATCCTGCCAACAGTCAAAGGCCATCAACAACTTTACCTTTCAGTAGAGAGAGCAGTCAAAGTATAATGATAATCACATTCAATGCCTGAACCACCACAAAACTCACAACGCTGATGCGTAGCTTTGGTCTGACTACTCAAACAGGCCACAATTACCCATTGACACTATGTTTATTTGTTACTGGTGAAGAAATCAAAAGTGTTTTTATACCTACAGCTCAGATACTTCAATCCAAGTCAGCTGAGAAAGTGATGTATTGCTCATTCACATTGAGTTGTTTAATGTTCACACAATAGTTATTTGTAGTAGTAAAGAATCCATGCCAAGCTAACACACAAAAAGCAGTGCTTCTCTTCCATCATTACATCATGGTCTGCCCCTTCACTGCGTCCATAAGCATTGATATGGCAACAGGTTGCTCTCTCGATTAGTAAGGTAGCAGGATAAGCTACTATCAAACTTAATCAAGGTTAAATAGGGAAGGTCAAATGTGTCATGAATGAACATTGGCAGAGATGAGCGCGCTGATCAGTGTTTGACAAATTTATAATAAAAACAAACCCAGAAGAAAAATTTTGACTGCTCACTGGTGTCCACAGCCGAAACACATAACCTAACTTAATGCCTCTCTTAAATTTAAAGTGCAAGCCTTAACTTTTTGTAATAAAAGGTACATTATGCAGTTAACATGCGTGGCAAAATAAGCGACTGATAAACTTGGTCTTGTTTAAGTCTTGTTTTGTTTCTCTCCTAAATGGCCTACAAGATGTGCCTAAATGTTGCAAAACTGATATTAAAGTTCAAAATCCCACCACTGACAAAACAGGTAGCACATTTCCAATGTGGAATTATGGACTGGCACATGGGGTGGCCGATCAAAATTCCAGGGGCTTATGCTCCAGTTTGCACATGTCCCTCCTCAGGGAAGATGCCCCCCCTGGGATGTGACCACATCTTCTTTGGAGTTGCCCCTACTGTTTGAGCAACACTACCCTTAAGAGATTTTCTGAAATATTTACCACTGTAGCTTTCCATTGTGTGCATTTTCAGCAGCCTAAAATGGAATTTGGGTGTTGACAAAAGACCAGCTGTAGATAAAATCCACCTAAAAAAATCCCAAACACCCCCATATGAAAATAGAGTGGGAATCCTCAAGCCTGATTACTACAGATGATCAAAGTCTGACCTTTTCTTCCTCAAAATTCTGACATGAAGACGTGACATTCAAGTCAAAATTTCAATAATTTAATCTCCTTTATCTTAATTAGAATAAAATATTTTTTTTTATCTTGCCTTTTGACTTGTTTCCTAATTATAAAACCAGAAGACAGAACTTTATTTATTATTTAGAACTAATTTCAACAACTGGATCATTTTTGCACTCGATGAATAAACATCACAGCCTGCTGGTTCAGTTTGTCCTTTAGACGAGAGCATCATGCTGGAAGAATGAAATTAAATCACAGCAAACAATTAATGGGCTGATGGAGAGGAGGCAATGCGGTCACTGTGGGAGTGTGCTTGGCTGGTCTCCGGGTGGTCTTGCCCTTCAATGATGAAGTTTTATGAGAAAAGTTTATACCGTAGCACAGAGAACTATCAGTGATAACAAAACACAGCAAGTTACAAAATCCTCTGGGGAGGGGTCAGATGCCATGAAATAGGGATCATTAAAAGCCTGCAGAATGGGACATTCATATTTAGCAATAAATGTGAACACTGGAAAAGTTTTTTCTATTAAAATTAGTTTTTGAATAGTGTCTTGCTCAATACAGGCTGTAAAACTAAAACTTTACTTTTGGGGAAAAAAGGCTGTTTTAGTGCTACAATACTCATGAGTCTTGGGCAGAGATGAGCCTAAGCTATAATATTTTTCTAACTTTGCTTATTTGGCTTTTTAGGAAGCCACATGGATGTCTCAAGTTCATTATAGACTTTAAAGTTAGTTGGTTGTTAGCAAGAAAAAGTTGTTGACCCAAAAAAGTTGATGGTGAACTCTTACCTCCAAATTCCACTGCATGCGAAAGCGCCCCGCCGCGCAGCGAAGCAGAGCGCCGCGGTCTTGCTCCGACAGGCAAACCCCACTAGAAACGGCGTGCAGCGAAGCCCTGTAGGGGGAGGGCTGATCCCCGGAGAGCCGCAGGCTCTCATGAGAGTAGCGATGTCACATGCTCATAAAACGTGTTATAGACTGAGAAAAGAAATAAACAACACCTTGCTTAGCTTTCTAAGGTCCCTTTGCTGGTCCAAACCACACAGCTTCGTGAATTATTCAACTTCTATCTGTCTTTATCCGTGATGTGTACAATGTTATATATTTCTGTACCTCTATGATTCACTTTTCTTTGTCCATGGTGTCGTGTTGTCTCTGGGACTCTCTGACTGACTGCTGACCCGATGCTCGTGCCTCCGGTTTTGACGTAATGACAAATAATTGAGGAACATTACGTGCAAGAGTCCGTGGTTTATGTTTTATTTTGAAACTTCCAGGTACTCCACACGGTGACTTCCTGTCTGGTGCTTTCTTAACGACAGTGAATTTACGAGGTTTGGAAGCGGCCGCGCAGTAAATAGACCTGAAGCATATCTCTTGTGCCTTGGCGTGCGCCGGTGCTTCAGAATGGCGGCGCGGCGCTTTCGCGTGCAGTGGAATTTGCCCCATAGACTACAATGGGAGCGAAGTACTCCGCAGTTCGCTTCAAGGACGCTGCGCAGCGCTTTCGCGTCCAGTGGAATTTGGGGGTTACTGGTATGGACTATTTTCTGAAGCTTGCTAGCTACTGTTATTGTAGTTAAGCTTTTAGCTTACAGTAACATTTAGGACTCACAACCTGCCCATCCCCACTGGGTTATTTTTCTTACTCGTCCAATAAAGTGACAAAGTAATGGGGTGTAGTCATCAGGTCTGATTAGAAGTATATCAGATTAGTCAGGGTAAAGAAGGAGGTAATTGTTTCATGTTTCTAATAAAAGGCCACACAGATCTAAAGAGAGGATAGTTGATTTGAGACATTTGTTTGGTGGGGATGTACACTCACCAGCCATTTTATCAGTTACTCCTTGCTATATTCATAATTCTGCCTTCAGAACTACCTTAATTCTTTATGTCAAAGCTTCAACAAGATGCTGAAGATATTCCTCAGAGATATTGGTCCATATTGACAAAAGATCATCACACAGCTGCTGCAGATTTATCATCAAAAAATTATAGATGCAGATCTTTCATTTAATCATATACCAAAAGTGCTCTATTTGATTAAGATTAAGATCTAGAGACTGGGGAGTGTACTGAACTCACTGTCATGTTTGTCAAACAGGTTTGAGATGATTTGAGCTGATATTCGGCTTAGTACCAACTAAGGGACTCTGAGTGTGCTGAGGAATCTCAAACTGGTGATACACGGCAAGATGGATCACTGCGTTAATGTAGTTTGCGCCAGGTTCTGACCCTACCATAAACCTGAAGAAATCAAGATTGTACAGAGAAAGAGGCTTCTTTTTCAATCTTCTGTTGTTCGGTTTGGTTAGTAAAACTGACTCTTTGTCAAGTCCGACCCGTAATAGGAAGCAGCTGATATGAACAGGGGAGTACACCCTGAACTGGTCCCCAGCCAGTTGCAGAGAGATGGACAGCCAATCATGTTCACATTCATAACTAAGGGCAATTTGGAGTCACCAATCAACTTAAGAGAAAGTCATGCATGGGGGAAACACGAAAACTTCTTGCTTTGCCACTCTGCATCCTGTGTTCAATCAAACATCTGAAATTTCAAGCATTTGTAAAGTTTGTAGAGTACTTGACAACATCCGCATTGCCCTTCTATGTTAACTTAGCTAGCCTGACTTAGATTGATGTAGCTTGACGTCTCCAAAAGTTAGTCAAAATTTAAATGCAGCTTATGGCCTGTGTGTTGATTATGGAACTTTTCAGATGCACCTCCCATAATTACGATTTGGAGTTATTGTTTTATTCAGGCATAAGTCCCTTTTGTTTTTTATTTCAAATTTTATTGTGTTTAATGTATGAATTTTTGAGAAAACTAAGTCTGGAAAACCTTCAGATGTTAGCTCAAGTATATTCATGTCTCAAAGGAGTTGATTAGAGCAGTGCCTCGGTCTTGGATAAGGCTTCTTTACCTTTTACCCCGCAGACACACACTCACACCTACACAGGGCCTTGCATTGTTTTGCAGTGGAGTTGTTTGTGTAAAGTGCCCTTTGGCCCTGTAGCTAGAAAACAAAGTAATTTTCCAAAAACAAACTCACAAAAAACTCCAGAATGGTTGCCTGTCACTTCTCCTGACACTTTACCCCTCTGGTCGACCACAGATTTCATATTGCACTGTTGGGAATCCACGGGTACATTCTGACTCCTCACATCCCCTCAAAGAAAGGAGCCCAACTCAAAAGGGAGGGCGAAGAAGGTGTGTGTGTATGTGTGTGAGGAGGTGTCTGTGATCGATTCAAGTGCTCAAAGTGAGTCAGAAGTGAGTGTGTCCACAGAGGGAGAGGGCGAGGGAGGCTGTGCTAGAGCTGATTGCCTCCTCCTCTTGAATTGCTCCAAGATGTGCCTCTTCTTCTTCAGTGCCACTGTAGGGTAGTGTGTGTTAAATACTTGATCACCTGGCTCACATCCTCGGCAAAGCTTGGCTCTCCCTCACACCCAGGCCATAGAGGGATGTACCTTATAGATCAGTGATTCTCATTTAAAACAAACAAACAAGGACTGTGAAAAAAAAATCAGCAGTGTTTTCTCCCATGTGCACTCTCTAATGTTATTTCCACAAAATCAAACAATCACATAATCTTCTCCAATTTAATTCAAAGGGAGTTTGATATAAGTATATTTTAGAAATACTGAGGAGTGCCACAATAAATGTGCTCAAGGAAGCAGTGAATGGTTAATAGGTGTGTTGTATGCATGAGGAAAGAGCCAAGGACTGCAGCAGAAAAAACAATGTAAATAACAGAGATTGACATATAAGTTGACTGGTCATTGACCCAATCAGATTGAAAGTAAATTTTAGGGTTAGGGTTAATTTTAAATCAAGGTCTATTTGACTTAGTTGTACAAAACCCAAAACCAGAAAAGGTGGCAGGTTGTGTAAATCGTAAATAAAAACAGAATACAATGACTTGCAAATCCCTTTCAGCCTATATTCAATTGAATACACAGCAAAGACAAGATACTTAATGTTTGAACTGGTAAACTTTTTTATTTTTTGCAAATATTAGCTCATTTGGAATTTGATGCCTGCAAAATGTTTCAAAAAAGCTGGCACAAGTGGCAAAAAAGACTGAGAAAGTTGAGGAATGCTCATCAAACACTTATTTGGAACATCCCACAGGTGAACAGGCTAATTGGGAACAGGTGGGTGCCATGATTGGGTATAAAAGCAGCTTCCCTGAAATGCTCAGTCATTCACAAACAAGGATGGGGCGAGGGTCACCACTTTGTGAACAAATGCGTGAGCAAATTGTCCAACACTTTAAGAACAACATTTCTCAATCAGCTATTGCAAGGAATTTAGAGATTTCGTCATCTACGGTCCGTAATATCATGAAAAGTTTCAAAGAATCTGGAGAAACGTAAGCGGCAAGGCCCAAAACCAACATTGACTGCCCGTGACCTTCGATCCCTCAGGCGGTACTGCATCAAAAACTGGCATCACTGTGTAAAGGATATCGCCACATGGGCTCAGGAACACTTCAGAAAACCACTGTCAGTAACTACAGTTCGTCACTACATCTGTAAGTGCAAGTTAAAACTCTACTATGCAAAGCAAAAGCCATTTATCAACAACACCCAGAAGCGCTGCTGCCGGTTTCATTAGAAGCACCCACTGTGTGAAACTGATGTCCATATTACATAAACTTTCCCTGCCATCCATCCCCAAACATTCTCCGCTGAATTAGTGTCAGAGGACCATGCAGCATGATCCAAAAGAGCCATGTTTATCTCGTTTGCTCACTGTCAGATGGGCATTGTGAACTGCAGCGTTGTCCTGTTGAAAGACCCAGTCATCACCACACAGACAACAGCCTTCAGTTTTCATCACACAGACAATGGCCCTCGGTCATTATCACATAGATCAGGGCCCTATCATTGCCACACAGACAAGGGCCCTCAGCTATGAGGGATGCCCACTGCAATGTCTACACGTAGCCAACTGAATTTTAATACCCCTGCGTAGTCTGCACCCATGATGGCTTCCCCATTGTCCCCTGTTTGACAGCTCAAGTGGGATCTCCTTGTCATGAAAGAAACATTGGAAGCCATCAGGACTGTCAAGGATAACTGTTTTCTCACTGAGAATCAAACTTTCTTCCAACTTTCATGTCCCATGTTTGGTACTCTCTTGCAAAGTCCAAAATGGAAGTTTTGGGGCGTTGAAGGAGAGGTGGATCTTGAAGATGGGCTGAAAAGAAAATGTTGCATAAAACACAATCTGCATACTATTTATAACAAATGATAAATGGTTGAGTACCGCAGAAACAACTACCAAAGTCCACATAGACTGGATGTAAAGTGATTCACATAGAAAGTAGAGCAAAAAATCATGATTTGAATTGTTGCTGAAAAGGAAAAACAATATCACTTTAAAAAAATGCAAAGAGAAAGATGAAGGTTCTTGAACACAAAAACTCACAATTATAAAAACAAATTTCCTATGAGGCGAATTTGATTCATTATCACCATTTTTTTATTCTCTTCAAACTGCAGTTATAAAACACAGACCAGGAATTATTGTGCTTATGTTCAACAGAGGATTAGTCTGTTTTCAAATTAGAGTAAAAAACTTGAGTAATAAAAATGGTCTAATCTACTTTTTTCATGTTATCAATGTATCTGTTGAATTTGTACAAAATATCATCCAGTATGATTACAGGCTTCTTGTTCTTATCTAATGGATATTGTATAATGACACAATATTAAATATCAGGTAATACATTTTAATTCTCTAGAAAATTGATAAATACAATAGTGCTGTCAAAGTTATCATAAATATATCACATTAACTCCAGATTACTTATCATGCCACCTTTTTTATTTTTTTAACACAGGACTAACACACACTTGTTGAATTTTGACTTACTGTCAAAAACCTATGGTAAAGGAAGCTGAGGTGTTTGTTGAGGGTCTGCTCTGAGTGACAGCAAGATCGTTCTCCCAGCAGAGTCCAGATACTGGTGGTGGAGCTGTGGGTCGATGATCTGAGGCTGATCTGAGGTTGACCTGATGTTTGCTGAAGATGTCATCTGAGGCTGAGGAGATAAAGAAGTGATGAATCTGTGAGGTGTTATACAGATGCTGGCTTAAGATTGGATCATAAGGCTTACCACTCTGTGGAGACTGGTACAGACCGTTAGATGACTGATGGGTTAAGAAGGCAATGAAATTGCAATGATATGGAAGTGATTGGGGGTGGAGGGTGGTGCACAACAATGGCATGAATGTAGTGGTGAAGGGGACAGACATTGTCTGTGGAGCTCATATTGGTTAGCTCTGGTTACCTCCGTTATGTTCTCTCCAGTGTATGTTTGTTTCTTTGTTAGCAAGATTATGCAAAACTATTTGACGGATTTTGCTGAAATTTTCAGGAGATGTTGGTAATGACTAAGCCTAAAAACAATTAGATTCTGATGGTGGCCCAGATAACTGCCATTAGCAAACAATCATTTTTGCTCAATAACTGTCTAAATAATAATGATATGAACATGATTTCGAGTGCTGGATGTGGGTTTCCAGGGTCAAGGAATCAAACAGTGATGTTACCCATATCATGGAACTATTGCTTATGGATGTAACAGCAATATGTGAACTACCTTGCTGGAATTTGTGCTCTCCGAGTGCTCCTTAATTTATAAATGACTTTTCATGATGCTATGATATCTTCAAAAGACCTTCTAAATACAGAATATCCCTGATCAGCTGTGTTCTCAGTCTGTCTTGAGCTCCTGCTCTTTTGCAACTCCCCTCCTCAAGTAGGCCAAGTCTGCTCTGACTGGTTGACCATTCCGCGCGATGACAACCGCTAAATTCAGTGCTGATGGTGCCAACATGCCAACAACTCTGCATACACTCAATGTCTGCTCTGTAGGGGGCTTGCCTCTTTGAGCCAGTGGGCTGCAAGTGTCTATGAAACAGTGGTAGGACATCACACTGGTAGGTGCTGGTGCCATAGAGAGGGGGAGAAGTAGATGTCTTGATGTCATTGACTTTTTTGTCTTGTTCATAAGAAGGCTGGGGACACACTAAACAGATTAAATGGCATATAAAACTCAAACAAGCATAATATGGGCTCTTTAAAAAATAGAAGCAACATGATGGACTGACGAGGAGGTCAAGGGTAGTGCTGTTTCATGTAGGGAATGACTGACGTGACACCTGAAGATGACTCCATGGACATATGAATAAACTATATTGATTGTTGTTGCATTCCTTGTTTTCACTATATACTGCCTTAGTTTGGTTGTTTACTATATATCACTGGTTTAAGCCAAGCTCTGACTGTCACATTGATGTGTCTCTGGGCAAGCCACTTAACCCCATGCTGCTGCCGCTGCTATGTCAGTTGCATGCAAATCAGTATGAAAGAGCATGAATGTGTTGGCTGATGGATAACACATAGAAACTCCAGCCATCAATGCGTGAATGTGAGAGTGAATGGGTGAATGAGTAGATGTGACCTGCCATGTAAAGCTGCTTCTCAGGAAGACTAGAAAAACCCTCTTACAAGCTCAAGTCCATTTACCATTTACAAAGTATTAAGCCTACCTTTTTTTTCCCCCCGAAGTATCAATGTCATGACCTATATCAATAAAACATATTCATTCTACCCTATTTCCAATCTGGATTGATATATATCTTAAAAACTGGATATATTTCACCAGCCCTAATTTGGTCCATAACAATTCAACTGCGAGCCCACAGTAGGTAATACATAAAATGGGGATCAATAGCGGCTCAGCCATTACACTAATAGATAAGAGACTGAAATTGAAAGAGACCTAAACTCTAATGAGGGAGATAGGTGGAGACAGACGGAGAATTGTTGTTGCTTGCTCTGTCGATTAAGCAGAAGGGACGCTCAAGCTTTTTATGCAAACAGACAAACTGGAAAAGCAGGAGCACTCAGGAACAGCAGGAAGAATAAATCAGGATGGGCGGGGGCCAGGCGGAGGCTTAAAGATTCATTTTATAAATACTTTGGACTTGTGCAGGCAGACGAGGACGGCTGCTCTTTAATGAAACTGTCAGGCGATGTAAAAGCCTGATGAGGTTCCCCTAACGCTACATTAACGGTAGCCCCTTGGCCACCTTCTCATGCCAAACATAATTACAGCATCATTACCGGACCTGTCTAGGTCCCTGCTGGACACTCCAACCCCCCCCTGATGCCTTCACAACTCCTTGATCCCTCTTCCACCCTACATAATCACACCGTTTCTCTGCATTGCGGCAGGGAAAAGGGGGGAAAAAAAGAGCAATTGATAGTCTCATTAGTTTTCCCGTGTCCTTCCTGTAGTGCCATTTTCACATGGAATGAAAAGAAGGGAGACAAACAAACTGCTGCGTAAGGCGGGAGGAGGGCAGGATGAGGCAGCCGAAAGGGAGGAGAGCGCTGACAGAAAAGCAAACAACTAACATCAAATGAGAACTTAAAAAAGTTCTTCTTTTGGGCGTGTTATTAGAGATGTCCCTGAATCCTAATGCTGAATTTGTAGAAGGGTTATCGGGGCCAGGTACTGAGAAGAAATGAGAACAGGAAGAGATCTTGCTCTTTCTATTTATGGAGAAAGTAAAAGAGCCGGTGTCTAAGACAAGAAGTTTGAGGGAGGGGGGACTTAGCAAAAACTTAGCAAAAACATGGTCCATCCTACATTTCAGCAACCATTACCAGGTTTTCAAAACCGAAATACTCACTGTTAATCATTACAGCAACCTTTATTCTTAGTATAATGTTAGTGATCTGAGTGTTGACCTGATGACCATGGTAACAGGTAATGCACACCTCCTTACAGCTAGGTCAGGGCTTTTCTGTGTGGAGTTTGCATGTTCTCCCTGTGCATGTGTGGGTTCATTCCAGGCACTGTGGCTTTCTCCCTTAAATCAAAAACATGCTTGTTATGTCGATTGGTGACTCCAAATTGTCCTTAGGTATGAGCGTGAATGGTTGTCTAACTCTCTATGTGGCTGGTGACGGGTTCAGGGTGTACCCCGCCTCTCAACCAGTGACGACTGGGAAAGGCTCCAGCCCCCTGTGACTCCGAAAGAGTCAGCAGAAGTGATAATGGATGGATGGATAGATGGATGAACGGATGTTAGTGGGATTCATAAATCAAATTCAGACCGCGTGTTATTCTTAAAGGTCTGGTCAATTTTTTGCTGTGTACCAAACTACGTATACTTAAACAAACCTATGGAAAAGCAGGGATATGTCACAGGCAATGATTAAAAAGAAAGTATGTCGACAAAGACGTTCACTCGCACTTTTGAATCCTTGCATACCCATTCTGTGCCAAATGTGTCTCAGCTGGTTAGAGCTGAACTTTAACTTGAGAAAAGCTTTGTTGTACTCTGCCATACTAGGACCCATAATGTTGCACACTGTGTGACTGAAGCATTAACAAATCACACATACCCAAAAGAGAGGCTGATGTGTGCAGAAGTCAGGAGCATGCAGAGATTGGAGTCATGTCTGCCAGTATTTCATATAATTATTTTGCATGTCTCATGTACATGCACACTCTTAAATGCTCTTTGTCTGACAGGGTCTCCAACCACAAGGTCACAGCACAGTATTGGACCATGGATCATGTACCAGGCCATACCTGGGTATAAATGATCATATTAATTTATGTTTTATAGAAATTTTTACTTTCAAAAACAGCTGGATTCTCTCATATCAGCCTGTGTGGTTTGATTGTCAACACTTGACACACATGTCAGCTACATATCTCTGTCACTGATGTGGTGACTGATCATGTAAGAAATGCATGTTCTGTTACATTGTGTTGTGCACCCATCCAAGTGCACCACGAATGTAGTTGCAAATATATTTGACCATAGACTGTAAAAAACATGGATGCCGTGATGCTAGGCTACAATTGAAGCCTCCACGAAAACTGCTCCCCCTGGTGACTGGCTGCAGTATAGGTCAAATCTCCATCTCCCCCATTCATCTGGATGGTCCAATCTGAAAAACAATAAACAATCAATGATCAATAATACACCTCGTGCAGAAATATTTCTATCCTCACTTGATGCATGTCTGACATTCAGACCATTCATATTAATCGGTGATTTTCAGCTGTTTTTTTAAGCATTTTTGTAGCAGCTGTTTAACTTTTTTTTTTTTCTAAAAAGTTTTTTTATATGTTAAATGCTTTAAAAATGACAAAGCGTAAATTTACACTAATTGTGTTCAATTTATTGGAAAATCTGTCCTGTGCTCTGCTTTACTTTGCAAGAATGTGCAAAGCAGGACCAAACATTCATTCTGAAAGAAAGCAGCAAATCAAGCTGTGATCATCTGTCATGTCCCTCTCTATGCTGCATAACATTTATTGCAAGGTTGGGTTTTAATTTGACCTTACTTAAAAACTAGTCTTACGTCTGAAATACGGGTTCAGAAGTTCATTGAAATCACACGGTGAGCCACTGACTCCAGGTCACCCAGGCCAAGGAGGTAGAATGTTTGTGCTTGCATTTGTCAGATTGTCGGTTTGTTTGTGAACAAGAACAAGACGACTCCAAGAGTTCTGAGTAGATTTTAATAACATTTTTAGGGAATGTTGGTAATGGCACAGGGAAGAAGTGTTTCGATTTTGGTGGTGATCCAAATATAAATGTAGATCCAGAAATTGTTTGTGAGATAAGGCAGTTTTTAATATTTTACTAAGAACTCAAAAAGTTCTCCACAGAGCTTGATAAAATATTTGGGAAGGTTGATCATGACACAAGGATGCAGTGATGTAACCTGAGTAGTAACCTGAATCTGGATGAAACCACAGATATGGCCAAGAATATCAGAAGGGCTTGGAGATTTGTGTTCTCTGAGCTCTTTCAGATAGTTATGAAGCAGACAGAAATGAATTATTTCTCACCAGTTGCTGTGATATTCATTGTTGTCGGCACTGTCTTGCACACTTTTCTGGAAGCAATTTAACTTTTGTTAGAAATGTTACAGGGACAGGGATCTGAATCTCTTTTGGTTAAAATGTGTAAAAATATTGGATGATTTTTGTTCATATTTTTAATACCACTAATTGTAGAAATTAAAGTTTTATTTTTGCGAAACTCATTGTATTTAGAAGTATTTTGTATGATTTTGTCTGCAGTTCTGAGTTTGACATATGTTTATTAAGTTTATAAAACTGTTCAAACTTTTTTTTGACATTTTTTGGAAGAAAAGTACAGTAAACTGCACATCATGAATAATCTTTGGCTAAAAAATGGATTTCAGATCCACATTTCCCAGGCCCAAAAGACAGATACCAACAACAAGTCAAGGTCAAAGTCAAGGGAGAAACACAATCATTCTTGACAAAGAAAAGCAAGTTTTATCCCAGTCGAAGTCCAAGTAATCTCCATCTCTCCACAAATCCAGACAAAGCTACAAATATTGACTTATGGGAACACATCAGCGATCCTGGCTCTAGTGACTTAAAAAGTCCTACAGTTGTAAGTTTCACTTTGACCAAAGAGGACATCCGCACACAGAGTGTATTATTCTCCTCAGCCTTTGTTTATCAAAGGCTCAATTCAGATCTAACAAAGCGAGCTGCTGGTTTGCATAAAGTTTTCCAGAGCTTACACTCCCATCGGTTTCCTTTCATGCTACTTTTTCTACAGATGGAGCTGAGTCGGCAGATAATGCACAATGCAAACCTCTCCCCAAGACAAAGAAGGCGCCAGCATTTTGTTGTAGGAGCTCTGACAGGAGTTAAAGCAAACATGGTTTTGTATTGATTAGCTGCGACAGGAGCCTTTTCAGTGAACTCAGAGATGTATGGGTGTTCTCTAAAAAACATGCACAAGACAAATAATGATTCCTAAGCATTATGCACCAACCATCTGTAATCATGCATCAGTGAAAGTGGAGCTGTGAGTGGAGGAATTAGTTTGACAAATATCTCAGGCTCAGAACAATAAAACAGAAAAAAGAATATCCCACAAACGAGTTAAATATTGAAAACTGTTTGAAATGTTATTTGCTTTAGCACAAGTGAGAAACTGCAGTCATTGTTACATCTTTACATTAAATACATTTACTTCATTGATCAGAATTTAAAATCAATACATAACTGTTATGAATGCCTGATGTGCCTCACAGCAAGAGGGTTGAATGATCAACTCTCTAATGGTATGGGGCCTTTGTGTCTGTTTATGTGTACATGGGTTTTCTCTTGGTGCCCAGGTTTCCTCCAGAATAACACAAACATACTTGTGGGTTAATTAAGGTTCTAAATCAGTTGCCTCCAACCTTTTCCTACTGAGCATCACCTTTAATGATGACAGCTAGATTTACAATATTTGCATTTTACATCTTACGCAGTGAATACAAAAAAACTGAAAAAACTGACTTAACCATTGAAGACTGGAATAATGTAGGTATAGAACACATTCAAATAGTCCAAACATCTTCCTCATTTAGAAAACTAATGGGATCAAGGTAGAATATACAATAAACTGCCTCTCTGTAGACTAAACTCTCTACAAACCGTGTTGGAAGTTGTGCAAAAACCCCTTCTACTGACACATGCATTGAGTGCGTTTATTGTTTTTCAATATATAAAGCAATGTGGATCAGATCTGATAAAGCTGCTCATGAAGCTGATAGTATTGATGCTAATTTCTGTAAGAACATTGACTTCCTGCTGTCATCAAGCTCACATCTCCTGCCTCTTCCTGTTTTAAAAGATACTGATTGGTCTGTGCTGCTGAACACAGAGCACACTTATTGTGGACTGGAGCTTTTTAAGATGGATCTGAGTGATAACAGACATTGAATAAGCTGGATCCAGCTACACAGCAAGGCTAGATTAAACAAAGTGCTGTAACAATTTCAGAGATTTTGGTCCATAGAGACACAATGGCATCACACAATTGCTGCAGATTTTTCAGCTGGACACATCCTAAAAGTGCTCTGTTGGATTGAGATTCTGTGACTGTGGAGCCCATTGGAGCACAGTGAACTCACTGTCATGGTCAAGGAACCATATTAAAGATGATTTGAGGTTGTTAAAGGGTTATCCTGCCAGCAGTAGCCATCAGATGCTGGGTACACTGGTCAGAAAGAGATGAACATGATGAAAATGATGAACAGTGGCCTGTAAATAGGCACGAAAGGAATGTGTTAGTTGATACTGATGGATAACTAACAAAGAATCTCAGAACCACCAGTGAGCAAACGTCAGAGTGAATGGGTGTGAATGGGTAAATGTTGCCTGCACTGTAAAGCAGCTTTGAGTAGTCAAAAGACTAGAAAGTGCTATATAAGCTCAAGTCTATTTACCATTTACTCAGGCAGGCAGTGGCACTTAAACAATGATAAGTTGTACTAAGGGGCCCAGAGTGAGCCAAGAAAGTGTCCTCTGCATCATTATGCCACCAGCATCAGCCTGAACCTTAACAGAGCAGGATGAATTGATTCTTTTATGTTGTTCACACCAAATTCTGATGTTGCCATCACAATGACTCATCAGGTCAGGAAACTTTATGTGTGTTGTAGCCTAAGTTTCTTGTGCTTATAGTGAACAAGAGAGGCACCCAGTGTGGTCCTCTGCCTCCGAGCCAATTTGTCTCAAGATAGGGAATGTTGTGCATAGAGAACTGGTCTTCTGCAAACCTCGACCGTAACAAGCTCTGGCACCAACAATAGTGCCAAATTCAAAGTCACATAACTCATATTGCTCAACAACTGTCTTTTCTAGGTCTACAAACTAAATATTTGTTCACATCAGTGGCGATTGCTCTAAGACTGCAAGGGAAGCTCAGCTTCCCCTAAAATGTCCCCAAAAAAGTGGTGATATGTACTGTTGTGTGTACATTTCATTGACTAAATATGCACTAGAATACCTTCATCTTTTGTTCAGAATCAGCTACTAATCACAGGTAACTGGCGCGACTTCCTTCTCATTCATCCCCGCAGCGTCTCAGCGCTTTAACACAGTTGAACGCTGAGCATCTTCTGACTTCGATGGGGAAGCGTAGAGTGGATTGTTCTACTGTGGAAACTGGACGGTCATTGGATAAACGCTGGGCTTTGTCCCGCCCATCGGATGATCAGCGTCTCTGGGGGTCTATGAGGCAGTGGGCTGGCCTGGACGCTCGGCTTCTGCATGATGATTGGATGATCTATCTGAGGCCGAATCCCTTTTTGATTGACAGTGAAATGAGCCAATCAGCGATCTTGAAGTAGAACTCTCCACCGGAGCATCTTCTAAGTTTTACATTCAGTTGTTCTGGAGAGGAGCTTCTCCTGTTTAAAGTGGCTTAAGTCTTACACCCGCAACACAATGGGCCAAGGCCGTTTAAGCAGTCCAGCTCTGAGAACACTGACAAAATCCCTGGAAAAGACACTTAGTTGGTACGACAGGTTCACAGATCATTTTCTTGAGAAGGAACAGAGGCTAGAATTTACATTTAAATTAATAAACAAATTTATGATGTAGGCCGGAAAAAAATGAGCTTCCCCTCCTTGACTGACCAGCAGCCGCCACTGGTTCACATACATACTAATGAATTGAATTCTCATGTGATTGGCTGGTAAGCTTTCAAACAGCTGAGCAAATGTGCCCAGTAAAAAGGCCGGTGAGATTATATCAGAGAATTGGAACTGTACAAAAATTATTCAACATATCACTTTTGTTCTGTATATTAAATATACACAGTATCTAAAATGGTTAGTACTGTTTTAATTTCTGTCTGAGAGAAATCATATGTTGGTCTCTGTTTTCAGTAAAAAATCAGGTGCTTGTCTGCCAAAATAAATTAACATGGTTCTCACATTGCTGTCAGCTCAAATTACCTCCTGAACTTCTAAATAATTAGCTGTGACAAAGCAAAAGATATGCTGAGGGTGAAACTGAGCAGAATTTATTTAAAATGTCAATACTGCTGAATTTCTTTGAGAAAAAACGGACATTTCATCACAGAAACTTTATCTTTCTAATAAAACAATAAACTGAATGTCGTCTGGACATGACACTGGTGTCAATTGGTCTCCGGTATGATGTGACCCAAGTTTCTCCAAACACCTGAGGTTAGAGTCAAAGTTTTGTGCAGGGAGACTTCTCAGTGACAAAGCCAACACCTAGAAATATACAATATGTTTGATTCAGTCTGCAGCTAAGCCCTCCAGCTGCTGTGAATAATAAAGTAAGAAGCAGCACCTACTGGACCTGCATAATCCATTTGCTGTGAGCCTACTGGTGACTGCTCTATTGTTTATCTCCATGTCTGTGACTCTGTGTGCCGCCTTATTTCCCATTTGTACCATATGAAGGATATTAAAGGTCTACACATCATATCAGATCTTATAGTTTAGCTGCCTTGAGGCCTGGAATAAAATCTCATTAAATCACACTCGAGGTTCCATTTAAATATAGTCATATCACAGTAAATTGAAGTGACACAGAATGCTATTTCTGACTCAGTGAAAATGGCTTTTAAATGTGAAGATGCAGAGATTTTAGAGGAGCTCTACAGAGGACATCTAAAAGTTCACATGCTTTTAAAGTAACTATGTATGTTGGCTGATCCAGAGCTGTAGTATACTGTAGTTTTTGGCATCTGTTGTCTCATCTATGCAAAGCTTGAAGGAGCTGCATTAAATGCATATAGCATGCATCAGTCTATTCAAACTCTCCGTAAAGAAAATTGGAAATAGTGATCTGTTGTTACTATCGTGACCAATTGCTTAGCGGTTATTGTCCTCATATTTACTTGTCATTTCTGAAGAAGTCCTAATGGCCCTCATAGTTGTAGCACAGAGGTCCTGAACCATTGAGACGTAGACCATTTGGTATAGAGACATAGAGAAATAAAAGTAAATCATTTATTTTCCTTTTTGAATGACTGAGACAGCACTTATTCATGCATGCACCACCCAGCAAAAAGATTGCTGGTTAAATTCTGTGTCCACCAAGGTAGAGTTTGTATGGTCTGCATTTGTCTGTGTAAATTTCTTCCAGGCACTCTGGTTTCCTCCCACAGACAAGAAGTGTGTTTGTGAGGTTACCTGGTGACTCTAAACTGCCCTTTAGTGTGGGTGTGAGGATGAATGGTTGTCTCTCTGTGTAACCCTGAGATCATCTTGGTGACGGGTTAAGGGTGTACCCCTCCGCAATTCCAATATCAGCTAAGATAGGCTCCAGACCACTGTGACTCCAAAAAGGACAAGAGGAATAGATGAAGGATGGATGGAGACTGGATCTCCATGACTGTGTCACCACTGTGATTAACAAAAAGTACAACCTGAGTTAACTCACTGTTAAACCTTGTGCTCATGCACTCATCCACATGTGCTCTGGACATAGTTGTACATAAATTTTGACACTGCCCATTTAGATGTAACAATTGATGAAATACCCAATATTCAGTACTGAGTAATGACTAGAAACTAAAGATTGACTCAGACTGATGACTCATGGATAAAACATGCACCATTAGCATCGTTTGCACACCTTGTTTTAGTATATTCCTCTCTCTGTGCTCAGAGGGTGTATGGCTTAATTAGCTACCATGTCAGTTGGTGACTGTCCACTGACTGGATCCCTAAATTTCATAGTTAAAGCTGGGGTTGGCGATCTTGGAAAACTAGTATGAATTTGAAAGTAGCATCTCCTCAGGGCTCTGCCTACCCCCCCCCCCCCCCCCCCAGTTCCTCTGACATTCTCCACTTAGCTGTCAAATCTCCCGTTTTGCCCAACTACTGTATTTTCCGTATTTTATCCTCTTTTCCGCTGTCCCCCTGTATCAGTATTCTCCCGTAAATCTCCCGTGTGATGATATAATAATAAAAACATTCCTCTGCCTCTCCAAACTGAGCTCTGTCTCTAGCCTGAAGGGGGCAGTAATGCTCCAAAATGATGGATGCCGACCGCCGTAAAACCGAAGAAGAAGAAGAAGCCTTGTGAGAACGTCCGCCTGCAGTGGCCTGGGTGGCAGCTATCGCGAGATTAGAGCAGCAGAACAAACTTAGAAAAACAAATACTTTATTTTCGATTTCTTGTAAATCTGTCTTAAAATGTGAGGGATACTAGAGCTTGGTCGGGGTTGTGGGACGGCTCACGGCGGGCTTCCCTTTTTTTTAAAGACAAAACTTGAAAGGTAAGCATTCTCCGGCGGACTCTGATACGTATGAGCTCGGCCACACGCACCGAGTCTGTGCACGCCGGGAAAATGCACGCACAGTATGCGGGTAGAATGGCAACGGGATTTGATTGGTTTAAAAACAGGTGTCCCGGCATGATTATTGGTTGGGGTTTTCCCTGTTTTACTCCTGCTTTAGATAGTGGATATTTTTCGCTCAGTTTTAAGAACACATTATGAGTTGATTACCATCGGGTCATAAAGACCATTTAAACCAGCATTACAAAAAGTGTATCTAAATCAAAATGCCAACCCCAGCTTTAAGCAGTTGATAAAAATGTGTTGAGTCCTCATTAATGTGTAGTGATTAGGGTGTAGAAGTAAATTTTGGAAGCCCAAGGTCAAGGTCATGGAGTCTTCTTGTAGGCATCACTTTCTTGTGAACGTGACAGCTATGGAAGATTTGAACGGTTCCCTTTAAAATGAGCACAAATCTCTGTTTTAACCAAAGACTGTCACCATTTGTCCAGTGAGGTAACTAATTACACTTTGGAGGTCATGAGTCACATGTAAAGGTGGCCATTTTTGACCTTTTTTGCTGGTGATTTTTTTTTTGTAAAGCCATAGCATGAGAACACTGGCTGGGATTCTCTTTAAACTTTACACACATTGCCACCATGAGGAAGAGAAACACTCTTTAGATTCTGAAAGTCAAAGGCTGTCCAGGATGTTCCTTCCCATTCTCCTATAATATTCACATAGACTACCTGGGTGGCATTCGGTATGTGCCTTGCACCCTGCGTCATATCGATGTCTCATCAATAGGTTTAAGGTTTCCACAGCCTGCATCTCAATCCTACCCCAGTGCATGCTAGCACATACCTCCATACTGGTCCATTATGAATACAATTGTCAACAAGCATATCGACCTAAAACAGAAAAACAAGCATGAGTTTTTTAGAATTTCAAAATACAACAGGAATAGTGGTAAAAATATTGATGTGGACATGCAGTCATCTGTCCTTGGCTGTAACACCTGCTTTATCAGATGATTTGTCTTGTTCTATCACTGTAGAATTTAAGTCTCCATTAGAACAGCTGAAAAACTATTTAACTCAAGACAGGCTTGTTTTCAGGTAAGAGGTGCAAAGAAGGTTGAGGCTTTCACCTCCAAAGCAGAACCCTTTCACCTCCAAAGTTTAAAAGGTTTGTCCACAAACAGAATTGTAATTTTGTGCTAAATTTGTCAAATCCGCCCCCAGTCCACTGCTGAACTATTGTGCTCATATCTTAGAGGTCACAGTGACCTTGGACTAATCTTGTCTGGTATAATGTAGAAAGTTCTGCTTGAAAGAAGCTTTTAAAAGTTGTTACAAACATTATGTGAAGATTTAGGCACTGGAACAACTCTGTTAGTGCAGATGAGTCAAACTCAAATCTGCATGTGAGGAAAGGCCACACCAGTGCCGGGCTTCTTTAAAATAACCAGGATTTTCCATCAGTTGTATTTAAATCATGCTCTCATGGAAAGCTGAGAGCAGCACTTACAGAAAACAGAGAGCTCCATCAGATAGTTGAACAGCAGCCAGTGATTGGTAAGTGGACTCACAGAGGAACTACTGTTCTGCATTATCCGTTTAAAGTAATATAATGGACATTTTGTGGTCTTTGTAGGTTAAACAGCACATTCCCAGCCATAAGTGCTGAAAGTTAAATGCTCCCTTTGAAACCACTAACCCTGATATATTAGTTTATTTCAGATCTTGATTGAGGTAACCCTTTAACCAGATGTCCCAAAAGAACCAGGCTACAAACCTATACAGGGACATAGCTCATTATTAGTATTTGAGAAACAAAAATTATTCTTTTATAACCCATTTTTAAATAACAGTGACAAATGATGTTTAATGTTAAAGGGATTACTAGACCCTTGCATATCTCCTTGCGTAGTTTAACTGCAGATTTTACAATTAGGCTCTCCACACAAAACAAGGCAACTTCAGTTAAAGGACTCTCGAGGCACAGAAAAACACCCACTTCCTGACGTATAGTGAAAGTTCTGAAATCAGAAATATAGAAATACCCATCAGTAATCAAAAGATACATCAGATCAGCTCACAGGTGACCAATGGATGAAACACACCATCAGAATAGCATGCACACAGTTTTTACAGCATATGCCTCAGTGCTCAGAGGGTGTAGCACTTTAATTAGTTACTGTGTAAACTGGTGACATTCAGATGACTGATTTCCTAAATGTCATTGTTAAGCAGCTGAAAAAAACAGTACGAGTCCTCATTAAAATGCCATAATTGGAGTCAAACCTATGGGTATCTCTGATCTGACATGACTGTGACGTGCTATGCACAGTAATTGTGATAATTTTTCCTCCCGGCTACCACCAGGCTTCAAAACAGGAGAGCAAAAGGGAATATGGTTTGCATCACAAGGGACAGGGACTTAAATTTCAACTTCTAAAAAAGCTAACAGCAGTGAAGCCAACGGGCAAGAAGCTACACACCACCTTCTCAGGATTTAAGAGGGAGGAGGGAGAGGTTGCACAGAAGAAAACAACAGCAGTGGGTTTGCTGAACTGGGCTGGTGATTAAAATGCACGTCATATGAAGAGAGTTGCATTTAAAGATAGGTCTTTGTGGACATTTAATCCATTCAGAATCTTTAATTTTATTTGATTTGATTTCTAATTATTCCTGTATTGGTGAGACAGGGTCAACAAGTCAGAGCAGTTCAACACTCTTTTTCTCACTCAGAAAAAAGTCATTCATGACCTATCCTCCTACACCCTGATCTGTAAATGAATCAATATCAATCTGTCTTGATCACCAGAAGAGGGAATTTTCACTTATGAATAATTATGATGATTTGAAGAGCTATTGTTCACAAAGAAACAATCTCAGTTATGCACTAAAAGAGCAGCATGCTCTTTTTGGGTGTCAAAATATTCAAAATTGGTGTGTGCACAACAAAAGCTTCAGAGTAATATATTATGGGAGAAGGAAGGCAACAAGCCAATACTCCCTCAGTTAGAGGTCAAGGCAGAGTGACTACCTTCTTGATGCATACAAGAGAAATCACAAGAGAAATGTTTCAGTAATTATATGTGTTAAAGTTAAAACCAACCCTGCTAGGTGCACTGAGGCAGAACAGAGACTTTTGTTTAGGAACAGAAAATGGCATTTCCACCTCAAACGGTTGGAGAAGTGCTGTGAATTGCCATTTAGTAACATGTCTTTGATATCTAGGGCAGCCTTGTTGTTAGATTCTCACTTTAAGATTATCGTAGCCAAAAATCATACTACCGATTTTACTGGGTGATGTGACCTCAATATTATATTAGTGTTTCTTTTTCACCTATTATTAATTGATTAATTAATTTATCAATTTGTTAATTTTGTATTTTATTGTTGCAGTGAAAAGTTTTCATCATACAGCAAATTGCGAAGAGGTGGTGTTTAAAAAATACATTTCATCCCTTGCAATGCCAAGACATTTTCTGAAAGTAATTCATGCAGAAACTCAACCCCGCCGAGACATTCTGTTATTCAGGAATCCTGTGCTTTCTGAAAATGTTGGATGTAATAATTATAGATTAATGTATTAAAAAATGTAAAAAGGATTGCAGCACTCGACCTCAGAGAGCTTTATTTAGATCGTACACAGACCAATGATGGACAAGCCTAACAGAAAAATAACCTATTTTTTATAATTACTTCATACTACAGAAATAAAACAAAAATTTGTAAAGAAGCAAATTAGGCCTGTGGACTGACAGGAAGCTTCAGTTTCTCTAAGGTTAAAATGGAGGTCCACCATGTAGGTGTTTCATTTGGAAAATATGATAATAATTATCTATGACTAATTTATCACTTTGGACCCACAAATACAACATTTCTGAACAATATGCTGCACCTCTTGGCTAAATTAAATACTTTATAAAGGAGAAACATTGATCTAAATGCCTCCATGCTTTGTCAAAAATTGAGATGCCAAACAGTCTCCCCCATTCATGCTTAACTACAGAAGTTGACTTTTATTTTGACAATCTTCCTGCAATTCTTATGTCATGATTGTGACAACCCTTCCGCTCCTCCTCCTCTTTCTGTCCTTGCAAGTGTCTCACTCTGCTCTCTGTTGCAGCCTCTGGTGTGGATGTTGGAGAGCGGAGCTGGGAGGGGCGGAGTTACCTGTCCAACAGGGCAGGACCAGGGGGCATGAAAGGCCTGGCTGCAGAGCTGTTCACTCTAAGGGTGGGCGATACTGGGAATTTTGGTATCGATCCGATACCAAGTAAATACAGGGCTAGTATCGCTGATACCAATAGTGATACAGATACTTTATTTATTTATTTATTTATTTTTTTATAACTTTTTATATTACAATACAATTAGAGCAAAAGACGAACAGCAACAAAAAAACAAACAAATATGTAAGAGTACAGACAATGCCACACGCAGTGCAGTGAGGGGAGGCCGGGAGGCGAGAGTTCATGCCAGACCAGGAACAATGTTGGGGATGACAGAACAACAAATTAAGTCCAAGGCTGCATTGAGGATCCAGGTGTAGAGTCCATTGGCATAATTCCAAGTAGATTATGCCTTGTGTTGAAAACAATGAGTGAGAAAGAATATAACGATGCCAAATTAAAAATATTTGAGTTACAGAGGACCGTGCCAAAGAGAACATTATTTAGTTATCAGATTGATCTTTTTTCTTTCTTTATATACTCCATAAAGGGCCCCCAGATCTTAAGAAACTTGGGTTGTGAGTTAGACATACAGTATCGGATCTCCTCCAGATATAGACAAGAAACCATATCGTTTAACCAGACTTTCAAATTGGGAGGAGTAGCTGATTTCCACTCTCTCAGAATTGCCCTCTTTGCCATAACCAGGCCAAAACTTAAAGCTTGCCGCAGGGCAGATGGCAGGGTTACAAAATATTCAGAGCAGCCCAGAATGACAAGAATACAATCAGGAGATAGAGTTTTTTTGTAAATAACACTGTACAAATGGAAAATGTCTGTCCAAAAGTTTTTGAGACTCGGACAAGACCAGAATAGGTGAGCCAGGGTCCCATCATTAGTTTTACATCTATCACATTTGGCAGATACACTGGGGTAAATTCTGTTTAATTTAGTCTTAGAATAGTGCAGACGGTGAATGACTTTAAACTGGATAAGCTGAAGTCTAGCATTAATTGAACAGGTTTTTATTCCGTTCAGACCTTTTACCCATAAATCGTCTGAGATATTTACACCAGTGTCTTTCACCCAGGCTTCCTTTATGTGAAGAGACGAAGTTGCAGTGGAAAAAAGTTTGACCAAGTTTGTAATCAACTGCTTTGAGGTGGGAGACTTTGTCATGAGATCTTAAAAAACGTTTTGTTTTGGAATAGTATTAAACTGAGGAAGGGTACATCTAATAAAATTTCTTATTTGGAGGTAACGAAAAAAATGCCCCGGTGGCAAATTATATTTCAACTGCAGTTGGGCAAAAGATGCAAAGTGGTTGTTGATGTATAAGTCCTTAATAGTTGTCAAGCCTTTATCTGACCAATGAGTGAATGCAATGTCCATTAGACCTGGCTTGAAGGAAGGATTATGACAAATAGGAGCATAAATTGAAGTTCCGGAGAGACTCAGTACACCCCTGATTTGATTAAGAATTTTGAGAGAATTGGGAAGAAATGAAATCGGATTTTAACTTTTTTGAGGTATTATAATATTGGAAAATAATACAGCAGCCAGTGATACATCAGTGAGAGACACAGCTTTATCAGATTCGATTATTGGCCACTTAGGAAACGGAAAAGTGCCTTGCTCTATTTTAGAAGGAACATGGTTCCAGAAGATCCATGCCCTAGCGTTACATGCCCAATAATAGTGACGAAAAATTGGAAGACTCAGTCCCCCCTCGCTTGATGGTTTTTGTAAGTGTGTTTTGGAGATACGCGGAGGTTTGTTGGCCCAAATAAAAGGTAATATAATAGAATCAAGTGTTTTGAAAAAAGAAGACCTAAGGAAAATAGGGACATTTTGAAAGATGTAAATGAATTTGGGAAGCACTACCATCTTTTTTCATTACATACAGGGTGATGGTAGATCTGCTTGGCCTTAAGCCTGGCGCACCTCCAACGGTGCCAAAGGAGGACTATGCATGGCAGGGGCGTCTGCTTCCCTGAGCCAGGCCTAAACCTGACCGCATACCAAGGGACAGGTTGAACTGCAGGGTCTTCAGCTGGGGACCACTGCTCACTGATGTTTCACCCCTTAACCCAGAACATCTCCTCGTGGCGGGGTAGTGTACAGGGACGTCTCCCTGACACCCCCTGCAGCTCAACCTATGCTGATGTTCCCCCCCCAAGACTTGTCTCGTCGTCTCAGCCAGAGCCAGTGGCTTGCTTTCTCTGCTTCCTCTGACAGTTCTTTGGTGGCTTTGCTCAATTTTGCTCCCCGTAGTCCCACATCTCTAAGCAGGCGTGGCATGGCGCTGCCAACAAAGCCCCTGACTCCCACCTCCACCGGGTACATCCTTGCTTGCCATCCGCTTTCTCTGCACTCTGCGACCAGGTCTGCGTATTTCGCCATCTTCCTCTCGTAGGCAGCTTCCAGTCCCTCCTCCCATGGCACCGTCAACTCCACCAGCAGTACTGACTTCACAGCTGTGGACCACAGTACTACGTCAGGTCTTAGGGTGGTGGAACAGATTTCCTGTGGGAACCGGAGCTGTGGACCAAGATCTACATTCATCTTCCACTCCGCCCCTGGTGTTAACAGCTTGGAGGATGGTGCTCTCTTGCTGGAGTGATCTGCGGGTTCCCCCTGCCTGTGGAAGTGGATCCTCTGTTGGCTCTTTGATGGAACCTGGTTATTCGCCTCCTGCCGACTTTTCTCCAGCACCTCTGCCAGCTTCCTGAGCACTTGGTCATGTCGCCATGTGAATCGACCTTGTGTCAGCGCTGTTTTACATCCTGACAGGACGTGCTGGAGTGATGCATTGATGGTCCCGCAGAGGTCACAGGATTGCTCTGTTCCAAACCACTGCTGGAGGTTTAGAGGGCTCGGGAGCGTGTCGTAGGTCGATCTAATGAGGAAACTGAGTCGAGCTTGTGGCAGTTTCCAAAAGTCTGCCCAGTTGATTGCTCGACTTGCGACACCCTCCCAGGTAGTCCACCGCCACTGCTGCCCCTGTGCCACAGACTTCACTCTGAGTTCTTCCTGTTCCATTCTCGTGATCTCTGTAACAACAAGGTCTTTCCTCTCCTTCTTGTTTGCCTTGGACCATAACGTGGGTGGATCTCTCCATCCGAGGCCTGCCCACCCTGTTTGGACCCTGCCCACAACCTCCTGGTGTTGCAACCTGCCCATCACCTTCTGCACCTCCTCCTCAGCCCTCCATTTCCTTCCAGTTGCCACTCTGACATCTGCTCCTGCCACTGTCTTGTCGGCAGAGTCCCTTAATTCCATCACCAGTCGGGCCTTCTCCTGCCTAAAGTCCAGGGTGATGGATTTTAGGGGTAACTGTAGTGAGTTCCAGCCGTAGAGGCCAGCTACCGAGAAACACCGTGGTAAGCTGTTAATACGTCCTAATATGGAGAGAGGGAGGAGTTTCCACTTCTCTATCCTATTTTTTAGTTTATTAATCTGATCCAAATAATTAAGTCTGAAAAGACATTTAGGATTTCTGGGTATGTTAATTCCTAAATAGATGCGATACAGATACTTTTTACATGAAATTGATGATCATTGAATAATTTTGTAATTGTGCCTTGAGTTGGTTGATTATGATTATGGTAAAACACAGCACAAAGATTTTAGGCAATAAAAATGATTTTTTATTAATGAACCACAACAATAGAACAACATTTTAACTGTATAAAAGTAAAAAATTATTTCACGTTTAAGGAAAAAAATCACAAGTGCAAAGCAATGTAGCAATGTAAAAAAATATATAAATATAACAATGTCAACATCACAACAAATTACCTTCCATTGCACAAATAAAGTGCAAACTACAGTTAACCTTAACCTTTGGCTTTCTGCTCACAAAGCCCTCTCTTGGGTTGTCCTTTTGGCTCTGTTTCCATATTGACAACAGATTTATAGGTTTTTGTTCAGGAACAGTAACATGTTGACATAGAGGGAGAGAGGTGGGCCGTTTAGAAGCGGCGGTCAGAGCGGAGGAAAGTAAAGTAAAGACGACATAAGAGAAACTGCAGTATCGATCTCATCACGCTAGTATCGATCTGATACCAATACTCAGCTTGGTATCAATACTATCGATATTAAGATCGATACGCCCACCCCTAGTTCACTCTGTCTGAGCCAGGCCTGCATCTGCCACCTCAGCCATCTCCTATGTGGGTTTGTTCATCATCCAACATCCTCAACACTCATGTACTGATTCTAACCCTTACACCTTACACATGTACATTTGATAGATTTTTTTGCATCATTCAGTTAAATAAATCTAAATTTGAAAGGCTATTGTGTGTTGCCTCCCTTCTTTGTTGTCTGCCCTGACATGACCGAGTCATTTTGGACTTAAAGAGGTGAAACATCAGTTTGAACTCACGTGTTGATTTAGGGGTTTTAGTTGATATAAAATGGCTGGATTTTTAAAAATTTCAGCTCATAGTCTATGTCAAAGCTATAGTCTTACTAAATGTTAATTTAACAGACACAACAAACTTCTAGATGAGGACACATTAAAAACTTTCTGAGTGCTGAGGGATGTTGTGCTGCCCAGTGTCTGCCTGTTTCTGTGTTGGCTCCACTTCTCTGTGCTGTGGTTAGCTGCCTGTCACCACAGTTAGGGTGTTGAGCTGCTCCAAGTTATGAATCAGAGTCCCATGGTATTATCATATGCCTATACTTAGCTCAAACAATCATTTCATTTTTTTTTTTAAATGAAAGATGATTTTTTTACATACTGGCTTATTTTGATAGCCGTAATATAACATTTTATGGTCTCGGATAAGAGCTTAAAGAGTTCTCCAGCAAAGGGCTTCTATTACCAATATTGTCCTGGAATTGTTTTCATTAAAGATGCAGAGAAGAGAGTGGACTGGATGCAGGTTAAATCGCATTAGTACCATAAATGTGTTTTTATAAAACACTTAGCATTCACTTCGTCCACCTTGTGAATTTCAAACTCCAAATCAAAGCTCACTGCTTTACTTTCCCATCTAAAGACTCAATGAAAGCACGATGACTTGGCAAAGCACATCCTCATATTTTTCAGTCCTATTCTTCCGCAAACACATTGTCAACAGTCTCCCTTTTCTGTCATTTCTCTTCCTCGAGTGATGGATCTGGTCTTCACAGCACCCTGCTGAGTGAGGTATTACAGATATTCCTCTACCCAGCAACATTTAGCACCTGCTCCTTCGAGACCCCGAGGCATACCCAGGCCAGATGAGATACTGTAATCCCTCTAACATGTTCTAAGTCTACCCTGGGGTTTCCTTCTGCTTGGATGTGCCTTGTAAACCTGCAAAAGGAGCTGCCCAGGAGGCACCATAAGCAGACGCCAAGGAGCTGTGGCTTTCCTCTGAGCTGCCGCTGGATTTCTGAGCTCCTCATCCTACCTCTGGGGCTGAGCAGAGCCTCCCTGCAGTGGGAAGTCATCTCAATAGGTGATATCCTCAATAGGTGAGGGGCAGAAGATATAAAGGCCAGTTAATTTAGGGCTTTGCTCTGGATTAGAGGCTTTTTTCAACAGAATACAATGGTACAATGTAGGTGTTACTGCTGATGGCTCACCAATCTGTGGTCTGTCCAAAGCGTTTTTCATCTACAGCTCCGTTCTGATCCCTTTGGGAGAAATGCTTCATATTGGCACATTTCCTTTGGATGGTTTCATTTTCACATAGAAATATTTGAAATGGGCTTAGTCTGGGCCAAAAGGCCAGAGCTGAGCCTTCGATTGTTATGTCACAGTCAGCTTTACTATCTCTGAGTTGAATGTGCATTATAAGAAGACAACTTCTGAGCTAAACGATTCATTACATGACTCTGATTACTAGCAAAGGTTATATTACTGTATACAATAATACAGATGAACACATTTTTAATGTGTGACTTGTCTCACAGTATAAATGTAAAGCAGTAAATGTTTGAGGAAGAAGGGCTTTTTATGCTTGTTGGAGTCAACAGAGGCCTGAAGAGTACACCAGAGTGCATATTTTACAGAGTAACACCAGTTGAGCAGAGAAACTATTAGTAATGCAAAAAAGAAGAGAACAGTTTAAATTGACTCCACAAGCTGGACTAAATTCTGGAAAGTAAACAACTTTTTCAATCAGTCTATATTGTCTTGTCTTGCGATGATCTGCTGACGAGACTCTGAGTAATATAGTGCCATCAAGTAGCACTTGTAGTTGTAATGTAGTTATCATTACTACTACAGCAGAGTGATGGGTTAACTCATCACCCTGTTTGTGACAGCTGCTGGCTGGTTGTGTCCTTATTGCAGATGAACTGCTCCAGGGGTCGACTGGGAGCTCAGCATGATTATTTGTATCTGACAAGAGATCAACTGATGTGTTCATGTATGCAGACAAACTGTTTTGAGCACTGAACTCCCACTTGTATAAGAACAATGCTCCCAATCGATGTAGATGTGAAAAAGACCTAATGCTCCATTTAACTTCCCCACATGAAGAAGAGCAAGCTCTGTTTGATCTCCTTAGCAGTGAGTCACTTCATTTCTTCAGTGAGTAATCTAATGTTTTTAGAAAAGATGACTTTGGACTTGTGGGGGCTTTCTCTTAATCCACTCTAATGCTTGATGATGGTCTAAAGAAGGCAACAGAACTACTCTGTTAAAGCAGGGACTGGATGTCCACAAACTAGATTCCACTTGAAAGACTGCTGCTTGGGATCAGGTCGTTAATAATTACAATATTGGTCCCAAAGATGAACAAGAATATTATTTCCAATATACCATGCTCGTTATTTATTCAAAGGACTCTTTCAAACCTTTTTTCTATCTTGAAAATATGGTGTGCATAAGTTTGTTGAACTGTTGGTGATTTTATGAAAGGTGCCTTAAATAAACAAAAAACACTCAGCCGGGGATTCTGTTTTTTTTTTTTTTTTTTTTTTTTTTTCCTTGCTGAGCTTGAGCAACAAAACGACAACAAAGTGAGGCTCTGCATTCTGTCAATGCTGAACTTGTTGATTTAGGAAAAAATCAGTCAGTTTTTTTTTGTATAGTGCCAGGTCATAACAAGTGCTTTCTTAAAGCATACAGCACAGTATTTGTTGGATATAAGTATATTATATATAATATTAAAGGTAAGCCCTTTTGAGATGTGGCATCTTATTTTCAGGAGGGTCCTCATGTCTATGTTGCTGCAAAGACAGTTGCTATGGATGTATAATCAATACAAACCAGTAAGATCAGTCTATTATTGACATTAAAATCTAAAATGAATATAATCTGGATAGTAGTGATGTTCAGGATGTATCAGGGCTGCCATTACAACAGTTTTAACTGGTCTAAAGGTAGCAATTGATGTAATAAACTATGTCACACAACATATTTAGCTAGGTATATGAAAGTCTGTATTTGAACTTTATCACTGCTGCTTGAGGTGCCTTCATTACATTGTGTCACTCAAGTTTTATCTCTGTCACTTTTCATTGGGTGTCATTGTGACGGTGCTCCCTGAAGTTCAGTCATTTGGTTCAAGGTGTCCATATTTTTAGGCATTCTGGTGCTTTGGATGTTTGCACATATTTTTGTTTATCATAAAACATCCTGTTGACAGAAGTGATGTTTTCTGTTGTTGCAATGTAAACTTACCGACAAAGATATTTGTATCATATTTTGACATTTACAATTGCAACAATCTCATGACAAGTCAGGTGACCCTCTGAACTGTATAAATGGAGGTGTGCATGTTCACCACCTCATGTCTAATGAAGGGCAAGGACCTGAAACTTTACATCTGCAGTGATGAACTTCATCAAACTGAATTTGAAGCTCTGCTCTCTGCAGAACTGATCCTCTTTTTGCGTATCCTTTTTTTTTTTGTTGCTTTTTTTATTTACTTTTTTTTTTTAATTTTTGGGATGTGCATGTTTCTTTCTATTGTTACCTGACAGAGATGGCACCAGCTGTCGTCTTCTCCTGCTGTTGTCTTTCTGCTTCAAGATCCAGCATGTTGTACATTCAGAGATAGTCTTCAGTATACCTTGGTTGAAACTAGGGCTAATTTAAGTTACTTTTGCTTTTCTATTATCCCAAAACACTTTGGCCTTTTTCCTCTAGGAATTCTCATTTACAAGACAACTTTACCCGGAGAACTGCCTCTATCAGGAGGTTTTCTCCATTTTTTTCTCCCAGAGTTGGTTTGTGTGAAATCCCAGTAGATATGTTTTTCCTTTTGAAATACTCACACCAGCCCCTCTTGTGCCATCAAACATGCCACCTTTAAAGTCAATTAAAATACAGTATCCTTTTCTACAAAACCCAAAACCAGTGAAGTTGGCACGTTGTGTAAATCATAAATAAAAACAGAAAAGAATGATTTGCAAATCTCTTTCAATCTATATTCAATTGAATACACAGCAAAGACAAGATACTTAACATTCAAACTGGTAAACTTTGTTATTTTTTGCAAATATTAGCTCATTTGGAATTTGATCCCTGCAACATGTTTCAAAAAAGCTGTCACAAGTGGCAAAAAAGACTTAGAAAGTTGAGGAATGCTCATCAAACACTTATTTGGAACATCCCACAGGTGAACAGGCTAATTGGGACTACTCTACTATGCAAAGTGAAAGCCATTTATCAACAACACCCAGAAACGCCGCCGGCTTTGCTGGGCCCGAGCTCATCTAAGATGGACTGATGCAAAGTGGAAAAGTGTTCTGTGGTCTGACGAGTCCACATTTCAAATTGTTTTTGGAAACTGTCGTCGTCGTGTCCTCTGGACCAAAGAGGAAAAGACCCAGCTGGACTGTTACAGGCGCAAAGTTCAAAAGCCAGCATCTGTGATGGTATGGGGGTGTATTAGTGCCCAAGGCATGGGTAACTTACACATCTGTGAAGGCACCATTAATGCTGAAAGGTACATACAGGTTGTGGAGCAACATATGTTGCCATCCAAGCAACGTCTTTTTCATGGACGCCCCTGCTTATTTCAGCAAGACAATGCCAAGCCACATTCTGCACGTGTTACAACAGCCTGGCTTCGTAGTAAAAGAGTGTGGGTACTAGACTGGCCTGCCTGTAGTCCAGACTGCCCCCCACTGAAAATGTGTGATGCATTATGAAGCGTAAAATACAACAACGGAGACCCCAGACTGTTGAACAACTTAAGCTGTACATCAAGCAAGAATGGGAAAGAATTCCACCCGAAAAGCTTCAAAAATTGGTCTCCTCAGTTCCCAGACGTTTACCGAGTGTTGTTAAAAGGAAAGGCGATGTAACACAGTGGTAAAAATGCCCCTGTGCCAACTTTTTTGTAATGTGTTGCTGCCATGGGATGTTCCAAATAAGTGTTTGATGAACATTCCTCAACTTTCTCAGTCTTTTTTGCCACTTGCGCCAGCTTTTTTGAAACATGTTGCAGGCATCAAATTCCAAATGAGCTAATATCTGCAAAAATTAGAAAAGTTTCTCAGTTCAAACATTAAGTATCTTGTCTTTGCCGTGTATTCAATTGAATATAAGTTGAAAAGGATTTGCAAATCATTGTATTCTGTTTTTATTTACGATTTACACAATGTTCCAACTTCACTGGTTTTGGGTTTTGTACTAGTTCTAATGCTCAGTTTGAACATCAATAGGCCACCTGGACAAGTGTCTATATGCCTAAATACATTGAGATTCTGCCAGATGATTGGCTGATTAGTCCTTTGTGGTGACAAGCAAGGGGAAGATTCATTGACAAGCATGCATGAAATCACATTTTATATTTTGTGATAATATTCAAGCAACTATAAAAGGCATCAAAAGAGTTTTTATAAAAATCTCCATTTCCCTGAGGTTTCAAAGAGCAGTGTGCATGGGTCAGCATGTAGAGATGAAGATGAAGAAGCCTGTGCTGCAGCTCCACTCATGTTCAATGCACCGTGTTGGTCACATTACTAAAATCTATTGATGAATGTATCTATTTATATATAACTGCCTCTATGTTCATGTTGTTTACATAATAGACAGACATCCAATGTTGTCAATTGTGCCCACATCTGCTTTCAGTTGTTTTCACCATCTAAGCAGTGTGTAAGATTCTGTCATGTTGCTCAGGAGGACTTCCCAGAGGGAAGCAGATGTTCTTTCATCAAGCTCTCCAGCAGAGTAGAGCAAAGGGAAGGAATTGGAAGAAGAGGAGGGAGGGTTGTATGAGAGAGATAATACAAAAGAGCACAACACAGAGGGAATGGAGAGAAGGCAGGCGTGATGGAGAATTAGATGGATGTGGAAGAGTAGAGCCTCATACAGGCTTCACGCCAAACACTCAACAGAAAATCCTCCTGTAGTCTGTATTAGAAAATATTAGAAAATGCAAATGACCAAAATCAGGGGCCTGGCACCGCATTTGAAATACTTAAGCATGTGTATCAGCTTGTGTTTTACTCTTTAGGGACACCTTCAATTATTTCAGCGTTCCTTCCAACAAACACTACAACTTTCACTCAGTGTGGACTTCTCTGAGTGTTTTCTCTTTTAATTATTTGCTATTTGCATCTCTTGTTTGAAATGCAGATCCTGTTCTGTCAATGGAGCACATTTTGGTCGCTGCTACAGACTTGCAACCACCCGCTCATGTTGCCTCAGCAGACACAACAGGTGCCATGTTGAAAAAAGTGGAATAAAAAGAGCAGCCTAATGAGAAGATCACTAAATCATATGTTTACAGAAAAGCCCCTTGCGACGGTGCTACACAGAGAGGCTGGCTTTGCTCTCACCGAAGCTAAGAAAACAGACTGCCTGGGCAACATGTGTCCTATTAATTCTGTCCATGAGGGTTCATAGACTGCGACTGCTGCTGAGGCGCCTGCAGAGGAGGAGGCGCAGCCACCACCAGGACACACATGATTCATCTCTGCTCGACTCCCCCTGCCTGCTCTCCACAACACACGATGCTGGAATACATATCCTCAGAGGGTGAAATATGACTGCAGGGTTTGTAAATGCTGCATCACTTTAAAGAAAACAAACTTGGGCTCTGGGCATTGTAAATACCACACTGCTGACTGCATGCCATGTATTACTCCTCACAAGATGGATGTGAGATGGCTCTTCTGAGGATAAATGAAGAATCCTGGAGAGTAATGGAGCAGACGCTCCTATAATCTCAGCTGAGGCTATACAGAATTAAAAGAGAGCCTGCAATGTGACTTCAGTGTTGAATAATTTTGCTTTTTTTTTATTTCTCCTCAATTTATGAACACACTGATATCATGGGCTGTTTTAGGTGGTTATCACCGCCACAGCTTGGTTGCTTTGTTCCGATTCAGTTGCTGCGTTTAACTGGAGCATGTAAAGCTCCATCAATGATAAACGTAAGATTCATAAGGCTTGATCTATTACTGTGGGTTAATGTTTTTATTTTGACAGCATTTGAACAACCAGAACAGGAAACTGTGAGATAAATTGACCGCTAAATCAGTAACAGGTAATACATCTAGTAATCCCTCCATTACCTCCACCATTCATTCTTTTCAGGGTCACAACAATCTAGACTCTGGACAAGAGGCCAATCACAGGCCAGACATGTTAAAAAAACAACAACAACAAAAAAACACACTCTCACCTAGATTTAATTTAGAGTCACCAATTAACCTAATGAGCATGGTTTTGGTTGGTGGAAGGACACTTGAGTAACAGGTGAAAACCTACCCATGCACAGGCACTATGCAACACCTTACAGCTACATTTACATTTTCTAACCAAATTCAGAGACTAATTAACATAAAAACATAAAAAAATGATAGCCCATAATGATTTGTGCAAAGATATGATATCAATGACATTAAGGTGGCTGTTTTAAGGAATGTCTAGGAGTTGAAAATTTGAATAGCTCCTTTTTTAAACACAATATCCTCAATTGTGTAATACAGAGATATACAGCAAAGCACAAAAGTAAAAAAACAAACATTTTTTTGGTATTAAAGGGACTGTGAGGAGTTTCTAAGTAATTACAAAAAAGTCTCACTTTTAGATATATGCCTGATGGAAATACACACTTAAGATGAGTTTTATAGCATCAAAATAGGTTATCTATAAATGCTATTCCTTAGCCTTCCGGTCGGGTCGGACAGGGCTGGACTGGACTGGATACTCAACTTTGGGAACAAGACAATTAAAAACTAGAGCAAATTTGAATTATTTGTACACGTCTTAGAGCACCGGGCTGTAAGTAGCGATATATAGCCGGCTACAAAATTACAATACTAAGTTTTTCAATAATTGCTTTTTGTCACACATCAAAAACTACCGCTACGTAACTAGAAAGAGATACATTACCTCGTCGCTTTACATCCTGTAAGTTGTTGAAAAAAGAAGTTGTAAAGCAATGCAGAGTTCTGAGGAAGGTCTGAGCTGCATTCATTAGCATCACAACAAACGCACGCTTTGGCTTGTGGTGCTTTCCAGTTGTAGTCAGAAGTAGGAATTTCCGAGTTCCCAGTAGGAAACTGCAACTGGAGCGTCCCCCGAAGTCGGAATTTCCTACTGGGAACTCAGTGAAATCTCACCACCCCTGAGTTGACAATCGAAGATGGATGCCCCCAGTGTGAACAGTTATTTAGCTCCTGTAATAATCCATTTATTTGCACTTCTGACTGGGGTGTGTCGCTCTAGACCAGCTGTATACATAGTATTGTTAGGCTTATGTTTACAAAAATGCTGCCATAGTGATAATCACATTCTTCATACAACTACGCAGGGTGTGCTAACAACAGCTAACAATAGCCTGGTAGATTGGCAGGTTTTTTTCCAACTTCAACTGGAACACCAATAAGATGATGTCACTCCCAGTTCCGAGTTTACTGGAACGCAGCATTATGACAGTCGCCGCGCATGCTCATGGGTAGCAGAGTCTTCATGTCGCCGGAAACAGATTCTCCTCACAGTCCCTTTAAGGTCACAATCCCCCTTTATTTGGCTGTTTCTTTTTTATTTTTCACTTCCTCATTATTATATATGCTTTTATATCGCATGTGTGTACACTTGCGGTAAAGGTTCTCCACTTTCAAATTTTTTTCCCAAGAGAATTTTGCCAAAGTAGAGACAAAACAAAGCTAATGACTAATGACATCGATTTTTTTATGTGTGTGTGTTTTCTTCAATACATCTTTTGGCTGTGATAGAGGTATGTTGAAAATCTGACGTAGTGACTGACATAGTGAAAACACTGAATTCTTGCAAGATACGGTACATCTAAGAAGATAAAACTAGAATGACCATAAATTTATTTAAAAAATGAATGTAACAGTTTGTCTTTACTCCCAATTAAACATACAGCATACAAAAACAAACAATATACATCTCCAAAAACTCCAGCTGGCTGACATTCATGCCTTCTGTATTCAACAGTTACTGTAGAAAAGCATTTAAAGTGTGTCAAGTGGGGTTCGTGCATGTTGTATTGTTGTTTAGATAATATAGTATATTAGTGAGCCAACATCTTGGCTGCAATCAGTTTCAGTGCAGCAGGGGGTCGCTGAATGACAATTATCTCATGCAGTCTGATTGCAGTCCTTAGATTAGTGCCAATATCTCGTTTTTCCCTCAAACTGATATATTTCTGTGCCTCTGAAACTATCCATGAACAACTGCCAAATCAGCTTAGAGACATGGACAATGGATAATGAGAATATCATATTTCACACAGCAATAGACACAGTGAAACTTCAAACACAAGCCTGTCCAAATTTAAGCCCCTTATATGCCAGTTGTAGCATTTTTTTTAATGTAAGAGCGTTCTGAAAGGAGGCCATGTGATTAGTGCTGACACAGACAGGAGATTTATAATTAAATATTTATAAATAAACAATACTGTATAAAGTTGTTCTTTCCATCTCGTACTATAGATGTTTATACATAATTTAATACTTTTGTATATGACAGCTACATCCATCAAAACATCACAGCTGTCCTGCAGTATTGTTAAGTTAAAGCAACTGTAAGGATCTGAACAAGCTGCAGCCTCAGAGGCCGCAAATGTCTGCTCTGATTGGACAATCAATCTGCTCTGTTCTGATTGGTCAGTGCTGCTCGGCTCTAAATTCCCTCCAGGGTCCATGCACTGTACTGGGCTTGCTACCCTGAACCAATAGGCTCAACCGCATAACAAATGATGGTAGGACATGATGGAAGTGCTGTTTCAGGGGCAAAGAGACATTTCTTGCAGCTGCTGGCACTGTAAACAGGGGTAGGGAGAAGTTCCTAAACTGTAGACCATTTGTCTTACAAAGGAACCCAATCACACGACAGGACATGTTAAACACATTAAAAGACTTACTAAAGTGAAGCAAACATATATGGACTCTTGTGGGCACAAGTGGTACTTTTATGCACACACAGATTATATTATAATTTTGCTCCTCTCTGCATGAGAATCTTTTATAATTCATTCATTTTTAGAGTTTTTGGGTACATTTTGCATGCCAAAGTCTGCATGCATTCTGCACTGAAAGATGCTTGGAGAAGCAAGACTGTCTTTAAGCAATCTATCCTGTTACAAACTTAAACCAAGTTTAGCAACAACAGCTGATATTTGTTGATGGTAGAGAAGATATGCTGTTGTACATGTTATGATACTACAATTCTACAATCCTACAATTTCATTTAGCTGACGCTTTTCTCCAAAGCGACGTACAACACAAGCAAGGTCGTATTTTGCTTTGTATTGTATTTTTCTTTATTTGTTTGAGGGTTCTCCTGTTCTCCTTCAGTGTGACTGAGACTACGTTTACACAGACACTCTCTGACTTAAAACGCAAAGATTTTTCCTTTCTGTATTCAAACTCTGCCGGTTCAGTAGATGGCGGAGTACGTTTCCAGAGAGGCAGCGCTGCTACAATATAAGTGCGAAGAAGAAAAACTTTTCACAACCAACAACGTCAAGTGGACGCACAAAGACACAGGAGTTTCCTTTCTGGACAACAAATCTGTCTGGATAGTTTTGTCTGGATAACAAACAAGCACAGTAAGCAGCCCACATGCTACTCAGTAGACGATCGGAGCTGTTGTTGTCTTGGTATGCGCACGCAGCCTTCATTGGAAAGAGTACTGCGCATGCGGAGACGTCACGATTCACCCTGAACAATCTGATATGGGTTTACACGGCACTGCATGGAGATCATATTGAAAATGCTCCAATCTGGAGCCTGGTTTTAACAGTTTCCGGATTTTAGGCAATCCACATAGAGTTCCCATGTAAAAGCAAGGCCAAAACGCAATGAAAACTAAGCAGATTTGACCGTTTTAGGCCTTGTGCAAACGGCATGTGTGCGTCAGTGTGCATCAGTGTGCGTCAGTGTGCAGGTTGGTTAGGTGTGTCATCCCTGCCTCCAATAGGACTGAGATCATTTGGTGAACACCTGTGATTTGGCCGTGGAGGAGGAAAAGGCCCTACTTAAATGGCTCAGTGACGTCACCATGGTGAGGCTCCAAACTGTCACGTCAGCATTGCTGTCAGATATGGTGTTTATTGTTTCTGTTCTTTAGGTCATGGTAAGGTAGAGGCAAATTAGTCACCTTGGAATCATTGTCAGTATTGTTGTTTGTAAAATAAATTATACCGCTTGTCGTTTCAAATCTGCTGACTTATTCTAGTGGCTGCTTGGGACTTGGTGGAAATGAGAAAACTTTGTGTTTTGTCTTGGCCACCTCTAGACGGGGCATAACATACATTATCTGTGTGTGAAACAAGCACATTAAGTTTTGTGTTTTAATTTCAGGATTTGTGCCCACCTCACTCTGAAAATCAAGGACACACCATGCCACAGACCCCAGACTTAGGCGTGGTTTTGGGTGGTTAAATGCAGAGTTGTTTTCTGCACTTTCAGGGCAGGAACAACACAGTTTTGTGCCTTACACTCCTTTTAGACAAAGCACTGGGTGCTAATCATGTTCATTTGTTATGTAAACAACAATTGTGTAAGGTGGACTCCAAAATACTTTGCACCAGGGATAGAATAGAGCCCTAAGACAGTAACATCCAAAAAAGCAAAATATTGTCAAAGATATAATGTTTTAAATAATTAGATATTCAGCTAAACACATTATTTGATAAAATGGCTCTGATATATATTTTGATTCAATTTCATGTTTTAAAAAATGTATTGAATTATTTCAAACATATGATGAAATGCAAAGAACATTATGCTGCAATTATTCATTTTGTGACCGCTTTCAAAATTTAGAATATCAAAAATAAACATCAATCTTCCTTTACATGGTGAGAAGTAACAGTGAAAAGTAGTCTTGTGTTATCTTGTGTTATGCATGTATGGTTACAATTAGAAGCAAAATGTCAGACTAATGGAGGGAGGATTTATTTCCATTTGACATTTTTGGGTGACCAACCATCAGGCTATTTCTAATTTACACACGTGGACAGAATTGTTGGTTCACTTTCATTAAAGAAAGATGAACCCACAATGGTCACTGAAATAATTTGAAACTGACAAAAGTAATAATAAATAAAATATTACTGAAAATTAACTAATGAAATCAGACATTGCTTTTGAATTGTGGCTCAACAGAATCATTAAAAAAAATGAAACTTTGAGTTATTTCAGTGACCAGTGTGGGTTTTTCTTTCTTTAACAGAAGGGTACCAACGTTTTTGTCTACATGTGTAGGTTGTACATGAATTTATCTAAACTTTAGAGAACAGATGCCATGATGATGCCATTTTGTCTTTCTCTACTTTTTACACATAACAAATTAGTTTAAAGCTCTGTTTTTAGCCCAGTGCCTTTTAAGCTTCATTTCACAAACAACTACAATCATTTATGTGAGCATGTTCTCAAATGTTGCCAAATGATCCCCAGAATTGAATCATCAAGAAATCGAACATGATTGAAAGAGTGAACATTAGACAAATTCAAAGCTCACTGAACATCTCATAAGATCCACAAATTCAAATATTTGATGAGTTATGGTTACAAATCAGACTCACATTAAAATGAAATGTTCTTTTCACAGTTCAGTCCCTGTCTCTTTCACTCAATTTAACCCTGAAAGCAATATTTGCCACAACATTTTTAAAAAACCATCATAATGATGCTCTGGTGCAGAGATGTAAATTCACCAACTCCTATCAAAGTTCATCTTCAAGGACACACACATTCAATTTTGTGAAGCAACCTTGAAATGGTTGTATTTACACTGTAAGCAAGACTTCTGTACTTGTTCATCTTGTTTTCTGCATTTCAAAAACTCAGATGGGATTTTTTTTGGGATCGGGAAGATTCTGAACTTTTCATTTTCATATAGGAAACAAGTAAGATCATTTGGCATGTGACTTCAGTCCACGTTTTGTAGTTTGTCTTTGGTCTAACCAGAAGCAGAAGCTAATGCTGGAAGACTGTTTTGCAGTTTCATTATCAGACATGGCAGGTCCTACAGTTTGAGACCCAATATTTGAGTCTGATTTGACAGTATATGCAGCCATACAGAGCTTACAAAGTCATTTTTTTCCCTTTGACAATACCACTTGTTTTTCTTTTTTATATTTTTGGAATAGTCGCGTTTACATCGAGGCACAGCTTTATAAGGATTGTGCATTCACAGAAAGAGCAACACAGGTAAATATATGGGTAGCGTCGCTTAAAAAATAAAGAAATCTGGTTCCTAAGTGTAGCAAAGGTGAGGAACTGGTCTTGTTCCTGGGACGCTCACTATGCAGTCTGTCTTTAACTTCACCAGTCTCACAGACTGTGATCTTAGGCCTGGAAATGGTACCAGGGCTTACACCGAATAATGCTGCCACTCTGTACACCAGATCACCAGTTACCATCACGTTATGCTGTGTTGCTCATTCCATGAATGTACAATCCTTATGTTTTATGTTGTTGTAAGGCGACTTTCAAGCTACAACAATACCAATTGATGTCATCACTTTAATTCCTGAAAATACAAATTAAAGCCAGAAAATTGAATTAGATAAACAAATAAATAAATAAATTTACATGAACATTTTTTGTATCTCATTTCATTCATTAGGTGTTTTTGGCAACTGATAATCCATTTGAATACATTCTTATCATTTATCTGATTGTAATTTGTTCATTATATTGGTCATAGAAGTATCATAAAAATGTATCAAGTATGATACAACAGGCATTTAAGGATTATTAAAGACAAAAACTATCAATAGAAATTATGTTTCCAAACTATTCTTCTGAAGACTCATCAAACCAGGCCACATATTCATGTCTTCTACTATCCAAATTTGATCAGCCCTTGTGGAAAGTAGCCTCAGTTACCTGTTCTTAGTTGACAGGAGTGGAGTCCTGTGCAGTTCTCCACTGCTGTGGCCTGTTTTGAGATGTTCAGCCACTGTTGTCTCTCAGCCACCTTGAACTGTGAGAACTGATGCTCACTGGATATCTGATGCTCAGTTTGAACAGGTAACCCTGACTGTGTCTTTATGCCTAAATGCATTAAGTCACTGCTATAAGATTGTCTGATTAGCTGTGTGACGCCCCTGTGTATATAATTAATAAGGGATCTAATGATATCTGTTCTCTCCGAGGTTCCAGGATTGGCTTGGTGAAATCATTCAGATGTGGAGCACAGGGCCCGCTGCCCCACCTCTGTTATATATCCTGTTCCCTGCTATTTAGTTTTCTTTGTTGGCACACTCTTCAACACCTTGCATCACATCATTTTTACATACCCACATACACACTACTGATATTACAGACACGACACACTCTATACCAGTATTTATTCTTTGTTTGTTTAACTTCAATTTGTAATAAATTATCTGGTTACTTTGAAAATGGACTCCTCCTGTCCTTTTGTCATGGCCATTGAGCCAAGCTGTTTGCCATAACAGTCCTACTTTGTTTTTGGCAATAACATAGAGAATGCATTTTAGCATGTACTAGAGCAGGGTTGTCCAAACTTTTTACATCGAGGGCTGCTTAAAGCATACATGGACAACAGAGCCACTTGCTGCACCTCACTTTTAGTGTATTTAAGTTGAATTTTTAAGGGTTTAAGGGTGGGTTGATCACCTGTCATGAAACTCGGGTCTATCACTGGATTCACATGTAATGAAGACCAGAATGACCTTCTAAGCAGCAGAGATGGGAGATGATGATGGCTTATCTTCACAATCAGACACAAAACAAGAGTAAACTGGAAGAATGTTGGTGCTTGAAGATGATAATGCAGTATACTTTGTAAATGAAACCTTGTGACAAAGCAAATATTGCAGAAAATGTGCATGATTAATGTTATGTGCTGCTGTAATCAAAATGTCTTTATTCTGCAACTAATTCAATCAATCAAAAGGGCAGAGGGCCACGTTTGACCCCCAAGCCATATTTTGGACACCCCTCAACTAGAGTTTCATGCTAAAATATTTCTTTCTAGTATCAGTTTTCTCATTATTAAAATGTAATACAGCTCAATTTGATTCATATAACAAAAGTATTCACACATGCTTTTAGGATGGCTAATGGTCACAAGCTATTATTTTTGGTTCATGCTATTCTCATGTTAACATTGAGCTTATTTCAAAGCATGATTAAAATGGATTTTGCGACTTCAGGGAGCACATAAATCAACATGCTGTCTTGCAGATGAAACACATTTCCAGTTCAGTCTCAAATCCCGTCTGGATTCAGAGTGCAGGTTTAGAGGAGCTACAGCCCCACAAATTGTGTTTACACAAAACACAAAAAAGACTGCTGTGAAACACAACTTTTATGGAGATTCTCTCCCCCAAATGAGCTGAAATTAATGCACGTCTGCTCTCTCCTCCTCCACTTTTAATTGATTCTGTGTAATAAGCTGCATTTTTCTTTCTATCCACCACCACAACAACAATACACTCTGGAAACAATGAGAAGCATAGTGACAAACAAATCAGGAGAGGGTTTTAACATCATCCAGTCTGGCTCAGAGACATGGTGCTGCAGCTTCACAAACAGAGCTGCTGCATTTGTGTGCGTGAATATGCATATTTCCGTGCTTGTCACTCTGCGGTCACACTTTTCTGAATCAAACACATGACATTGTTCATTAGTGTCTCACTCAGAGATGTAATAAATACAGCAGAGATGAGAAGATGCTTCAAAAATATCTGCTTAATCCCTGAGTGGATCATGTTTGGACTGACTGCAGATTAAATTCTTTTGATGGTAATAAAAATGAACCAAGGGAGCTACTGTGAATTCAGTCACGTTGAAAAAGATTCAAGTGAGCTGAACTAACTTGACCTTGACAGGATTTAACTGAACTCACCAGATGTCAGCAGTAGAAGTTTTTCATGGGGATTAAGTAAAGGAAAGTTTGGTGTTAACTCTGAACACTTTTACCTTCATTAATTTTAACATAAACTCCAGCTGTATATCATTTTCTATGCAATAACAACCATTAACTGTTACTGAGAGCTTTGATTAATCTGCATGTTTTTTGATAGGTTAAAGAAGTTTAAATATTTTATTCAATACACAAGGGAGTTAAAAGACAAATATGAGAAGATGCTAAAGCCTGAGAAAATCCACACATGCACAGGAAGAACATACAACTCCATGCAGAAATGCTCCGACCCACTCAAGGTGTTGAACCAGCACTGCTTTATTGCAGTGAGGCACAAATATTTCCTGATAAATTACTGTGCTTCCTACATTTTGGCCTAGTTTCCACCATATGATTTTAATATAAGTCATAGTTGTTTGTAATCAAAGTGCTATACTTGGTGAATTTAATACAATTGTGTCAGTTTTTAGAGCCTAAATAAACAAACTTACCTGCCGGGCCACCAAGTTGCTATAATCTCTAAATATTTAATATATGGCTCATTCTACAGAAAAATGCATTTTTCTGTCCCTAGACTTAAGAGATATATTACTCCTGAAGAAAACAGTTTGTGTTAGATTTTTTAAAGTACTCTATTTAAAAAAACATATTATTTCAGCTATCACACTATTTGGAGCCATCAGCTTGGTAAGATTTGCTTTCTAATCAATTATTTAGAACCCACACCACAACAAAAGTGCTCGTCCCCACAGTCATTGATGGAGAGAAAGTGCTGTGTTTTGAGTTTATAAATGTAGACATTTTTAGACATGTCAAAAAAAAGTACAAAAATGTACAAATAACTAACAAATATATGATATAAATTACATTTTAAAACAAAATGCCAAATAAGTATTATAAAATATATTTTAAAAGTAGTCGTCCCCTGCAGTCATGTCACTGGTGTTATCATGGAACAAAAGTCTTTTATTTTGGAAAAAGAAATCACCCTGATGACATCACTTGACTTCCTTTGACCTCTTTCTTAAAGATCTATGAAGAGGGACCCTGGTAAGAACATTGTCCTTTTCAGTTTTCAGAAATATTAACATTTATCTCATGATTTCATATGAAGCTTTTAGTTGAGGTCACTGGTGTAACCAACTTTATTGGCAAGAAATTGCAAACAAACGAATAAAAATATAATTAGAAGACATAATTTAGTGAATAGATCAAGATTAGTAACATGCGGTGTCATGCTCTGCAGCAGCCTTTTTGTTAAAGGGCATTTTTTGTGAAACTGTCACTGGTGTTACCTTTCTTATGGGTAACAATAAGAAACACAAGTGACAATCAGATGTGTGGATACACTTTATTAAATGGTGTTGTGTGATAAGTGTACCAAAAAAACAAAAAAATCATAAAGCTTTCATTTATGTGTATTCATAAAGTCAATGTCAAATGTTAAAAAAAGAAATAAAACAAAAGACATCTTGCCATCCCAAAAATCCATGTTTCTGTAGAATGACCCATCTCTAAAAGCACTCACTGTTTGTTTTTTATTTTGCTTTTTATATTACAGTAGGGATTTTTGTATTTGATACATGTGACCTTGTGGCAAGTCTGTTTGCAGTAGCTGTTTCTGGAGAAAGCTTGAAGTCCTGCCTAAACATGGCTGCTCCACTCTGCAATAACTAGGAGCGAGAACAAGAAGAACACAAGAATCCTACATTCTGCTGACCTCTGAGTCTGTCCACAGCCCGCCGCCACAGCAGAATGTGGGATTTCTTGTTCTACGCCTTAGTTATTGCAGAGTGCGATTCCTTTGTTTGGTCAGCCGCTCCCTGAGGGCACCCGTGAAGCGATCATAGAAATGCCAAGTAGTACTGTTTAGACTATAAACATGTGCTACATGATGTCGTTTCGAGTAAATGGTGGACGTTACCCGCTCAGGACACTTGGATTACAGCGCAGGAGCAGTATGGAGGAATATTGCCGACTTTTTGTGGACGTTTATGGACACTGTTCGTTCGGGCTCCTATTTAAGTCATGATATCAATGTCACTGGACAGCGAGGATCCCCCCAGATCTCCGGCTGCATCCTAGATGTTCCAAAACTACTCCACAGTGTTGTTCAGCATGAGGGTGAGTAGAAAATGAGGCCAAATCATTGTTTGGGTGTAGTGTTCCTTTAATTCAGTCAAGAACGCGTGCACAGTGCAACTTCATATATGGACTGGCCTCAGCTAAGTTCAAAGGCTCCAATGACAATCGAACTGCAGACGTCACATGGTTTTGCCTGTTACTTCTACAAGTATTATGGCATATATATCTTGAAAGACCTCAAGTCCTTTAAATTAATATTCTTTTCTTGACAAACTTTTAGATGTCGAAGAGCAGAACTCCTTTTAAACCTCAGTTCATTTAGAAATGTTCTGTTCGTCTTTAAATAAAAATGTCCCTTAAAACACTGTTGTTTACTTTTTGGAGGCAGATGCCGTGACTTTTTGAAGTCCACCTCTCTGCCTGTAACCCCTCCCAGGGCTCACAGCCTCCTGTGGCCTCCCAACCCCCTCAGATCTGAGCGTTACCAAAGGGGAGTGAGAAAGAGCTGCACCTGACCCTCTAATCGAGACAAAATTTTTCATCCACTCAAGACATGATGTAAATGGCCAAAAACACCAGGGCACAACACAATCAGAATTTGGCGGGGAGTTTGTAACCAGATTAATCTGGGTAATTGTGCCTCATTTCTAACCCCTCTTACACAGAATGAGGATTTCATCTCAAATCTCCATAGTAACTAATTTGATATATTGTATGATATGGGGTTACCTGCTACTGGTGACTTGTATGAAGGTAGGAAATGCATTACCTTTAAACAATAACAAAGTTCAACATTCCTTAAGAACATTTTGATTACAACCTCCAAGTTCGACATCATATTAGATCAAATGACTTTTCTCCTCTTCTTCCAGTCATGTACTCTGTAGAGAGATTCTTTCTGCACAGAAAGAGTCTTACATTTCATATCTGCATTTTATGCTTTGTTGTACTCTCTTAGCTTGGCTTATGTGATGCATATCACACAAAACTGGGAACGAGATTTGATCCTGAATAGACAGAGAATGATTGGCTGAAAGCTATAGATATTGTTGGTTTAACCTTTACTTGTAATACAATGTAGATTATACACAGTATAAATACTTAATCACCTTCATCTAACCCCTTATATACTTAACAAGATGAATCACCAAATCTCAGCTCTTTGTAAAAAGTGTCAAAAAGAGGTTGGTACTACTTTCACTGCCTCTGGGAATGTAAACTGACTAAAATATTATGGGGTACAGTATCTTGAGAATTTAGTACGATCTTTTGGTTGGCAATAAAAAAGGGCAGTTTTGGGCTTGGTCTGCCATCTAGAAATCTTGCACACTTACAGCTCTGACTATGGGACAAACTATTGTTGGCCAGAAAATGTATACTGATGAAATGCGTAAAAGATCCACCACCAACTGCAACACTGAATTACAGAGAGATCTATGGGTGTCCTTCATGGAAGAATCAGTGCTGCATTGAGAGGTAAAGAGGGTGTTTTACAGAACTGTGGTCTCCTTTGTTAAGTATTTGCTTAGGGATCTGGTAATGTTGGTGCTAAGAGGCCAACAAACTATAAGTTGACCAAACATGTTTAGGATAACCTTTTAGAAGTCACTTTCTATCTTAATTATTATTCCTTATTAGTGATCATTTTGTCCTTCATCAGCTTTTTGTCTTTGAATACACACATGGACAAAATTGTTGGTACCCGTCTGTTAAAGACAGAAATACCCCAATTATCAGTGGAAAAACTTGAAACTGACAAAAGTAATAATAAATAAGCATTTACTGAAAATTTGCTAATGCAAATCAGACATTGCTTTTGAATTGTGGTTCAACAGAATAATTTTAAATAACAAAATAATGAAACTGACCTGAACAAAAAAATGATGGTAACTTTAACTTGACATTTTGTTGCACAACTTTTTGAAGCAATCTGGTAATTTCTGTAACTCTCAATGGCCCCGTTTACATAGGTCAAAAAATCCTATTTACAATCAGACTGAAAGGTCAATCAGAAATGTCTCATGTAAACACCTTAGCCAATCTGGTTCACCTGGATCTGATTGCATTTCGGATCGGATTGTAAGAGGCAGTCTACGCCGATTGATGGCACGTAGTGACATACGCAGAGCGTCCCCAACAAAACAAGACGTGGATCCACCTTTCTATAAGTAAACAGGAAGCAGGAAGTGCACCTCTTCTTCTCTTACACATTTGCAGGTAGTGGCAGAGAGACCTTCTGCACATGTAAAAAAAAACAATACAATCGGATTCAGCTGGGGCCATGCAAACGCGGATTGAACGTGGATCTCTTTATTCAAACATCATGTATACAGACTTCTGCTCCTGTTGATAGGGAGTTTGGCCCACTCCTCATGAGCAAACTGCTCTAGCTGTCTCGGGTTTGAAGGTGTCTTCTCCACACTGCATTTTTCAGCTCCTTCCATAAATATTCAGTAAGTTTTAGATCAGACCTCATCGAAGGCAACTCCAGAGTAGTCCAGTGTTTTGTTCTGAGCCATTCTTGGGTAATCTTGAGATTTTATTGTACCCTGCACAAGACACCCTGTGCCAGATGCAGCAAAGCAGCCCCGGAACATAACTAAGCCTCCTCCATGTTTCACAATAAGTACAGTGTTCTTTTTTTTGTATGCCTATTTTTTGTGTCTGTGAACATAGAGCTGATGCAACTTGTCAAAAAGCTCCAGTTTTGTCTCATCCGTCCAAACGACATTCTCCCTGAAGCGTTGATTTGCTTCAACAGTGGTGTCCTCCTCCATCGTCTTGCAATAAGTCCACTTTGGCTCAAACAGCAGCAGATGCTGCAATGTGATACTGATGTACCTTGACCGTGGAGTTCACCCTAATCTTTTTGGAAGTTGTTCTGGGCTCTTTGGTTTCCATTTGTATGATCTGTCTCTTCTATATCTGTCTCTTCTATTTGTCATAAATTTTACTCTTGTGGCAACATTAGGGAGGCAACTTAACCTACTGGACCTCAAACTTCTGATGTGCAACTGTAGTCACAGGAACATCAAGCTGATTGGAGATGGTCTTATAGCCTTTACCTTTGACATGCTTGTCTTTAACTTTCTTTCTAATCTCCTGAGACAGCTCTGTTCTTAGCTTTCTGTGGTCCATGTTCAGTGTGGTACACACCATGATACCAAACAGCACAGTGACAGCTTTCAGCCTGTAAATTGACAGACTGACTGATTACAAGCTTGAAGACACCTGTGATGCTAATAGCAGGACACACCTCAGTTTAACATGTCCCTATGGTCAAAGCATTTTCAATCTTTTCAAGGGTACCACCATTTTCGTCCAGGCCAGTTCCATTATTTTGTTTTTTAAAATGATTCAGTTTAACCAAAATTTAAAAGCAATGTCTGATTTTCATTAGTTAATTTTCAGTAAATTTATTATTACTTTTGTCAGTTTCAAGTTATTTTAGTGACTGTTGGGAGTTTTATTTCTCTAAGGGTAGAGTACCAACAATTTTGTCCCCTTGTGTATGTCTGTGCGTTGACGATTGAACTCTTAACATTATAATGATGTCGTATTTAGATTCAGCAAGATTTTACTGGTAAGGTATTCGTTTTCAGTGGAGTGCAGTTGTTCTTTTGTGGACAACATCAAGACAAAGGATAAGTATGTGATGGTCATGCTAGGGATACAAATTGAATCTTTAGATGGCAGGATTTCTCTATTTCTTTACTTTTTCATTATCATTGTTGCTATTTTCTGCTGTTTTATGGTCTTTGTGTTTTTTTGTTTGTTTGTATTCCTTCACATATGGTTCAACAAGATGATGGCAAAATGTAAATGTGTGTGTCAATTTTGTAAATGTTCAATTAAATCTCTTAAAAAAAATAACACCAGGGCATAGGGCATATATGAACTTTCTTCAAAGCACTTCTGTTTAGAAACAATATTTGTCTTCCAGTTCTCCCTGGGATTCTACTCGCTGACATTTTCTCTGCTCATTGTTATTCATTCTGCAGTTTTATCGACACTCAGATTAATTGAATTTTGCTTCTCGATACTCCGCACTCATACATGTATGATGATGTAAGTGAAATACTTGAGTCTGTCAACCATGTGATCTTTTTGAAATGAGGATTATGAAAACATGTTCATCCTTTTATTTCATTCAGATATTTCAATACACTAAAAAAATAACAGCTTTGTTTTGCATACAGTCCATCCTGGCACTTCCATAGACCCCTTAATCCTCACATATACTGCCTGGGATGTAAGTCTCCTGCGGCTTGTGTTGTCAGAGGCCTTATATCCTTTCCCCCTGGGGGCTTGCAATGCTGTAAACATGCTCAGTTTAGAGGCCAGGATGAAAACAGGTTTCTATAACACATAATTTTTCAAATACAGTGATACGGTTTTGGCAACATCAGCCAGTCTGCGTGTTCCTGCATGAAAGTGACAGTTAGCATCTCTTAAGAAAATATGTTGTTCAAAGAAGTAAAAAAAAAAAAAAGAAGCGGCTGCACAGATACAAGACTGGAGCTGAGAAAGTGAAAAACAGCCCGAGGCTTCATGTTTGTTTGCTGCCTTTGCAACTCTGCAATGCATGTTTGTGTGTGCATGTGTGTGTGGATGCCACGTGTGTGTCTGAGTGTATTAGAGAGTGTGTTTGTGCACCAACTTCTGCTTTAATCTTATTTTATTGACACTGCTGTGTTACCTGCTGGATTTTAATGTGGGATGATCTTTTTCTGCCCCTCAGCTCAAGGTGCAGCCAGAGATATCCTACATGCTTCAAAAACACCCCCTGTGACGGTCTGGAAGATCAGCAGGAAGGCTCAGCTTATTACCTCACAGTTGTTCAGCGAGGTAATTTATCTCATGTTTTTATTTATATTTCATTTTCTTTATGAACAGAGGCATGGCAAAGGCAAAAACAAGGTTTGGTAATGCATTTTGAGCATGAACTAAACACCTGTTGTGCTCATTTTGAGATGTTGTTTTTCGGAAGCCTGTGCGCTCTCTGTCCTTGAGCATGAACAAGATCAACTCTCAGAATTGAAGCAGCTTGAAGGAAATGTAATGGGATGAGATTAGTATAAATCTGTGATCAGAGCTACTGAAAATCAAACCACAGATTCAAGACTGTTTTTCCTGGCCTGAAATTGAGAATTTATCAAGTTTCAATGAGAATGTGAAGGGCCTGCACACAGCCTGCATCTGCACCTTAAGTGATTAATAGTAAAACATATGTTATTTTATGTGAGACTTCATGACAGAACAGCTGATAATGGATGATCATGAAAAAACAGACTTCTCAGCATTGGCTGGACTTTTTTCAACTTCGGCCTTCTTTAGACAAGGACATCATGTTCTAGTGCAAACTGATTTTGACCAAAATGAAGGAAGCAGTGTGAAAGCAATCAGTCTGTCATCCAATCACAAATCATCACTTCTAGATACCATCTGATATAAAATACCCACAAAACATCACAACCAGCCAGCGTTGCAAACTGCTCAGGACAATGCTGAGAGGCTGTGAGTGCCCATTAAAGAGGCTATGAGGAGTTTCTAAGTAATTACAAAAAAGTCTGACTTTTAGATATATACCTGGTCGAAATACACACTTTAAGATGAGTTTTATAGCATCAAAATAGGTTATCTATAAATGCTATTCCTTAGCTAAGTGGTTGGGTCGGGCAGCCAGCTACAAAACTACGATAAGTTTTCCAAAAATTGCTTGTTGTCACTCATCAAAAACTACCGCTACATAACGAGAAAGAGACACATTACCTCGTCGCTTTGCATCCTGTAAGTTGTTGAAAAAAGAAGTTGTAAAACAATGCAGAGTTCTAAGGAAGGTCCGAGCTGCATTCATTAGCATCACAACAAACACACGCTTTGGCTTGGGTCACGTCTTTTAGTGCGTTCTAGTTGTAGTCAGAAGTAGGAATTTCCTAATAGGAACTCGGTGAAACCTCGCCACCCCCGAGTTGACAGTCAAAGAGGGATGCCCCAAGTGTGAACAGTTATTTAGGTCCTGTAATAATCCATTTATTTGCACTTCTGACTGGGGTGTGTCGCTCTAGATCAGCTGTATACATAGTATTGTTAGACTTATACTTACAAAAATGCTGCCATAGTGATAATTACATTCTTCATGTGATATTTGTGAATAACGCAGGGCATGCTAACAACAGCTAACAATAGCCTGGTAGATCGGCATGTTTTTTTCCAACTTCAACTGGAACGCCGATAAGTCGGAGATGATGTCACTCCCTATTCCGAGGTTACTGGAACGCAGCATTACGACAGTCACTGCACGTGCTCATGGGTAGCAGAGTCTTTATGTCTTCGGAAATAGATTCTCCTCATAGCACCTTTAAGCACAACAAACCCTTCGAAAAATTAAATTTATTCAATCAACAGACCGATGAAGAGGAACACTGTGACTTAAAGCCATTCATAAGAGGGGGAGTTTTGTCGTCTTTTGGATCTAAAACCTACACATTTATATGTCTGTACAAATATCTTGCACACTGATATTTGATGTCAATATTTCATAGTTTATGTAAGTTTACTGCCTCTCCATGTTTATTATGGTCAGGATGCTTCAATGGTCCTGTGTCCTGGTGTGTTTGATCATCATATCTTTGGTGTCAATTCAGCAATTGAGTTGAATTGCATCCACTGAGTGGCAAAAAGCAATGATTGAGAGCGGTGATTAGAAAGAGGCACAGCAGTACAAACTTATTTCACTTCCTTTTCCAGATGCCTTCCAGATGTCAGGCACAAACCTATCTCCAAAAAAGTAACTATAGGAATTAAAAAATGCAACTTAATAAGTGAATATTGTATAGTACGGATTACAGATGGTTGTCTTGTTAAATACTGCTTATATTTGGGGAAATTATAATAAAAAGTGCTCACCACCAGTACTGCTTTAAAAAGAAGAGACACACTAGAATTTTATTTTTTTCTTCCCCCCTGTCCTTTGTCCTTGAAGAGCACCTGATGTCTCGCATTACCATTACATACCTTGACCCAGAAACATTCACCGCAACATTTTCTTCTATGAATAACTTGGTGCTGTGAAATAAAGAAAAGAGCCCTCTCAGACTGACTTGTTCTTGAAAGAACCTGAGCCATTTTGTTGCTGCTGCAGCTATATGGCAAAACCACAGCTGCATAACAGCTGCACCCAACAATGAGAGCAGAGATGCAGTGAAAGTCAATGACGTTATCAACCAAAGCAGAGTCTCCAGTCTACTGTAATGATTACTGAAAAGAAGAGCTGATAATCCTTTGTGAAAAGGAAAGAAACATTCTTACTGATTTCAAGATTTCAACTGATTGTTTTCACTCATTAAACAATTTTTTTCATAGATAATTTCACTATTTTCTCTGGCAGTAGCTTGTCACAGTTAAAGTAATTGCCCAGTTGAGCACAACTTTGTGAAAATCAATAGTTGCCTAAAAGAATCAGAAGACTGTTTTATTTGCATTTGGAGCTCATGTAATGGATCAGCTAAAGTTCTATTGATACTTGCTTTAACCAGCTTGAGACTTTTTTTTAAATATACATATATATATTTTTAACATAATGTTTAATTTTTATTTTAATTTGCCACAACATAAAAAAGAAAAAAATAAATACATTTCATTCAGCTTGAGACTTTTTTGTCGGTTTATTTTCTTAACATGTTTGTTTTTTCTATAGCAAAAGTTAAAGCGAAAAAGTGTCCACCTGGGGTTGGGCTAGTTACATGAGTTTGTGACTTGAAGTGCTTCTGCAGCCCGTCTCTTGTAGAAACTTGAGGGAATGTTGCTCTTAGAAAAGTGCAGAAGGGAAGTCTTTTAGTAGGCCAATGTGGAAGTTAGCATTGCTCTGGTTCTCTCAACCGGTCATTATGGATTATTGTTACTATGAGGATTATGAGGATCAAATCAAGCTTTTGGGATTTTTAGGCTTTAAAATGCAAGAGGCAAGAGAAAAAACTGTTACTAAGCTACTTAATAACAAAGCTAATGAATTTATCTGATCATGTTGGTTCTCACGGCTGTGGCAATGGTCTGTGAATTATTTATCATAAACATATAATCAGAAATGATTGTATCAAGGTCCCCAGCCATCTTTGTTGTCTTTGTAAGCAGTCTGATAAGTGTCCTTTTAAACACACAACTGTATGTTGTGTGTTAAGATTAATAAACAGTTAACGCTATGGTCTACGATTTGGAAGCTTGATACATCTTAATAACACTGTTTATAAGGCCGTTATAGTCCTATGGTCCGATCTACGCAATATAAAGACCAAAAAGAATGAAAAAAAATCCACTAAGTATATCTGCTGCAAAGCAGAATAAGAGTTGACCAATCCGAACCGCGGGGAAGGGCGGTATGGATTGGTCCGTGGGTTCATCCAATCCCCTGTCTCCCCTGCTCCGCCTCCTCCCCACTACCTCCCTCATGTACCGGTGAGCAGCAAACTGCACCACTACTGAAGCATCACAGAGCCGGAGAAGACCATCACCGAAACCGGGAGGCCGCTTCTGTTACCCTCCACATCGAAGTGAAGGAAATGTAAACTTACGTTACTTCAGATTAATAATAAAATTCCGGTGTGCATGTGTTCATAATGGACCTCATTAAAAGGATAACTTCGGTTCCTGCAGCTTTTACATTGTTTATAGAATGAAGAACAACAATATACTCACCCAGAAGGCTTTCCTGATGCAAACGGTGCTTCGGGAGATATTTAGATCCAAAATCGAGCAGCAGACAACGATATAATGGTAGGGCATGGATCGCCGCTCCTAAAAACTGCATTAATCGTCCAAAAACTCATGTTTTTCACCAATATTCCATCATGATTCGCTCCGAATGATCCACCATTGCAGTCTGTGTCTCTCCACACAGCGCCGTGTGGCTGAACTGACGAGTTTGTTTACATGCCCTTTGCGCATGCGCAGTGCGGCTCATTGTTTCAGGGGAAGACCGGCAGCTACAAATCGACTTTCTTCTTCCAGTTTTGTGCAAAATGGACGAATATCTATGGGATGAAGATGTTGTGGAGGAGGACTTTGAATATGATGGACGTCCTTACAGTTTGGAGCCAGATTATACAGATAAGGAGCTCATAGAAATGAGGAAGCGATCGCAACGCTCCAGAGAGTACTGCGCATGCGCGAAGGGCACGTAAACAAACTCGTCAGTTCAGAAGTTAGTTCAGCCACACAGCGCTGTGTGGAGAGACACAGGCTGCAATGGCGGTCCATTCGGAGCGAATCATGATGGAATATTGGTGAAAAACATGAGTTTTTGGACGATTAATGCAGTTTTTAGGAGCGGCGATCCATGCCCTACAGGCTACCATTACATCGGTGTCTGCTGCTCGATTTTGGATCTAAATATCTCCCGAAGCACCGTTTGCATCAGGAAAGCCTTCTGGGTGAGTATATTGTTGTTCTTCATTCTATAAACAATGTAAAAGCTGCAGGAACCGAAGTTATAATTTAAGGCAGTTATCTGAAATGGATATGTGAAATCTCCTGTACTTTTGGCCTTGGGAATCAGGAATGCTTTATTTCCATGTAGTGATGTCTGGGGTGTTCAACTTTGATAAATGGTAAATGGGCCTAAGCTTATAAAACACTTTTCTAGTCTTTTCTTGACTATTCAAATTGACTTACACAGCAGGTCACATCTAACCATTTACACTCATTCACTCACTGATGATGATCTATGAAAGTTGTCCATCTATATTAGCTAACATATTTGCACCCTTCCATGTCCATCTGCACGCTGCTGCTCCAGCAGTTGAAGCAAACTGAGGTGAAGTGTTTTGGTCAAGGACACGCTGCCATGTGACAGCTGGAGCTGGGCTTGAACCTGTAACCTTACTGACAAAGAGCACTATCAGACTGTGTTTATAATACCTTTTTTCACCATTTCAATGCAAAAGCTGTTAATTTTTTAAAATCTAATACAACCACAACTCTGAACAGTGTTCCAGTATGAATTGTGACCATGTTAACTGGTGCCTATTTCGAAAATATTTATACTTTTACAGTTCAGTCCAGAAAGAAATGCATTCAATCTTGAACTTATTCTGTTATAAAAAGACTCCAAGAAAACTCTTGCCTGCTGTATTATCTGTTGTAACCATGGCAACTACAGATACAGGCAGCTATGGGTCAACAGTCAACACGGTCACTTGTTAAACAATAACCCCGGGCCTTGTCCAAAATGTCGGCGGTGTTTGTATTGTCAGAGTGTCTTTAAAGCAGTATCATAGTGAGGGGGCGAATCAAAGTCTGTGTGAGCATTTAAACCAACACTTGTTCACACAGTTAAGCCTGAAGCAGAGTGTCTTTTCAGGAATAATTTCAAATATGCCTTTTTCAGCTGTGATGGGAAAGCTACTTGTTAAATGCAGTAAGATTTTGCTGCTAGTTAACCATTGAAAATTTCAGTATCACCCCACTAAAACCACAGCTTCAAGTTAAAGTGGTAAGATTAGTTAAAGGAACACAACAAAAAAAAAAAAGCAAAGTAAATCCCTCTTCTCATTCATCACAACATTTGCTTAAACAAACAAAGAAATCAAAGTAATGATGATAGTGATGAAAAAAGATATTATAGTGGTTATACAGTAGTGACTATTACATAATAGTGAAAATGAATAATATTATTTATGATAGCAATAATAAGCTGATTATTTATTAGTACTTTATCTTGACATAGCTCATTAATTATTAATTATATAGCTGTAAATTGTTGATTTTTTTTCTATATCTCCAAAATTATTTTTAGTCCTCAGGATAAAAAAATGTCTGCTCCTAAATAAAGAGATTTTAACTCTTTAACTTCCAGCTAAACAGTTTGACAGTTATCAATAAACTAAGGAATATTTAGTGTTATATATATATATATTCATATATATATATTAAATATATTTAGTATTTAGTTTTACTCACCCATAAAGTGTTTTTTGGCTGCTATGCTGCCTCTTTTCTTCACAGAGGGAAATGTAGCTAGTTTAGACACTACTGCACTACTTGATCAATAGATAGATAGATAGATGGATAGATAGATAGATAGATAGATAGATAGATAGATAGATAGATAGATAGATAGATAGATAGATAGATAGATAGATAGATAGATAGATAGGAACTTTATTAATCCCTTGGGAGGGTTCCCTCAGGAAATTCGGATCCAGCAGCAGGTAACACCATAGTACAGAAAAAAAACATGCAGATAGGATAGAAATAAAAATGATAAAGACACAGGTTATATAAAAACACAGGCTATATACAGCAAAATACAAATAATAAGTAATAATTTAGACTAGACTGTGCAATCTGGCAGTGGGGATTCCAGCATAAGTTAGATACTGTGCAAATTATAGAACTGTACTCAGCAGCAGTTGGAATGTCCAGCATAAATAAACTGCAAAAAACAATAAGTTACCTTTACAGTAGAAGTTAGAATGCCAGTTAAAAAATAAAATTAGAGTTTAGATAATTAACATTAATACAGCAGCACCAGGTGGAATAACACATAAGACACAAATGAACTACAATACTGGTTATTAACCTTAACACTGGGGCGGAAATTAAAGTGACAGGTGTATATGAACTATATATAAACTAAAATGCAGATAGTTAGACTGTACACTGTAGCAGCAGTGGGTGTGTCAACATAATTAAGCAACAGCTTTATATGTTAACAGAAAACTTACAGTTAATAGGGTACAATAACAATATAAAATACAATACATAACTATAGGGTATAACCAAAATGCCTCCAATCATCTCAGAAATCTTATCCTGCAGGCCTCATCAATTTTCTCATCAGTGTCAGCGCAAGCTCCTCAAAGGCCTGCTTCTTGTTTCCCTCTCCAACACTATACACTAACACTCATACACTGCACAATTATCATTCATTAAAACCTAAAAAAATGTTTCATCTTATTAAAGCCTCTTTATTGAAGCACTGGCTTAATTGTACTACACCAGTGTCCTCTCAACTCCAATTTAAAAAGCTCCACCCTGATTGGCCAGAGACTGCAGGTAACAGAGTAAATGGTTAGTGAAACCAGCATATTTGCTGTTTTGTGTTTGTCTCTCTGCAGAAGGAGGCAGTTTCTGGAATTTGACTTCTTTTTTCAGTTGTCTGCAGAGAACCTTGAGCTACTGCCAATGGATGTTTCTGTGTGATTTTTCTTTCTTCTACTGTTTTGTGTCCTGCCTAAATAAATCAAAATCTCATCCATCCTTTTCACACACACTGCATGCCACACTCAAGTACAGCATCAATGATTTAACCCTTTAATCTTCATAGAATTCAATCTGAGTTTGCCTCAGAAACAGAATAGAAATGTTTTGATCCATTTGTAGATTGAAACATTATTGCTGTTTGGAGCAGTGGTTGATGGGATAACCACTATTGAGCACTGTATTGTTAAACAATCCTATAGAAAAAAAACACAACACAGAAAGAAGGACATCAAGCCATCACAGTACAGATGAGATTGATTTAAGGGCTCTATTTTGAACATATGATGCACAGCAGTGGGTCGGTTGGCTTGCCTTTTGCTGTATATGGTGCATAGTCATTGTTTGGTCGGATTCTTGGCTTTATCATTCAATCTTTCTCCTTCCACTGGACCGCATTAACCAAAGAACACTTAGAAAACGCTGGATGAACTCTTTTTAAAGTCAAAGTTCAAGTATGTTTTTCTTCCAATCGAAACATCTCAGAGCATTAGAAGTGATCAAAAGATCTGTCAGGCACTCCTGTGTGAGCATATGAAGCAAACGTTTAATAATATTTAAACTGCCAAGAGGATTCCACGTCTGTATGGAATGACTTGTTAGCTGAACACCAAAAAAACGTAGGCTATAACCCTTCAAATTTTGCGGATAGCAGACTCCAATGCAGTAAAACTCACATATTTCACTTAAATCTGCTTTAACCATACAGTGGATCTTTATGTAAACAGCTGTGTTTAACAGCTGATTATTTTTTCAGTTTTCAAGAGGCCTCAGATCAGATATACTCCCTTTCAATGTTTTTAATTTGGTGATGAATTGCCATGTTTTATTCCTTAAGATTGTATTTGTGGACCAGTAGTGATAGATTTATATACACAACCCAAAACCAGTGAAGTTGGCACGTTGTGTAAATCGTAAATGAAAACAGAATACAATGATTTGCAAATCCCTTTCAACCTATATTCAATTGAATACACAGGAAGGACAAGATACTTAACGTTCGAACTGGTAAGCTTTGTTATTTTTGCAAATATTAGCTCATTTGGTTTTTGATGCCTACAAAATGTTTCAAAAAAGCTGGCACAAGTGGCAAAAAAAGACAGAAAGTTGAGGAATGCTCATCAAACACTTATTTGGAACATCCCACAGGTGAACAGGCTAATTGGGAACAGGTGGGTGCCATGATTGGGTATAAAAGCAGCTTCCCTGAAATGCTCAGTCATTCACAAACAAGGATGATGCGAGAGTCACCACTTTGTGAACAAATGCGTGAGCAAACTGTCGAACAGTTAAAGAACAACATTTCTCAACGAGCTATTGCAAGGAATTTAGGGATTTCATCATCTACGGTCCGTAATATCATCAAAAGGTTCAGAGAATCTGGAGAAATTACTGCACGTAAGCAGCAAGGCCGAAAACCAACATTGAATGCCCGTGACCCTCGATCCCTCAGGCGGTACTGCATCAAAAACCGACATCACTGTGTAAAGGATATCACCACATGGGCTCAGGAACACTTCAGAAAACCACTGTCAGTAACTACAGTTCGTTGCTACATCTGTAAGTGCAAGTTAAAACTCTACTATGCAAAGCAAAAGCCATTTATCAACAACACCCAGAAACGCCGCCGGCTTCGCTGGGCCCGAGCTCATCTAAGATGGACTGATGCAAAGTGGAAAAGTGTTCTATGGTCTGACCAGTCCACATTTCAAATTGTTTTTGGAAACTGTGGTCGTCGTGTCCTCCGGACCAAAGAGGAAAAGAACCATCCAGACTGTTGTAGGCGCAAAGTTCAAAAGCCAGCATCTGTGATGGTATGGGGGTGTATTAGTGCCCAAGGCATGGGTAACTTACACATCTGTGAAGGCACCATTAATGCTGAAAGGTACATACAGGTTTTGGAGCAACATATGTTGACATCCAAGCAACGTCTTTTTCATGGACGCCCCTGCTTATTTCAGCAAGACAATACCAAGCCACATTCTGCACGTGTTACAACAGCGTGGCTTCGTAGTAAAAGAGTGCAGGTACTAGACTGGCCTGCCTGTAGTCCAGACCCGTCCCCCATTGAAAATGTGTGGTGCATTATGAAGCGTAAAATACAACAACAGAGACCCCGCACTGTTGAACAACTTGAGCTGCACATCAAGCAAGATTGGGAAAGAATTCCACCTGAAAAGCTTCAAAAATTGGTCTCCTCAGTTCCCAAACGTTAACTGAGTGTTGTTAAAAGGAAAGGCGATGTAACACAGTGGTAAAAATGCCCCTGTGCCAACTTTTTTGCAATGTGTTGCTGCCATTAAATTCTAAGTTGATGATTATTTGCAAAAGAAAATAAAGTTTCTCAGTTCGAACATTAAGTATCTTGTCTTTGCTGTGTATTCAATTGAATATAAGTTGAAAAGGATTTGCAAATCATTTCAGTATTCTGTTTTTATTTAAGATTTACACAACGTGCCAACTTCACTGGTTTTGGATTTTGTATTTTTAAAGACATTTTCATGCTGAATTTTTGGCGGTGTGATACTTAGACCTCTGCTTAAGTAAAGGCTCAAAAACCTCTATAGAGCAAATCATGCCTGGAAATAAACATGTAAAAACATAAATGATTTATGTTGTAAGGGTTTTTATTGCACTTTTCTTTTTACTCCTTATAGCCAAGGCTTGAGTGGTCCATATTTGAATGGGAAATTTTTGTTCTCTGTTGATCTGCATTGATCTGCATGCCAATTTTTATGAAGTTCTGTAAGTTTTAAATCATGTTTAGGTCTTTTTTTTATCTGTAAGGTAATGCAACTTTTAACATATTTTTCTGAAAACATCCATCCATCAATCCACCCATTATCTAAACTGCTGATCCCTTTTTGGGTCAGGGAGGGTTGAATGATATCCCAGCTGACATTTGGCGAGAGGCAAGTACATGCTGGCTGGAGGACTAATCTTACATAAATACAGCATAAAAACAATGATGCCTTTATATAATTTTGCTTGAAAGGTGTGAGGTGTTTCATGGGTCATTACAAAAAAAAAAAAAAAAAAAAACAGACAGGAATGGCATGAAGTGGCTGAGATGTAAGATTTAAAAAATGAATTTACAATTTGTTCAATCAGGAATCATCCCCTCTGTTATCTATTGTGCGCCTAAAACACACTGAGCAGTCTGCTTTATCATCTGTGAGAATAACTATCAATCAAATTCATTAGTATTTTTACGAATATCATGCACGTTATACCAAAATGCTTTGCAAAAGCTATACAATTGGGCGCTGAATGCAAAAACCTTTAAATATAAGTTGATCTCCAAAAGTTTGCCCTGTGGAAAGTTCCCAGCCAGCCAGCAATGACCCACAGATATTTTTTTTCTTTTTTACATTACAAAGCAATCTGCTGTAAATTAGTCATTTTAATGCTAATGCTTCAACACTCATCACTGTGCTTGGCTGCAGCAAGGACAAGGTATTCTCCTGCTGCACTTATCCTTCCTCAGGCTGAGCCATTAGGCCCATTAGGACCAGTGGGGGGTCAATTTAGGCCCTGCTGGTCACTGGGACTTCTATCCATTGGCAGAAAGCCTCTGATGGAATTATCCCATTTGGACATAATTCCCAAGGATACTGGGGTGGTTATTGTCCTGTAATGGTACATAATTTGTCCTGACCATACTTAGGGAAAAAAAAAAGCAACATGGCTTAAAAAAGGAGGAACATTTTTGAAAATATGTTGGTAAGAATTTGAATTTACGTCATTCATCACTTGGATGGTTTGCTTGTGTGTTACAGCATTATTGATTATCTTAGATGTGCAAAGTGGACAGGTAAGCAGGATTTATTTGCTTCCATCGTCTGTTTTATCATTATATTCAACATTTGAGCCAGCCCCGTCATTTCTGCCCTCCTGCTGGTCCCTCTAATGATCCTCCCATTAAGTTAGCACTTAGATGTACTGACCTGGTGATCTCTCAGAGAGGCTTTTCCATCTTAGAGGCTCTAAAAGTGGTCTCTGAAGTGTTTAAGGGACTTGAAAAGAGATCCCCAGGAAACTATTACAGAAATTCAGTTATTTGGCCAACATGCTGACTGGGAACATTCCCGTCCTCTCCGTCCTGTACTGTTTTATAAAATGTCATCAGAGATTGGTGTAGAGGTATTCACTGCAATCTCAAAATGTCATTATTGATGAGAACAACCCATCTGGTAGCCTTTAATTTACAGCCCACTTTTTTTGGATTGAAGCAGTCCATCCAACATTAATGGAGCTGAATGGAGATGTTGGATTCTGTAACATTAAAGGACAGAAAAAACATGCACATCACAAAGAGCTAAATACTTGGTGCTAGACACAAATAATATCAAAATGAGACAAAAGCTTCTCTGAAGGCAGTTTTAATGAGAAGTATCACCGGAGATGTGACATTTAAGGTCCACGCTCTCTCAAGATGTGAACAGAATTGAATAAATTCCAAATTTTGTTCAATCCAAGGGGTCCCTCGAGCTGTCATGAGACAATACAAAAGGCAAATTCATTAAGAAGGCTAGCATTTATATTTATATTTATATATTATCTATATTCTATATTCTTATATTCTTATAATGTCACTTTAAAAGCGAAGGAAATATGCATAGAAAAATATGCGCAGTAGGAATGTCGCTGTACGCAGGCGCAGGAGGAAACCTATCGAGGAAGAAGGATGGCCGCTGAAACTTGACAGCAGAACTTTTAAGACTGGCTGAAATTACAGAACACAGCAATTACGACCGGGAATATGTTGTGGGAACGGTAGAGGACGTAGTAGAAAGTGTTGGTATTATGTGTGCGCTGACCAACACAGACATCAACGAGCTTGTGTGGTGAAAATCTTGAGAATGTAAAGACAAATTAAAGTATTTACATCACATTTTAATGTCACTTTAAAAGCGAAGGAAATATACGTAGAAAAATATGCGCAGTAGGAATGTCGTTGTACGCAGGCGCAGGAGGAAACCTATCGAGGAAGAAGGATGGCGGCTGAAACTTGACAGCAGAACTTTTAAGACTGGCTGAAATTACAGAACACAGCAATTACGACCGAGAATATGTTTTGGGAATGGTAGGGGACGTAATAGAAAGTGTTGGTACTATGTGTGCGCTGACCAACACGGACATCGACCTGCTAGACTCCAGCTTCTCTCTCCAGCTCTCTCCTCCTCCCTCTCCCTGTCCCTCTCTTTTTCTCTCCCTCTCTCTCTCTCTCTCTGTCTGTCTCCCCCTCTTTCTCATTCTCTCTCTCTGTGTCTCTCTCTCAAGGCCCGGCGCTTGTCTTGTGCCACGGCGCAGAGTGCGCAGAGCCAGCGCTGAGCATGGCGGAGGCGCGGCGGGCGCCAGTTACTAAGCGACAGAGCAGGAAGTGTCCTTGGCGTGCTTGGTTCGACAAGTAGTGCACAATGCTCTCAACTACGTAGCAAAAATCTGTAGCTGTAATTCACCTGAGGGGGAGGACCAGAGTAGCAGCATCATCAGCGGGGGAGGAGGAGGATGTGGGTCCACCCGATCCTGATGCCAAGGCAGGCACTGGAGGAGTACAGGCTCGTTCGGGAGCTGCATTTTCACTCAGACCGCTTCCAAATGTACTGCAGGCTGACCAAGGAGCAGTTTAAGAGCCTGTTGTCCCGAGTTGATCAAAGTCTGGGAAGAATACAGACAAACGCCGCCGCCTTGCCGCGTGCCGCAGTGCGGGCCGCTGAACCCCGCGCACCGCCTCGCCTCGCCGCGCTTGCGCGGCGGTAGCACATACACAATGAATGGGTTTGCCGCCGACCGCCTGCGCTTGCCGCGTTTGGTGTGTAGGGGCCTTTAGTCTCCACCCTCTTTCTCGCTGTCTATCTCTCTGTCTCTCTCTCTCTGTCTCTCTAGGAATGTCGTCACAGGAAGGAGCAGAAGGAACCCAATTGAGGAAGAAGGACAAATATGTCGGGTTATGCTTTGTTTACATTCTCAAGATTTCGCCACACAAGCTCATCGATGTCTGTGTGGGTCAAAGCACACATAGTACCAGCACTTTCCATTACGTCCTCTACCGTCCCCAAAACATATTCTTTATGTGTACATATAATTATGTTGTTCTCTAACTTCGACGAGTTCTTCTGTCGAGTTTTCCGCCGCCATGTTTCTTCTCGATTGGGATTCTTCCTGTGCTTGTGACGCAACCACATTCCTACTGCATATATTTTTCTGCGCATATTTCTTTCGCTTTTAAAGTGACATCATAATGTGATTTAAATCCTTTTTTTTATTTGTCTTTATGTTTCTACTTTTATTAGCCTTTTCTTTTATGGATTCTTATATAATTTATTTATTTATTCATATATTTATTTATTCTTTTATAGATTTATTTTTGTAATTTGGCACTCTCACTACTCCATACAAAACTCCTGTGCTGGTAATTAAAATAATCTGTTTAAAGTGATCTATCAGAATTTAATATTCCACTGTAAAAATAAGAATCCATACAGTCACATACTGTTTTGTTTAATATGGTAAAAACAGAATGTTGTAAAAATAAACATATATACCTTAAACTGCCAAATAATAGCCAGGACATTTATTTGTTTCAATCACTGAACAGACCAGATTTTTGGCTTTTGGCTTTACCCCTGCTTGTTTGACTGATTATCCATGAGGGCTTGTCAGTTTTCGGTCAGCAGGTTCACTGATGGTCTGAGATTGTAAACATTTAGACAGGGTGTCAAGTTTACCTGATGTATGACTGTATGTTACAGAGTTTTCTTTCAGAAACGGTCTCATCACAGAGACTGATGCTGCTGCTGAGGGTCACAGTCTGAATTCCTGTGTTTACCACACACACACACACACACACACACACACACACACACACACACACACACACACACACACACAAACCTGTTAAGCCATCTCAATATTCTCTGATTACAGTAATTAGTTGCTCTCACCCCCTGTACACATGCGCCTGCCCCCTGTCACATGCAGCAGCAATCTGCTGGATGTGTTTCATGGTAGAACGTAGCTTATAAAGAGATGTATGGCGCTCATGCTGCACCACACTGCATGTAATGCAAATAGTGTTCCCTGTAAGACCTAAGGTAGCAGCATTTCACAGACATTAGGTGTATGTTCAGTAGTTCATGTGCACTGTTTGTGCTGCACGTCCTCCCAAACAAAGACAGCTGGAAGAGAGGGTGAGAGCAGAGATGATTCATCAAAGTTACAAGGTTGCACTGGTTTCTCTAAGATTGCCTGAATTTGGTTGATTATTACTAAAGCAAAACTGTGATTTCCAGAAGGGAGTGATTTGTGATGTCATCAGCGACTAGACAAAGTCGACTCAACTTTTATCTCATCTCAGTCTACTGTGAAAATTCTTCAGCAATGCAACCCCCAGTTTATTTGCAGTTACATTACCCACAGGCTGAGGTGTCACAGCTCAGACTTTGACTGATGTAGCATACTAATGCTGGATAACTTTAACCAGTAGCTCTGTCTATTGAACCGATTGTTTATGTACATTGGGAAATAATGGTTAATGGACCCGGTGAGTAGCATCATTTGAGAAAAAAAAACAAAAACAGTTTACTGATTAGTCTAGCCTGCTGTCACCTGGAGTTTTAGAAACTTCAAATGTTAGAGGTCAAAGAAATACCTGGTGAAAACAATACAATACAATGGTTGACTCTATACGTCCTCTTCCTCCGAAGATCAGCCAATTGAGTGGAGCAGTGTTGATGTCTTTTTGCAGGCTATTGACAAAAAGCTAGTGGAATTTTTCAAATAATGTTCTTGAATAATACAGTCTGTTGTGAACGAAAATGCAAAAGACTTGAAAGTTAAGTGACTGTGGTAGTCTTAACAAACAAACCAAACTTTTAACTAGGATTTTTTAATGGCTTAAGTGTATAGGCAAGGATAATCATGAGTTAATAGGGTAATACGAAAATGCAGCATATCATTTGGCAGCCTCTTGCTTGAGTATTTTTTCTTGAATTGATTGAGATTACCAAGTCGGTATCCATGTCAATGGTCTTAGTGTAAATATTGTAACTGATTAGAGTTTGAGTGATTGAATGTTTGTATTGTATATTGTATTCAAACAGTATATTTGAGGAACATCCTTTGAAAAACATGTAATACTTCAAAATTCAATAGCAGGGTGAAATTAAATGCTACAAAATAATTTCCAATCTTGTCTGAAGTCCCAGACTATGAGATTTGGGACTGAAAATGCTAAAATGCAAAGACTCATTCATGCACTACTCTATTGTATAATTCAGTTGCAACTGCCAGTTTCAACCTGTAGAACCTGTGTTTTTCACAATATATAGATTATCAGTAATCTGGAACGAAATGTCAAGATTTGAACCACAACTAAAAACTTGTCAACTTCCAACCTCACCTAACCAGACACACCAGATGGACTCTTCAATACATTTCACTAGTACATCAGGAAAAGAGACCATAGAAAGTGTTCGGGGGTGGGCAGACCCTTTCAAAGCATATCCAGCATGTGATTAGATGATATCTCTGTCAGTCATTGGCCAGTCATAATGAAGTTGGTATTCTACTGAGCTACAGAATGTTAGTCACTTCATTAAACAAATTCTTGTCAAAATCTGTCCAAAATCAAGTGACAATGGGCCCTAATTTCGTCCGGCACACCGCCATGCACTGCCAATTTGAGAATTTGGTAGACCGTCTGCTCAGAGATGGGTGTGACGGCGCACCAGGGGGAGTTAAAAGGCGCACCAGGGGGAGGTGCCGACAGATTCAGGTTGGCGCAGTGACAATTTCGTGCCAAAAAACTGTGCGGAAGGTGTGCTGAAAGCTCGCCAGCTTCAACCTGGTCTATTCTCGGCGCAGGCGAAGTGCACCCTCCGCAGCTGTAATTTGGTGACAGGCGAACATGTGCCCACACATCAACAAAGCCTCAGAGGCAGCAATCACTATTTAATGTGACCGTCTGAACCAGCATATTCGTATCTATATTAACTGTCCCGTCACATCTGATGTCAGATTAAAGCCATTTGTCATAATGAAAACTTAACCTGACGGCAGCTGGAAGTTTGATGCACATCTTATAAGTCAACAATAAACAGCCTCAACATCCGATACTGAGTATATATCTGGCTTCTCTCATGTGTTAAACCCACTCACACCTTTTGTTCTACCTCTTTGGCACTTGCGCAGAGGGCCACAGGGATGGAGGCGTGGATGCGCCTCTCTGCCCTGCAGTGCGCCTCTTTTGGCACTGCAGGAAACTTGCAAAGTGCGCTGGGCACACCCTCTTGGCGCGGCACAGAGGGGCGCAGGGCAGGTGCGAAGTTTGTAGTGTTGTAATTCATTCATTCATTCATTTCCTATACCACTTAGACAACCATGGACAAGCATTCACACTCACACTCATTCCTAAGGGCAATTTAGAGTCACCAATTAACCTGATGAGCATGTTTTTGATCTATGCAGGAAGCCGGAGTGCCCAAAGAGAACCCATGCTTGCATGGGAAGAACATGCAAACTTCATGCAGAAAAGCCCTGCCCAACCCGAGGACCTTCTTGCTGTGAAGCACGTGCACTACCTGCTGCACCACCATGCTGCCTGTACTGTTATTGTTTTTCATTTAATACAGAAATGTGCTACACGATCTGATAAAACTTCTACTGAAGCTGTTACCATCAATGCTTATCTCTGTTCCTGATTTCGTTTTGCTCAAATCTCTCACCTCTCCCTCTAAATTATGCTGATTGGGCTGCCAACAATAGTTGAAGGGGGAGCCTGGTAGAACGGATCTGCTTTTTTGCAGACAAAGCATTGAATTGCTTCAAGTCAGTGAATCACTCAAGAAATTGAAATGTTGGAAATTGTCAGTAAAAAGCTTCAGGAATGATTTCAAGTTTCCTGTCCTAAGAATTTTGTTCCAATAGGTTCTATACTCTAGTGTTGAATATAAAGATCTAAACTCAAAATGAGGACCTATAGACCTACAAATGTTAACCCTCTCACCATGTGCAGCCTCTTTCAAGCACAAAGATAATCTTCATAACAATAACTGTAATTTTGTGATGAAGATTGTTCTGCAGATCATTTGTCATTCAATAAGAGGACCCTTTCTCCGTCACAGGCAGAGCTCGTTTTCCTGGCTATATCTGAATGCATCCGTCAGAACACTTAGTACATCTCTCAACAAAAGCTGCACTGGATAACTGGCACATTTGGAACAGTTTTGTGAGATCATCCTGATTGAGATCTCTTGAAGCTGAGTTATCATTGCTTTCTGTATTCAGAGTATTTGGACATTTTCCACAACATGTTGCAAAAATGTCTCAAAGAACAGAAGAGAGACTTTATAAACCTTAGCTCTGGGTATTTGTTATCTTCACCGCCTGTGGAAAAAAGTCAGTCATTTTCAGACATTTGTCTTTAATGCACCTAGCTGTATTATGACATCTGTCATTCACTTTTTTTCTTTGCCATCTTCTTCTCTTAAGGCTGGCTGGTGGGCGTACATTTCACCTTTTGTGAGGCAAGTCAAAGCCAGAACTTTGCTTTCCAAAAGCTGGATCTTTGTTAAAGTTTGCTGAGTTTATCAACTTTATGATGTGCATACACTTCATTTTCTCTTTATTGTGGTGGCGGGTGGGTGGGGGTGGGGCTACACCTAGTCTACCCCTTTACACATTGTTGTAGTAAACTCGTTCTGTATTTCTCTCAAGAAATGGTTCTAATGTGGGACCCTTCTCTGGAGCCTTGCCTTTTCATCTCGAACCGCAATATCTTTGTTCTGTGGCATCAAGACTTTATGTAAATGCTACAGAAGCATTTACATTAAAGATCCCATAACAGAAGGTAGTATCAATACTACTATATTGCTTACAGTACAACAAAAAGTTGCCACAGACACACATGCCCAGACATGCACATAACACTGTGGCTACCTCCACCACCAGAACTGTCATCTGTTCCTGAGTTGCCACGGGACTGTTGGTGCCTAGGTTACTCTTGTGCGCAACAATTATGCCCTCTTATTTATTAGGCAAACTTTCATAACAGAACTGTGTACTTTGTTTTGACATTCACTTCCTTTCATGTTGTTAAAAAGGGTGAACCATGTCCAAACACAGGCAATGATGACTGTTCAAAGAAGAACATGGATGTTTTGCAGGCCTAGAGCTTCTTCTACAGCAAGGTTGAACCCCCTCCCATCCCCTCTTTCACACCCTTGACAATGCAGCAGTTACCCCTTCTCCACCCTGCCAACCGCAACAAATCAACACAATTCCTGTGTTTAGAAGCCTGACAGCCTTGCAGTTATACAGGTGACAACCAGTCCCCATTTCAGCCATACACATCTTTTCATTATATGCCATTACTGTCACCTAGCAACCTGTGCGAGCACTATGTGTAACCTAGTGCTCTGTATCTGTGTATGTGCTTGTGTTGGAGGATTTGTGAGAGCATTACTGTCACTTAGCAATCAACCAACATCTTTTCATAGCTTCACCGATGAAAATGTTTTAAGCATGCCAGTGAATAATAGACAGCTGCTAAACAAAGACTCTTAAATGAAGACTCAGTCCTAGTCAATGACACTGATGGACCCAGGTTTGAGTGATAGCATGATTGGTATGTAAATGTGCAGCTAAAGCTCTCAGTACAAGTTTATGCTCCAGCTATTTCATACTGCAGCTGAGACCCCTTTAAGTACCAGAAAGAGTGCTTAAAGGGGTATTGAATCCACATATAGTGGTGCTTACACAGAAACTCTGTGCCCTATTTTGACTTTGTAAAGTGTGCTGTTTAAAACACTCAGCATGAAGCTGTGTTTTCACCAAGCAGTCCGAGATCAAAATATTGGACCTGTGATGTACCAAGTACACTAAACTGACCCTTAAGGTTGAAGCTAAAAGTGCAAGGGTTTGCGTTGGAGTGAATGCACCGCCACTTTTTTCACAAGAGTCCCTAATTCTAAAGAGGAGTAAAACTGAGGGCAGACGAAAGAGACTGTGGATCCCATGTATGATAGAACATACAGAAGACAGTAATACTATTGATCCATCAGAGGAAAGCAACACAAAATATAAATGAGGTACAGAAACAGAATGGCAGTAGTATGGTCCTGGTGACTTGTCTAGAAGCCTTTTGTGCATGAGTGTGTGTTCTTATGGTAACAATAAACAACAGGTCACCATTATCAGTCCCATGTCACTTACAAGATTAAGAATTTCATCTTTCTTTTTTTTTCTAAACATCAGGAAATAATGGAGGAAATGTTAGCTTTCAAAAAAAAAAAAAAAAAAAAATAAAAAAATAAAAAAATAAATAAAAATAAAAATAAAAAATACAGCTGGATTGGTTAATTTAGAACCAGCATCTCTTGTCAACAATTAATTCTTTTTTTTTTTGTTCAAACATTTTATTGATGCTTATAAGACAAGACAAAGGTGTAAGCCTGATAACTACGGTGGCCCTGAAGGCTAATAGGAACAAGCATTTTAAAAAAGCACAAAAACATTCACAGAATGCAAAAAACATTACACAATACGCAAAAACATTTCAGTGATCATCAGGGATCATAAAATACATTTCAAGAAACCAGAAAGGGTAGGTCCATGCTACTTGTCTCTGATTGGCTGAACTGAAGCACATCAGGCATCACTCTAACATCATTTCCTGTTTACACTGGATAACTGCTGCAGCACAACCAGCGCAAAAAATTCAAGAGTTTTCCAGGATGGAAGAGGAGCTTGCCTTGATAGAGGTATAGTTCAACGAGAGAGCAAGCACAATTTGTGGCAGCAGCAGCTCGCAATGGCATTTCTGGTGGCAGCCTGGGCTGTGGAGTAGCTGCCGGTGATTGTGACAGCCAATACTTTGCCCCCAGAGGTCGGTATGAAGTGACACTCACTGGCAGGTCAGTGTGGCTGCGTTGGCAGTTAACCAAAATAGGCAGCTGCCTCTGGAGGTTGGTATTGGCTGCGACAACAACCAGCAGCTACTCTGACAGCACAGGCTGCCACCGGAAATGCCATTGTGAGCTGCAGCTGCCACAAATTGTGCTGATGAAGTATAGCTCTGTGATGCTAGAGTGATGCCTGATGTGCTTCAGTTAAGCCAATCAGAAACAAGTAGCATGGACCTACCTTTTCCAGTTTTTTTAAACGTATTTCATGATCCCTGAAATGTTTTTGCTTTCTGTGAAATGTTTCTGCTTATTCTTAAATGTTTTTGCGTGTTCTGTAAAAAGTTTTTGTATATTGTGAAATGTTTTTGTGTTCTGTGAAATGCTTTTGCATATTCTTAAATGTTTTTATGTTCTTTGAAAGGTTTTGTGTATTCTTAGGTGTTTTTGTGTTCTTTGAAAGTTTTTTGTGTATTCTTCAATGTTTTAGTGTAATTCTTAAATTGTCTTGTGGTCTGTGAAATGTTTTTGTGCTTTTTGAAATGATTATTCCTACTGGCCTTCAGGGCCACCATAAATAACAGCACCAAACATGATTTTTTTTAACAATATAATCCCCCTACCTTCACCCATGAAGGAGAAAAAATAAAATAATAATATTAATCATGATAATAATAATTGTAAAATATATATAAAATATTTATTTACTTATCTTTAACAACTGACAATTCTAAATCATTTTCTATACTCTCTCTGTGAACCTTTAAAAGCATCCCCTCAGTAGCAGAAAAAAAAAATACACATCTACCACAGCTTCTGGCAACCCCCGTCCAAACATTTGGACTTTGAGAAACATCCACTGTTTCCTCAGAAACCATTGGAGCTAAGTGTTTGGATGCAGTGTCTGATTCTCAAACAAAAGTCTAGACAGTCTGAAACATCTGATCTGAGTAAAGATGTGATTCTAACTGATGTCCAAACGTAGATCAATTGTCCGCCTTTTTTTTTTTCATCAGAAGTCCTAAAATGATCTCACAGCTCAACCTAAGACTGCAGGGAGAGCATTTGACTTAAGAGTGATTCTAAAGAAGATACATCCCTGATCAAAATCTTGAGACCAGTTGAAAAATTGCTATAATTTATCTTTTGCACATTTGGATCTTAATGAGGTTTTAAATAGAGCTACAATATGCAAAGGCAAGAAGGGGGAGTGTGACAAAAAACACTTTGAAAAAGTAATTTATTGAAAACAACAAGTAAACTGAGATAGGCTGTTTATCAGCTTATCAAAAGTTTAAGACCATCGCTCAAAAGATTACAAAAAAACTCTCCAAACCAGAACAAAAATGTTTCTCAGTAGGACTCAGTAACGAGTAGCTCCACCGTTTTTCTTAATCACTTCAAAAATTGTTAGGGCATGCTTGATGAGAGTGTTTCCAGGAAGCTTTTGGCAACATTGCTCCAAGTGGTGAAGATGGCTTCACGAAGGGCATCAACTGTCTGGAACTGATGGCCATTTTTATAAACTTCCCTTGCCATCCATCCCCAAATGTTCTCTATGGGATTTAAGTCAGGGGAACATGCGGGATGGTCCAAAAGAGTGATGTTATTCTCCCTGAAGAAGTCCTTGGTCAAGCGAGCATTGTGAACTGCAGCGTTGTCCTGTTGAAAAACCCAGCTGTTACCACACAGACGAGGGCCCTCAGTCATGAGGGATGCCCTCTGCAACATCTGCACGTAACCAGCCGCCGTTTGACGACCCTGCACCACCTGAAGCTCCAGTGTTCCACTGAATGAAAAAGCACCCCAGATCATGATGGACCCCCCTCCATTGTGCCGGGTAGAAAACATCTCAGGTGGGATCTCCTTGTCATGCCAGTAACGTTGAAGCCATCTGGACCATCAAGGTTACATTTTTTCTCATCAGACCAAAAACTTTTTTCCACCTTTCAGTGTCCCATGTTTGATGCTCCTTGGCAAAGTCTAAACGGGCAGTTTTGTGGTGTTGAAGGAGACGAAGTCTTTGAATTTGTTTCTTGTTTTTGAAACCCTTTTCCCACAGATGCCGTCTGATGGTTATTGCGCTGCAGTTGGCACCAGAAAGGGCCTTCATTTGGGTCGAGGACCGTGTCTTGATGGACAGCCAATCGGATCCCCCGGCTCAGCGCAGGTGTAATTTTTTTGGGTCTACCACTTGACTTTTTTGTTCCATAATGCTCAGGATCTTTTAAAAAATTTAGAATGACCGTTTTACTGCGTCCATCCCCAGCAGCAATGTCACGCTGCGAGAGGCCTTGCTTATGCAGCTCGACGATCCGACCGCGTTCAAGAAGAGAAAGCTTCTTAGCTTTAGCCATCAGGAGGGCATGACCTTGTGAATGACTGACAGAAAATGAAAATTTTGAGCAGATTTTGGCTTTAATAGCCTGTGGTCTTAAACTTTTGATCAGCTGATAAACAGCCTATTTCAGTTTACTTGTTGTTTTCAACAAAATACTTTTTTAAAGTGCTTTTTGTCACACTCCCCCTTCTTGCTTTAACATATTGTAGCTCTACTTAAAACCTCATTAAGATCCAAATGAGCAAAAGGTAAATTCTCGCAATTTTTCAACTGGTCTCAAGATTTTGATCAGGTCTGTATTGGTTCCACTCTCAGGTTTATTTTACCAGCCTTTATTTATTTAAAACTTTGCTATTGAGGGAGTTTGAAGATTTTTCTTTCATTCACATGACCTGAATTTTAACATTGAGGTTTGGTGTCAGCCTCAGAGTCAAGAAAATTCAAAGCATCTATCTGGAGCTGCCACCTCTAAGTGACGTTAGGCAGTCAAACAGGGACACATCCATCACAGAGGAAGCAGACATACCAATTTCTGCTCAGACAGAAGCTTCAACAATCATGACTTCTCTGTAGCTGCAAGTCATGCAGTTGTATTTTCATGTGACTAGTCTCCTTGCACTACCGTCACCCTGAATGTCTTCTTTTTCTCTTTGCATGTAGAACAGCTGGATGCAACAGGTCAGGAGTGGAATTTCTAGAGCATCACATGTAATTTCAGGGGTTGGAGGGAAAAAAAGATTTAGTTTGTTGACACCTTTAGCATGGTCAGCTCTTGATCAACTCTATCTCTTGTAATGATACATACAATATTAATCATTACCTCTGCCAAGGCGGTTATGTTTTTGACAGTGTCTGTCTGTTTGTTTGGTTGTTTGTTGGTTTGACAGTTACCAAGATTACGCAAAAACCACTGGATGGATTCACGTCAGACTTTACCAGAGGTGTGCTTTGGTTCAAGGAAGAAGTCATTACATTTTAGTGGTGATCTCATAACTTAAAGCTGGAGTTGGTAATTTTGGAAAACTAGCATGAATTTGAATGAAGCATCTCCTCAGGATCCTGTCTAGCCCCTCCCACCCCTCCTCCAAAATGACCCCCAGCCCCCACTCACATGCACGCGCCCGGCTGATATATCCAGAAGACTGACTCAACTCCAAACCCTCAGCACAACTTGTTTGTTTTACACTACACCAAGTCATGTCTCAGTCAGCAGTAAGAAAACACCAAAACATTATCATAGTAAGGTAAAACAAACAAACAAACAAACAAACAAACACAGAAAGTTAGTTAGTGCTCACAGCCCGATGTTGATCAAGGTATACGTAGTCCCTCTGCCATTCTCTACATAGCTGTCAAGTCTCCCGTTTTGGCCGTGAAGCTACCATATGTTCCGTATTTTATCCTCTTTATCGCCATCCTTCTGTATCAGTATTCTCCCGGAAATCTCCTGGGTGACAATATAATAATAAAAACATTCCTCTGCCTCTCCAAACTGAACTCTGTCACTAGCCTGAATGGGGCAGTAATGCTCCAAAATGATGGATACCAACCGCCGTAAAACGGAAGAAGAAGAAAAAGCCTTGCGAGAACCAGGCTTGGGCAGTAACGGATTACATGTAATGGCGTTACGTAATCAGGATACAAAAAAAAGGTAATTGTAATCCGTTACAGTACAGAAAAAAAAGGTGTAATCAGATTACCGGTATATTTGATAAAAACGGGGATTACTTAGCAGGATTACATTTTAAAATCAAATGGGATATACTACGATGCAGCAGACGCATGCTTGTGAGCAGGCATTTGCGACACTTTACGACGCAACACCACAACAAACCAACACGTGAGGCAACCACCCGCATAGCAACGAGCCATACAGTCAACTGTGTAAGCTATGGCCGCTGCCTGGAAACTGCGCTATAATTTTGAATTAAAATCACAAAAAGGAGGCAACATACTAGTACAGTGCAAATTATGCCTCCCAGCTATCAAAACACTTTCAACATCCAGGGACTCTACGTCCAACCTGAAAAAACATCTACAGGTAAGAAGACAAACTGCTAACGTCCTGTAAGCTTAAGTTCAGGTTTGTTAGCATGCTAAGCTGTTATAGTAACCAGTCTGCTACTCGTGCCACTACTGTACTGTATAACTACTACTGGTAAACATTTTGGGACTGTAGGTGCTGATGCTGACTTGTGTCGTGTCAGAAAGCTATAACGTTAGTCCGCTAAAAACTGAACCACCCCATTTAAATAAATCTAATATCGTAACAACTGCATGTATCTGGATCAAACAGTCACAACGTGCAATAAACATAACGTGATGTCCTGATGTGTACGTGTTTGGTATGTCTTCTTGCTTATCCTCTGCATTAATTTATCTGCTCTGTGCTGTAAATTATAACCATCCAGTCTCTTTTTAGCACCTTAAAAGCTCTTCTTGTGTACGTTTAGAGGGGTGAAACAAAATCATGTTTTTAGTGATGAAGATTTCTGCCAGAAAGGGCTATAATGACAACACCATAAAGACTAACTGCTTTTGAGTACAAAAGAAATCAGTTTCGGCAGATGATCATGTTTGGCACACCTGAAATTAACCCTTTCATACATGAATTATTAAATTACAAAGAAATACTTTCTTAAATGTTTGTTTATTATTTCAAACAACTTAAAAATCATCTTCATTTTTTTCAATGTTAAATTTTGATGGAGTTATGCATCAGTCCACTGCAGTCAAGCAGTCATTTAGTAGAACTTAATAAAGAGCCACAAACAAATATTTGTGACAAACATTTATTAAGAGTAAATAAGAGAAAAAGCTAAATCTGTGGTATGTGTATTATTGCTGTTTAATCAAACTATTCACTTGTTATTTACACCAAAATTTCAAATATAAACTACAACATTATGTGAATTCTAAAACAGCAATAATGCCAAGTTATCCTTCATTGGCTATTTTGGATTTAAGTTCTAATATCTTGATACAGTAAAATGTGCAAAGATGTTTCTATGAAACAAAAGACAAGAGTTTGGGATTTTTTCTGATAGTTGAACATGGCACTTCAACCTAAATAGTATAAAATTTTTTCCAAATATCTGTCCACTGTAGGGGACACCATGCATGAAAGGGTTTAAGTCAGCACCTGTGCATTTCATGACACAGGCAATGCAGATTCTAGAGCAGGGAAATAACGTGTAGGAAACTTTGGAGCATCTTAATAACTTCCTTACACAATTCTTTCATGTGGCTTTTTTTTTTTTTTTTTTAACATCTAATAACTATAAGTTATAATTATAATTATAACAGTTTACAATTGTTATTATTGCTGCAGTTATTGTTGTTATAGTCCATGATCTAATTCATGAATACAACTGAATAGTTCATAATTAATAAGTTAATTGATTGTTAATTTTGTGCTGTGTATTTTCCAGCGGAAACATCAAAGTCATTTACTTCTGACCAATGAAGCCACTGGTTGTTTCGAGACACATGAGCAGCCCAGTGTACCTGAACCTGGACAAGGACAGGAGGCCCTCCATCCTCCAGTCAAACAGATGAAACTTGACCTTGGACACAACGCATCCCAGAGTACAGTCAGTAGACTGATATTTGAATTTGTGATGGATGATGTTCAGTCTTTCTCCTTGGTTGAGCAGCCTTCATTCAAAAAGCTCATCGAGGGAATCAGTGGTGGCAAAACAGTCATGTGCTTAAAGCTGTAGTCCAGCGTATTGAGAGAGAATTTGCTGCCATGAAAGAAACCTTGACTGCTACACTTCAGAAAGTGACAAATGTGTGCACAACAGCGGACTTGTGGACTGCACATAACAGCAGCTTCTTTGGTATGACATGCCACTGGATTGAGGAGCAGACTATGGAGAGGAGGTCTGCAGCTCTGCAGACGAGTGAAGAGACGGCATACTTTTGATGTCCTTTGATTTGTGAAGTACATACAGAATACAAAATACAACACAAAGTAAGGGCCACAGTCACAGACAATGGGAGCAACTTTGTTAAGGCCTTCCATGAATTTGAAAGAACTGAGGAGGCAGTACCAGATGAGTTGAATGATGGAATAAGGTTCCTGGATATGGATACCCTTCTGGAGATGGAAAGAGATGAGGAGCTTCATTTTTTTCTCCCCCCTCATCAAAGATGTGCAGCACACATGCTCAATCTTATTGCTACCAATGAAGTGGATAAAGCAGCATCAAAAGGGCCATCCCGGAAAGTGTACCGAAGTGCAGTGGGTAAGTGTGCTTCTATATGGAACAAGGCACACTGGTCATCAGCAGCTGCAGAAGCAGTTCAAGATATTGCGAACATGAGGCTTTCTGTTCCATGTGTCACAAGATGGAGTTCTGAATATATGGCCATTTCCAAACTGATCGGACTTACAGAAGAACAACTGGATGACATTTGTGGAAGGCTTGGAGTAACCAGGCTACACCCTCACGAGCTGACCTTTCTCTGTGTGTGGCTGTGTTACAGCCACTTGCACAATCCATTGATCTTCTACAGGGGGAGAAGAAGTGCTATCTTGGGTTCCTCATTCCAACCATCTTAAGCCTCAAGTCTAAACTCTCTGACAAACTACCACATGCGATCTACATAGCAGACATCATCACTCTGTCACTGAGGCACTTGACGCCACTTTGGTGCCATGTTGAGCAGCCATGAAGCAATGATGGCAGCAGCCACCATGCCAAAATTTGGCTTGTGTTGGCTCCCTGCAGAGAAGAAGGAGGATATGTGCAAAAAAATGGTGCAGGAGGCAACATCTTTGCAATCTAGTGCCCCTGCTGCAGCTGATAGGGGGTGTGACAGCTCTCATGAGACTGAGGGATCAGATGAGGAGTTTTTTGTATGTGTGAAGAAAAACAAGACTGATACAAGCACTGTTGAAGAGGAGGTACGGCGGTACCTTGATGACACTGTGAAGACCATGGATTCCCTGCATGCATTTCCCTTGGTTAAGCAGCTCTTCATGAAATACAATACTACACTGCCTTCTAGTGCTCCAGTTGAACGTCTGTTCAGCTATGGAGGAAACATACTTACCTCATCTCGGAGCAGAATGTCTGACGACCATATGGAGCAAGTCCTCCTCCTTCGTTATAACAGAAGGTTTTGCCCAAAGTTAGTTTTTGATTGAATGTAGGCCAACAGTTGGAATTCACATTGGTAACCACTGATGACTTAACCAGTATTCTGAAAGATCATCTAACGGCGCGTTCCCACCGAAAGCGTTGAAAGCGAGTGTATTCGCACGTCAAGTGAATTCATGCCGCGCTAGACGCTCGAGTTTAGACGCTGGTACAAATATGCAAAAAAAAACGCTCAGTGCTCGCCGCGGCATCGTCTGCCATTATCATTTCCTCATATCATTTCATCATTGAACATGGCTCTGATTACCACCGACGCTGCTCTGTGCCTGCTGTGAAGAAGTCAGCTGTGGGCTAGGCACCGACAGCGGTACTGGATGCATGCTACCCTACGGAGGTGGTGTGAGCTCAGTGAGTTCCACCGTCTCTTGCAGGAGCTGCGTCTGGACCACGGCCGGTTCCAGCGGTACTTTGGGCTGACTGTTGCTCAGTTTGAAGACCTGCTAGCCAGGGTTGGTGCCAGGATCTCTCGCCTGGATACCAACTACAGGCGCTCCATTCCAGCTGCAGAGTGCCTTTCCATCTGTCTCCAGTTTAGCGGTTTGGTTACCAGTTTGTCAGATTAGCAAGACTCCGAATCCCAGAATGCCCTGCGTCAGTGACGATCTCCACGCTGATTGGCTGTCCCGGCGCGTCAAGATGCTCGCTCGAAAAGTTCAATTATTTCAACTTGAGCGTCAAGCGTTGAGCGGTGAGCGGCGAGCGTTTTTTCGCTCAAAACACTCACCGCTCACCGCTTGAACGCTTGACGCCACTCTATGCTCGCCCCGATGCAGCGTCAATTCGCGTCTTTACATTGACTTTGTATGTATTATCGACGCGCGAAAAATTCGCGACGCTTTCGATGGGAACACGCCGTTAATCAGATTATCAACTCCAGCTTTAACATTGGGTCGTATTTGAAGAAAATCATACCTCTGGTATCACTTGATGGATTTGCTTCAAAATATTCAGGATTATATATATATGAATAGTGTGAGAAAGAGAGAGAGAGAGAGAGAGAGGGAGAGAGATGTATAAATTTGCATTGGATCCTACCCAGATTGACATCATAAAAAACACTGAACTTTATAATGGCAAATCCCATTTACTCCTCCTCGGCTGCTGTGAGGTTTCTGCCCCTTTTGCGTTGTTGTGGGAATTGTAGATTATTTGAAGACTGACATCACAATTCTTCAGCCCCGTCACAACATTATCCAGCTTCCTTTGGAATACCAGCACAGGGGTTCTGGAATGCAGACATGAACAGGGACATGCCGTCCAATCAGAGCACATGGTGATCCAGCATTGTATCTGTTACAGGGGTTGTGGAAGAGCCACCGGCCTGACTGAGCTCCTGCTCAGTTCTGTCCAAGTGCTTTTCTTGTTCAAATTTCCTGATGGACTTACACACACCATTCACTTTATAAGCTAGTATTGAGCTGGACCCCCTTTTGAAAACCCTAATTCTTTGTGGAACTTATTCAACCATGTGCTGGAAATATCCCTGAGGGGTTTTGGCCATTATTGACATGACAGAGCCACACAATTGATGCAGATTTGACACTGAACATCTGTGATGTTAAATCTTCCATTCCACCATCCCAAAACACTCCATTGGATTGGGAACTTGTTATTGTGGAGTACAGTGAACTCACTGTAATGTTCAAGAAACCATTGTGAGATGATTTGAACTTTGTGACACGGCGAACTATCTTGCTGGCATTAGTCAATAGAAAATGGGTAGACTGTGCCCATAAAGGGATAGACATGGTTAGCAACAAAGCACAGGTATGCTGTGGCATGTTAGAAATGCTCAGTTGGTACTTTAGGGACCCACAATGTGCCAAGAAATTTCTCACTCCATTACAACACCACCTGCCGAAGCCATTAATACTAACCAGGTTGGAACCATGCTTTTAACCCTATAAAGCCAATCGTATCATATTTGATACATACTTTTATAATACCTCTATCTACTCAATATGATCAAAAAATTACAAGAAACCATCTGAATACAATCAGATAAATGAAAAAAAAAGGTCCTAAAATGGATTATCAGTTGCCAAAAACACCTAATGTAAGAAATGAGATGTGAAAAATCTATATTTTGAATTTTATTAACATTTTGATTTTTATGGATTTTAGCAGAAAGTGAAACAAACACTTCAGCTCCAAAAAATTAGAATTTTCTGGCTATAATCTATGGTCTTGGGCCTTAAAGGGTTAAGTTAATGTCAAGTTCTGACTCTACCATCCGAATGTTGCAGCAAAAATCCTGACACATCAGACCAGGCAACTTCTCCTATCTTCTGTTGTCTTATTCTGGTGAGCTAATGGGATATGTAGCCATAGTTTACTGTTCTTAGCTGAGGGAAGTGGCACTCAGTGTGGTTATCTACTCCTGTAGTCCTCAGTCCATCTGTTTCAGGATTCAATGTCATGGATGTCCAGAAGTGGTCCA